>CM065594.1:257983052-258377821 GCA_033119425.1 Bufotes viridis | reverse complement strand
GATTATGTATACTTGAATATCGTCCCTATTTATCGCAAATATAGTAATACGCTGGATTGGGCCAAACTTTGGAGAAAGCCTGAACAGTACATAAAGATGACATCATTGGAAGATTAAAAATGCTACGGGCTAGTAAATGAAGATAAGTGTTAGGTGGAGAGAGCAAATTATTTTCAATGAGCACCCATTTCTTGGATGTGTCAGTATGAAGCAGAAATTTAAGTTGAGCTAGAATAGTCGCCCTATAGTAATGGAGGATAGAGGGGAAGTTAAGACCACCTTGGTTAAGAGGTTTGTAAAGTATAGACGTTTTAACCCTCGGTTTACGTTTGTTCCAAGAGTAGTAATTAAGTAAAGTTTGTATCTTTTTTTAGGAAATAATCTGGGACCGATATCGGGACATTTCGAAATACATACAGAATCTTGGGAAGAATTACCATTTTTATGGTGGCTATTTTCCCCAACCAGGATAAAGATTGGAGTCGGAGATTATCTAAGCTTGTCTTGATTTTATCTAATAAGGGTAAGTAGTTATGTCGAAATAAGTTACTAGTGGTTAAAGTAAGCTGTATTCCAAGATATGAGTGAATCTTTTGTCCAGGCATACTCCTGAGACCTGGATATCTCATCTTTTGCACTTTGGGATAGACCCAAGTCCAACATTTGTGACTTACTGGCATTTACCTTATAATATGAAGCATGGCTGAATTTACAAATAATGTCATTTATTGCTGGCAAAGAAGAGACCGGATTGGAAGTGATGATAAGTACATCATCTGCAAAGAGCCCTATTTTATGGTCCTGGCCTCCAGCCTTTAAACCTTGTATGTCTGAATGAGTTCTAATGTGTTCTGCGAAAGGTTCCATAGAAAGGGCAAAAATTAGAGGTGACATGGGGCATCCTTGTCTAGTACCATTATTTATATTGAATGGCTTAGACAGGAAATTTGAAGTATAGACTGAAGCACTAGGTTGCGAGTATAGATCCATCACAGCGTGTAAGTAAAATCCAGTAAAACCAAATTTCAGTAAGGTTTCCCGGACATAACTCCAGTGGATTCTATCAAACGCCTTCTCCGCATCCAAGGAGAGGAGCAGAGAAGGTGTTTGGGACATTTTGGCCACGTCTAGGAGATCTATAAAACGTCTTGTCCCGTCTGATGACTGTCTGTTGGTAACGAAACCTATTTGGTCACTGTTAACCAGGAAAGGGAGAATTTTAGCAAGTTTCTCTGCTAGGATTTTCGCATAAATTTAAATATCGAAGTTTAAAAGGGATATAGGCCGAAAATTGGCCGGGTTGTCAGCCGGTTTTCCCGGTTTTGGTAGCGTTATAATAAGAGCATGTAACATGTCCCTGGGAGCGGATTCTGAGGATGCAATCAATCATATTAAAAGTCCGTACTAGATATGGTGACAGTGCGGATGAAAAGGTTTTATAGTATTCGTTTGTTAATCCGTCAGGGCCAGGTGATTTATTACGTTTTTAGTGAACTAATAGACTTAGTGACTTCTGTTTCAGTTAATTCCCTGTTAAGCTCGGATATTTGAGATTGTGATAAAGAGGGAAGATTGATTTCCTTGAGAAAGAGATAGAAGTTGAGTTTGGTTGGATGGTTCCGAGGAATTGTTAAGGTTATATAATTTGGAGTAGAATGTCGCAAATTCATCTGCCACCTGTTTGGGGTTGAGAATTTTGACCCCTTTTTCATTTATTAAGAAAGGAATTTTGGTTTTTAGTTCTCTTTTTCTGATTCTATTAGGCCTCTTTCACACTTGCGTTCTGAGGATCCGGCAGGCACTTCCGTCCCGCCGGATCCGTCAGAACGCAAGTCGCCTGAAAGCATTAGAAGACTGATCAGGATCCTGATCAGTCTTCGAAATGCTTTCAGGTTACTATGGCAGCCAGGACGCTATTAAAGTCCTGGTTGCCATAGTAGTAGTGGGGAGCGGGGGAGCAGTATACTTACAGTCCGTGCGGCTCTGGGGGTGCTCCAGAATGACGTCAGAGGGTAGGGTGCCCTGACGTCACTGTGGAGCGTCCCGGGAGCCGCACGGATGGTAAGTATACCGCTCCCCCACTCCCCACTACACTTTACCATGGCAACCAGGACTTTAGCGTCCTGGCTGCCATGGTAACCATTGAGAAAAAGCTAAACGTCGGATCCGGCGATGCGCCGAAAAGACGTTTAGCTTAAGGCTAGATCCGGATTATTGCCTTTCAATGGGCATTAATTCCGGATCCGGCCTTGCGGCAAGTGTTCAGGATTTTTGGCCAGAGCAAAAAGCGCAGCATGCTGCGGTATTTTCTCCAGCCAAACAACGTTCCGGTCCTGAACTGAAGACATCCTGATGCATCCTGAACGGATTTCTCTCCATTCAGAATGCATTGGGATAATCCTGATCAGGATTTTTCCGGCATAGAGCCCCGACGACGGATCTCTATGCCGGAAAACAAAAACGCTAGTGTGAAAGAGCCCTTAGCTAGAAGTTTAGAGATTTTATTTCCGTGCCAGTATTGTTTTGCTTTCAGTTTACGAAGGTGGAATTCGTATCTGTTGTGGCAATGAATATAAAGGTCATTTCTAGCCTTTTTTAGCTGGGAGCCTATTTTCTGATCAAGAGATGATTTATATTTTTTCTCTAGGTCTCTAATTAATAGGATCAAGGTGTCAGTGGTTTTCTGGCGTAATTTTTTTTGGGCGGATGCATGTTTTAGAAGATGTCCTCGAATGAAAGCCTTATGGGGCACACCATAAGGTTGTATCCGATACTGAGTTATTGTCGTTTAATTTGAAATATTCCTTAAGGGAGGTTGTAATATCTTCGTTGATAGAGGATGACTGAAGTAGGGAATTATTCATTCTCCAAGGTGAGTATACAAGGTTAGAGTATTGATCTTTCATTTTTAATGTAATAGGAGCATGGTCTGACCAAGCAATGGAGTGAATATCTGAGGAAATAATCTCCTGAAGTAACCATTTATCTGCTATAAATAAATCAATTCTGGAAAAAGAGTTATGGGGATTAGAGAAAAAGGAGTAATATCTTTCATCTGCATGAAGAACTCGCCATGTATCAAACAGACCTTTATTATGAAGGAAGTCTTGATAACCTGATTGTTGGGAGACTTGCGGGTATCTTGTGGTTTTATCTAGAGAGGGGTCAGGACAAAGATTAAAATCACCGCATATAAGGAACAGTCCTTGTTTATTGTCTTGGGCCAGATTAATGGTTTTTTAATGAACCTGAGCTGATGTTTGTTAGGGGCATACAAATTAAGCATGGTATAGCGTGTGTTGTTTATGTCACATATAATAATGACAAATCTGCCCTTATCATCAATTATAGTGTTATGAAGAACAAATGAGATTGAGTTCCTGATGCCTATCAATACTCCGCCTTTTTTTTGGTTTGCTGGAGCAAAGAATATGAATGGGAAGTCTCTATGATGAACACGGTAAGTATCTGAGGCGTTCAAATGTGTTTCTTGGATGCAAATGATATCACTGTTCAATTTCTTAACATCAGACCATAGTTTAGAGCGTTTGTATGGACTATTAAGTCCTTTCACATTAAATGATAACAGGTTAATACCCATAATAATAACAGTGAAACCCGCTATAAAGTATTTCCCAGCGTAGACATCTCAAGGGCTGAGAGGTCCCCAGTGGCAAACATATAGATATAACCTGTGTTTGGAATAAGGAAGCATCCAGATAGAATACTTGATGCCGGGCATAGTGTAGAGGGTGAAGCATTCCAGGGTTCAGAAATATTAGTCTTCTTGTGAGACAGCAAAACCTACTTAAACAAACATAAAAAAAAAAAAAAGAACATTGTGCAACCACAAAAGGATATACATTAAAATAGCGGTCCACAGGGACCTCAGTATTCAGTATGCAAGGTAAATACTTCTGGGGGGTGAAGTAATGAAAGGGATTAGAGTGCGAACTGGGTAAAGTGTCCTAGGATAACCATGTAACATTAGGCTGAATGGATATATCTAGGCTACCAAATGGTATAAAATGATCTGAGTAGTAGCTGAGAACAGGAGATTCTTCATCCCACTGCCGACCATTCATGGGATAAGGAAGAGAGTTTCTTCCTTGGAGGTGAGGTCGATGGAGACACAGTTTCTTTAGGTGATCTGTGGATCCCTGGGGGAGTAAGATTCCATTTAGAGATGAACGAGGCTGCATCCTGAGAAGAGTTCCATATAAATGTGGAATTTTGGAATTTGACTATCAATTTTACCGGATATCCCCATTTATAAGGGATGTTGTTGTCTATTAGTATCTTTGTGTATTGCTGAAATTCTCTCCTTTTGGTGAGAGTGGCCGGGGATAAGTCAGTAAACAGGAGAACATCCTGAAACCGTTCTGGGAGAGCAGTTTTTTTTTACTGAGGCTTTCATCAGATCTTCCTTAAAGGGCTTCTGTCACCCCCACTGATGTAATTTTCACTAGCTGACATTAGCTACTTGCTAATGTCAGCTGAGTTCAAACATATGTTTCCTAACTTTTTTCCTGTTTTCTATCTTCTAAAAAACTTACTTTTGTGATATGCAAATTATCTTCGCTACCAGCAAGTTGGGCGGGTACTTGCTGGTAGCCGCCGCATCTTCTTTTGATAGACAGGGCCAGCGCGCTCTCCTCCTCTCGCTGGCCCTGTCTGCAGCTGCAATCCCGCGCCTGCGCCGTATCGGTCTTTAGTCGGTGCAGGCGCTCTGGGTGAAGGACGCTCGCTTAGGCGCTCCGTCCTCAGTGCGCCTGCGCCGATGACGTCAGCCCTACACCCGGAAGAAAAGACGCCGGCATCGCCTGCTCCTTACCAGGGATGCCGGCGTCTTCTCTCCGGGTGTAGCTCTGACGTCATCGGTGCAGGCGCACTGAGGACGGAGCGCCTAAGCGAGCGTCCTTCACTCAGAGTGCCTGTGCCGACTAAAGACCGATACGGCGCAGGCGCGGATTGTAGCTGCAGACAGGGCCAGCGAGAGGAGGAGAGCGCGCTGGCCCTGTCTATCAAAAGAAGAGGGGGCGTTCCAAGGGCATGAAGATACGGCGGCTACCAGCAAGTACCCGCCCAACTTGCTGGTAGCGAAGATAATTTGCATATCACAAAAGTAAGTTTTTTAGAAGATAGAAAACAAGAAAAAAGTTAGGAAACATATGTTTGAACTCAGCTGACATTAGCAAGTAGCTAATGTCAGCTAGTGAAAATTACATCAGTGGGGGTGACAGAAGCCCTTTAATTCGGTAGAAATGGATCCTAGCTAATACATCCCGGGGGATGGAGGGAGCTAGAGATTTTGGTTTGGGGACCCGATGTGCTCTGTCAATAATCAGGTCATTACTGGTGACTAGAGATGGCTTGAACTATCCACCGGCGAACAGTTCCCGCCGAACATAGCTTGTTCGCGTTCGCCGCAGCGGGCGAACACATGCGATGTTCGGTCCGCCCCCTATACATCATCATTGAGCAAACTTTGACCCTGTACCTCACAGTCAGCAGACACATTCCAGCCAATCAGCAGCATACCCTCCCTCCCAGACCCTCCCATCTCCTGAACAGCATCCATTTTAGATTAATTCGGAATTTGCAGTCTTAGTGAGAGGAGGGAGAGTGTAGTTGCTGCTGATTTAATAGGGAAATCGATAGCTAGGCTAGTGAATTCAGTGTCCACTCCAGTCCTGAAAGACTCATCTGATCTCTGCTGTAAGGACAGCGTCCTGACAGCACCCCAAAAAGCCCTTTTTAGGGCTGCAACATTAGTCTGCTTTTTTTTTTCTCCATATATATATTGCAGTTGCCTGGCCTGCCTGTGTGTGAGGAGCTGCAGGCCCACAGACTGTAGTGTGCCCACCACTCATACTGTGTGGCACAGGACTTTGCATCAAAAAAAGGCATTTCATTTTTACACTTTAGTGTAATTTCAGTTGCTTGTCTGCTAGTGTGTGTCAGGCCGACTTCCACTGACTGTAGTGTGCCCACTGCCACTGCCCACAACTGATACCGGGTGGCACAGGACTTTGCATCAAAAAAAGGCATTTAATTCTTACACTTTAGTGTAATTTCAGTTGCTTGCCTGCTAGTGTGTGTCAGACCGACTTCCACTGACTGTAGTGTGCCCACTGCCAGTTCCCACCCCTGTCATACCATGTGTCACAGGACTTTGCATCAAAAAAAGGCATTTCATTTTTACACTTTAGTGTAATTTCAGTTGCTTGCCTGCTAGTGTGGGTCAGGCCGACTTCCACTGACTGTAGTGTGCCCACTGCCAGTGCCCAACCCTGTCATCCCGTGTGGCACAGGACTTTGCATCAAAAAAAGGCATTTCATTTTTACACTTTAGTGTAATTTCAGTTGCTTGCCTGCTGCTAGTGTGTGTCAGGCCTACTTCCACTGACTGTAGTGTGCCCACTGCCACTGCCCACCACTGATACCGGGTGGTACAGTAGCTTGCCGATAAATAAGGCATTTAATTTTTACACATTAGTCTAATTTCAGTTGCTTGCCTGCTGCCAGTGTGTGTCAGGCCCACTTTCACAGACTGTAGTGTGCCCACTGCCAGTGCCAACCACTGATACCGGGTGGCATAGTAGCTTGCCGATAAATAAGGCATTTCATTTTTAGACAGTAGCCTAATTTCAGTTGCTTGCCTGCTGCCAGTGTGTGTCAGGCCCACTTTCACAGACTGTAGTGTGCCCACTGCCAGTGCCAACCACTGATATCGGGTGGCACAGTAGCCTGCCAATAAATAAAGCATTTAATTTTTAGACAGTAGTCTAAATTCAGTTGCTTGCCTGCTGCCAGTGTGTGTCAGGCCCACCTCCACAGACTGTAGTGTGCCCACTGCCAGTGCCCACCACTGATACCGTGTGGCACAGTACCTAGCACGCGTAGTACCACTTATCTAAAAAAAAATGACAGGCAGAGGCAGGCCACCCCGCAGGGGCCGTCGTGGTCGTGGTGCTGTGATGGTGCTGTGTGGCCACTGTCCCTGGAATAATGCCTAGTGTTCAGAGGCCACGTACCCTGAACCCGAAAATTCTGAGGACATAGTTGACTGGTTTAGACAGGACACCCAATCTTCAACAGCTTCCGCTAAGAACCTTGACGCACCATCCTCCTCCAGCTTAGCTTCGGTCACCTGCTCTCAAGTTACCACGCACCCGCCCGCCTCCACCACCACCACTACCACCACAGCCACCACAGCCGCTTCACTTGATCCGTCAGAGGAGTTATTTACACATCAGTTGGATGCAATTAATCAATTCAATAAATGGCCCCCAGATTGGGGACGTTAGAGGGATTAAACTGATGAGAATAGTACTACAGAAAATACCACTCATATCGGGTGTGACAGTAAATTGCACGGCGCAGACGCAGTCACCGTGGATTAAAACAGAGTGGAGGGAGCCAGCGTTTTTTTAACCACCTCCACGTTCGAAAAATTAATTCAATAAATGGACCCCAGATTGGGGAATTTAGAGGGATTAAACTGATGAGAATAGTACTACAGAAAATACAACTCATATCGGGTGTGACAGTAAATTGCACGGCGCAGACGCAGTCACCGTGGATTAAAACAGAGTGGAGGGAGCCAGCGTTTTTTTAACCATCTCCCCGTTCGAAAAATTAATTCAATAAATGGCCCCCAGATTGGGGACGTTAGAGGGATTAAACTGATAAGAATAGTACTACAGAAAATACCACTCATATCGGGTGTGACAGTAAATTGCACGGCGCAGACGCAGTGACCGTAGATAAAAACAAAGGGGAGGGAGCCAGCGTTTTTTTAACCATCTCCCCGTTCGAAAAATTAATTCAATAAATGGCCCCCAGATTGGGGACGTTAGAGGATTAAACTGATGAGAATAGTACTACAGAAAATACCACTCATATCGGGTGTGACAGTAAATTGCACGGCGCAGACGCAGTGACCGTAGATAAAAACAAAGGGGAGGGAGCCAGCATTTTTTTAACCATCTCCCCGTTCGAAAAATCAATTCAATTCACCTTTCGGGGACCCTTGGTGTTGTACGTGGCTGGGTGGAGGAAGAAACCTTCAATGACATCACCGGGACATGGCTAGCTTGGTATCCAACCTTCTGCAAATGGGGAGTTTGCGGTTGTGCAAATGAACTGTTTGCGGTTGTTTGCGGTGCATTAAAAGGGGAGTTTGGTCTGTCAATGTCTGCGAAGCGGGCGTAACCCTTACACTACCTGATCTTATACACACACTGGATGTTTTAAACCACGTTGTTCAAAAAAATTTAGGATTGTTAGGTGCTTTATGCCTTTTATGGATTTAAACCCGACTCTGCGTCCACTACGTAAGTTTCCATGGGAGTTTTGCCATAGATCCCCCTCCGGCATGCTACAGTCCAGGTGTTAGTCACCTTGAAACAACTTTTCCATCACTATTGTGGCCAAAAAGAGTCCCTGTGGGTTTTTAAAATTCGCCTGCCTATTGAAGTCTATAGCGGTTTGCCCGGTTCGCCTGTTCGCGAACATCTGCGGAAGTTTGCGTTCGCCGTTCGCGAACGGAAAATTTTATGTTCGCGACATCACTACTGGTGACTTCTAGGAGGTATGCCACCATGAGATCTGTGAGAAATTCAAAAAGCTGCGCATCTGTTACAGATTCAGGAATATTACAAAACCTGATGTTATTCCTCCTGGAACGGTCCTCCAGGTCTGCCATCTTTAGTTTAATAGCAGAAATTTCGTCCTCCAAATTGTTGTGGACGTCTACTAAGGAGTTATGGGCTGTGACAAATTCCTCCATTTTATCTTCCAAGTGGGTCGTTCTCTCCCCTATGGATACAATCTCAGCATGAATCGTGGAGATAGTGTCCCTGAAATCTCTATGTATAGACTGCTTCAGCTCTGTGAGCATGTCTTGCATAATGGCTACCGTTATAGCAGAGTCTTTAGAGTTAAGCAAAGTTTCTGTAGGTGATGCAGGCGAGGATGCTTGCGATATGTAATCACTCACCCTACTTTGTCTTTTTTTGTCTTGCAGGTTGGGATCGGCTGTGACTTGCTGCGAATTCGGCAGGAGCAGAGGCGGGCTGGATCCTGAAGACCTGGGCAAGGAGTGGGGAGTGTCCTCCGTATGGCGGGAGTCCGCTCCATCTTGCTTGCCTGCTTTCGCAGAGGAAAAGAAGGCCGTCATCTTCTGCGGGCCCGGAGCTTTTTTCCTGCCCCTTGTCATCATCGGTGTCTTCCCCGGCTTCTTAGGAGAGGTAAGATTTAAAAAATTGTGCTCTAAGGTAACGCTGTGAGCCGCTTGACAGCCTGGTTACACAGAGCTCCTTAGCTATGCGACCCGCGCGCTCAGCATCCGGCCACGCCCCCCTAAAAATATTAATAACATACGTTGAACACTGAAATGGAAAAAAAAGTTTTTGTTTCTTCAACTCCACCACCCAAAAATTGTAAATAGTGATTAAAACCCCCGCCTTGTTGGCTTAGCCAGTTTGGTTCTACCTATAACATGGGGCAAACCCAATCCGCCCCTGCTAGCAGATCATATAGACCAGGCATGCTCAACCTGCGGCCCTCCAGCTGTTGCAAAACTACAACTTCCATCATTCCTGGGCAGCCTACAGCTATCAGACTGCATAAGGGCATGCTGGGAGTTGTAGTTTTACAACAGCTGGAGGGCCGCAGGTTGAGCATCCCTGATATAGACTGTTTATGGCAGACAAGATGCCACATTGTGTGAAAGGCTTTTGTTGTGGGAAGACCTGAATGATGAAGGTGTTATTCTTGAGGTCCCAATTGAGCCATAGGCTGTGCTGCATGGGTAATGAGTCTGTTGCCAAATCTAGATCTTTTAAATCACTTGCATGATCTTGACTAGGAAAGGCCTCCCTAACACCTTCCCAAGCAGATCATATGAGTCCATAGATAATCCTGCCACTGCAGGAGATGGGCTACATGCGTATTCTATGATGTCCTTGCCTTTGAACCATAAGAACCTCAGGAAGTTCCTATGATCTTCTTTAACTAGGAAACAATGGAACATTTCACTTATATCAGCAACAATGGCAATATATTCTTTGAGAAATATGATGAAGACACCGAGAAGTGTGTTATTGAGATCTGGTTCCGTCAAAAGAACATAATTAAGAAAGACTCCTTCATACTGTGAGCTGGATTGGTCCTGGCTTCTTAGGGTGGTAGACAGTGGCGTAACTAGAATGTTATGGGCCCAGATGCAAACTTTGGATTGCCCCCCTCCCCCCAATTTATATAAAGTGCGGCAAATTTTTTCTACACTAAACCCAATGCATGGCTACACTCACCGAGTCCTAACTAATAAAATCTGGTCCTACCTCATCCAGGGTGTCACTGGTGTCGGCGTAATGTCCGCTGGATCCAGAACAAGGTCCCTGTGGGGAGAAAAAAAGAATAATCACATCAGGAAGGGATGGTGACTGCCCCATGTGAAATCACCAGCAGGGGGCACTGTGCTGGCTTGTAAGACTGAGCCATGCCAATGTATAGCAGGGTAATCTGGCAGATTTCCCCTAAGTGCTACCACACAGTACTAATGCCCACCTTGTGGCCTCTCACAGTAATGAAGCCCTTTGTCCCTGTCACAGTGGTTGACACAGTGCCCTAGATATGTGCCCCCTCCCAGTAGATATGCCCAGATATGTGCCCTATCACAGTAGTTATGCACACTTTGTGCCCCCTCACAGTAGTTATGCCCAGATATGTGCCCCCTCACAGTAGTAATGCCGAGATATGTGCCCCCTCACAGCAGTAATGCCCAGATATGTGCCCCCTCACAGTAGTTATGCCGAGATATGAGCCCCCTCACAGTAGTAATGCCCAGATATGTGCCCCCTCACAGTAGTTATGCCCAGATATGTGCCCCCTCACAGTACTTATGCCTAGATATGTGCCCCCTCACAGTAGTTATGCCCAGATATGTGCCCCCTCACAGTAGTAATGCCCAGATATGTGCCCCCTCACAGTAGTAATGCTCAGATATGTGCCCCCTCACAGTTGTTATGCAAGATTATGTGCCCCCTCACAGTAGTTATGCCAGATTATGTGCCCCCTCACAGCAGTTATCCCAGATTGTGTGCCCCCTCACAGTTGTTATGCCAGATTATGTGCCCCCTCACAGCAGTTATGTCAGATTATGTGCCCCCTCACAGTAATGTCCAGATTATGTGCCTCCTCACAGTGGTTATGCCAGATTATGTGCCCCCTCACAGTAGTTATGCCAGATCATGTGCCCCCTCACAGCAGTTATGCCATATTATGTGCCCCCTCACAGTAGTTATGTCCAGATTATGTGCCACCTCACAGTAGTTATGCCCAGTTATGTGCCCCCTCATAGTAGTTATGCTCACAAATGTGCCCCCTCAGTAAAAATGCCCACTTTTGTGCCCCCTCATGCTTGTTGTGCCCCTCCCCTTTTGCCTTTAGTCTGCAGCTTTATGGGTGGAAAGAAAAAAACAAAAACACATACTTACCTTCCCTGATGTCGCGCTCCCACACTGACATCCTGCTGGCTGGCTGTGCTGGAGGCTCCTCCCACAGCTATCAGCTCATTGTGCAGCCAGCAGGGGGAGCGGTGAGCTCTGAGAAAAGTGAATCAGGGAGCGGAGAGAGCTCTCTGCTTCAGGCTGAAGATAACAGCCCGGCAGTTACAAGAACTGCCGGATGAGTATGCGAGGGGCCCCCCCCCCCCCCCGGCGATCTTTACGCCCCTGGTGGTAGACACCGAAAATTGGTATGTGCCAGTGTTCTAACTTTTCTTTTTGGGCTGGAGCTACTTCTGCATGGCCATTTTCAAATATCTTGTTCATTAATGAGAAGAACTGTTCCTTCATATCTGGTCTTCCTCTGAGTGAAGAAAAGCATTTTAATGCCTGGTCCTTGTTATTGGGAAGACGGCGCCTCTTAATTTTGAAGGGGAGTCCACATTCCATTATCTTTAAGAACGCCTCATCTTCAATAGAGGGAGCTATTTTTTTGATCTTTTGTTCTCTGGCAGACCGTGCCCCCCAAGTGATCTCTGTCTTCATCACAGGATTAGTTTGTGGTTTCTGTAAGGACAGGACGTACAATGCCAGTAAGCCTCTTTTATGAGGAATCTGTTAGAGCAAGGCGGGACTTTCATTCTCCAATGTATTTTTGTAAGGCCTCTTGCACACAACCGTATGTCTTTTTTAGTATTTTGTGCTCCGCAAAAAACGGATCCGCAAAAAATACGGATGACGTCCCTGTGCATTCCGTTTTTTGCCGAACGGAACAGCTGGCCCCTGATAGAACAGTACTATCCTTGTCCATCATGAGGACAATAATAGGACATGTTCTATTTCGATGGAATGGAAACAGAAATATGGAACGGAAATACGGAAACGGAAGGCATACAGAGTACCTTCAGTTTTTTTTGCGGATCCTTTGAAATGAATGGTTCAGTAACGGTCCGTCAGAGGCCTAAAGGGAATTTACAGTGGTTGGTTTGTGGACATATCTGAGGCAGATCCAAAGTCAAGCCTTTTTCAACTCCATCTCTCGTTCCACTTCTAGGTGTTCTAGGTAGGCCTACTACATTTTCAACAACATCTCTTGTTCATCAATGGCCGCTCGTGTCTTGGCAGCTTCAGCTTTTGCATGGGCAGTGGTGACTGTGGAGCTGTTCACGGACCACTAGCTGAGATATAAGACCTTGTCTCAAACGGTCTGGTTTCTCTTGCTGACATAGTGACGCTGTGGTTAGGCTTACACACTTGAAGCTGTCGGGAGTGGCTTGTAGCAGTAGCAACACAGGATCCAGTACCCTACAATTAGGCATATGAGAGGCCGGTATCCTACCATCCTGCCTGTGATAGGCTGTTGTTTTACTATTCTGTTGTCGTTATGCGTGTGTGGGGCGTAAACTGACAGGCAGCTAAACTCCCTCCTAGCAACTCATTGATTCAGCAGGACATCCAACTTCAACCTTTAACGCTAAATATGGTGAAACAGAGAACAGAAAGAAATTGCGCTTAGGCCCTCTTTCACGAAAATGCCCGCCGGATCCGTCACAATGCAAGACAACTGAAGGCATTTGAAGACTGATCAGTCTTCAAAATGCTTTCAGTGTTACTATGGCAGCCAGGACGCTACTAAAGTCCTGTTTGCCATAGTAAGTAGTGGGGAGCCAGGGGAGCAGATACTTACAGTCCGTGCCGCTTCCGGGGTGCTCCGCAATGACGTCAGAGCGCCCCACACGCATAGATCACGTGATCCATGCGATCATGTGATCCATGCTCATGGGGCGCTCTGATGTCATTGTGGAGCGCCCCGGGACTCGGGAGCCGCACGGACGGTAAGTATCTGCTCCCTGCCTCCCCACTACACTTTACCATGGCATTTAGCGTCCTGGCTGCCATGGTAACCATTCACAAAAGCTAAACGTCGGATCCAGCGATGCGCCGAAACGACGTTTAGTTAAGGCCGGATCCGGATTAATGCTTTTCAATGGGCATTAATTCCGGATCCGGAGTTACGGCATGTCTTCCGGATTTTTGGACAGAGACAAATCCGCAGCATGCTACGGTTTTGTCAACGTCCAAAAAACTTTCACATACTGAACGGAAGACATCCTGATGCATCCTGAACGGATTTCTCTCCATTCAGAATTAGGATAATCCTGATCAGTATCTTTCCGTCCTAGAGCCCCGAGGACGGAACTCTAGGACGGAAAGTAAAAATGCAGATGTTAAAGGGGCCTTACTATAGTGCATGAACATGTGGCTGTGTGCTATAACACATTACAGTTCAAAGCTCTGCAAAAAACAGACATGTTCATGAAATAAAGGTTACATACAGCATAGCATGTAAACGTGTATGAATACTATCCTGCAATGCTGATTAGGCTACATGCACACGACAGTTGTTTTTTGCTTTCCGCAAATCGGGATCTGCAAAAAAAACTGATGGCTCATCAGTTTTTTTTGGGGAGGATTCCTTTGTTTTCACAGATCCCTTGTAATAAATGCCTATCCTCTTCCGCAAATGAGAAAAAGTAGGACATGCACTACTTTTTTTGCTGAAGGGAAACACGGACAACGGACGCGGAACACAAACGGATGAACTGTCAGCATTTTTTTGCTGACCCATTGAAATGAATGAGTTCCTATCCTATCCACAAAAAAAACTGAAACGGAAGTCGAGAAAAACAGCTGTCGTGTGCATGTAGCCTTAATAGTATAATGCCTTATTCCCGCATCAGTGTTTTGGTCAGTGATTTCCATCATTGATTTTGAGCCAAAACCAGATGCGGCTCTAAAAACAGAACAAGCCCAGATCTTTCCTTGTACTTGATCTGTGTGGAGGCTTCACGTCTGGTTTTGGTTCACAATCACTGATGGAAATCACTGACCACAATATTGATGTGTGAATAAGGCATAAATGTACCAGCAATGCCAGATTGAGTCTTGGCGTTGAATTAGAGAGGCTGCTTGTTCTTTAGCTGATTGTGGAAAAAATGGCTGCTATGAGAAGACTTGATGATATTACCAGGGTCGTAGATGATAGGATACAATAAAACGCATAGGACATACCAAGTCTAGCTAGCTAGAAACCAAACTCAAATGGCCACGATATGGAGCTATAAGAGCATGAATACAATACACAAATAATAGAAGCTGCTGAAGGCATGAGGGTCTGTGTGTCTGTAATTTGCCCTCCATGTTTAGACTATATTCCACGTACACTGCTAGTTTGAAAACTAGTTTCCAGAGATTTCCATGAAAACCATGGGCCGTACTTGGACCCATGGGCGTAGCTATAGGGGGTGCAGAGGTAGCAGTCGCTACCGGGCCCAGGAGCCTGAGGGGGCCCAAAGACCCTTGGGCTGCATAAGAAGACACACAAAGCACTGAGGGAAGGGGGCCCAAGCTGAACTCTTGCACCAGGGCCCATGAGCCGTTAGCTACGCCCCTGCTTGGACCCATAGACTACAATGACAAGAAAACAATACAAAATTAGACCTGGGCCCAATCATCCTACTATGCAGGCTCGGACTGGCCCACCGGGGAGGAGGGGGTTCCTTGGTAGGCCTCCAGTCTCCTGTGCCCAGAGATAAGACGGAGGAGTAATTATTTCTCTTGTTTCTCAGGAGAGATAATTATAGATATATATATATATATATATATATCTTGTGGTAAGGTGCAGGGTGCCGTTGTGGATGGCAGGTATGTGTCACCGAGGTTCATAGCCTCGGTGAGGTAAGAGCCGTATTTTGTTGATGTCAGCAGCAGCTAGTGCTACTGACATAGTTGTAAATAGCATGGCTGCAAAGCCGATCCGGGCCGGCTCTTACCGGGAGCAGCTAAAGTGTAGGGTGGGTGGCTGCTCCCCACGATCCAGTCCTGGTTTTGGGCTGGGTATAAAACACAGCCAGCAGCTGTGTCTGGGGCTGTGATTGTCCTGGAGCTGCTGCTAGTCCTGTGGAGCTCTCTGGGCTGGAAGCAAAAACCCAGCAAGGAGGCGTGCAGTCGACCTGGAAGCCTGAAGGAGGATTATCCCACGGCTGGGCCGACCGCCAGGTGCGAACGCTGCACCTAACATCTCACAGGTGATTGAACCTGGTTTTGGACTCTTTGGTTTTGCTCTTTTTCTGTTTGCTGCGTGTGAATGAACACCAAGAGACTGTTTACCATTTCGTTTGTGCAAGTGTGAATAAAACACTGTTTATTGCACGTACTGGACTCCTTGTTTTGCCTCTGTACTGCACCCGCACCGTTATCTACCAGAGCAACTCCCCACATTTGGTGTCGGATGCGGGCATGCGCAGTGAGGCTGGCGTGAACGCCGAAGTTTGTTTTTGCTGGGCACGACTGGATGTCCTATATTCGGCCGGCAAAGTTGCAGCCTGTGGTCCCTGACAAAATGGAGGCGGCTGTGAAAGCCCTCATAGAGGCTAACGTGCAGCAGCGGGAGACCAACCAGCTACTGCTGCAGCACGTGATGGCATTGCAAGCTGCAGGAGCGTCCCGCCACGTCCACGATGCCCGGAAAGCTGTCCGTGCAGCGATCCCTAAGATGACCCCCTCGGATTATGTGGAGACCTACCTGGCGGTGTTCGAGAAGGTGGCCGTGAGGGAGAAATTACCCCGAGAACAGTGGGCAGAGGTCGTCGCTCCGTTCCTGGCGTCTGGACCCCAGCAAGTATTTTTTGACCTCCCAGATGACCAAGCAGCTGACTCACCCGACCGTGAAAGGTGAGATCCTGGCAAGACTGGGGGTGAACGTGTTAGTCCGGGCTCAGCGGGTCCACCAGTGGAACTTTAATACGGCTGAACCCGCCAGGCCGCAGTATTATGAGTTGCTGCACAGGTTGCAAAAGTGGCTGCAGCCTGAGGTTCTAAGTCCGGCTGCTATGCTGGACCGTCTGCTGGCTGACATCTTCTGGAGGGCCTTGCCGTACTCCCTGCAGCACTAGATCGGCCAGGTGTCACCCACTAATGCCTTGGACATGGTCGACCTGGTCGAGCGCTATGAGGCCACAAAAACCTTGAAAGGGGGTGTTGTTGGGAGGGGGCCGGTCAAACTCCGGAGGTCTCCCATCCAGTCCCGACGACTGGTACCCGAGAAACCTGCTCGGGGTGTACCCCCTGTAGACCCGGCCCCGATAGTCTGCTGGCGGTGTCACGAGCCTGGCCATGTGAGGGCCGACTGTCCACAGTGGGGAGAACCCATGGAGACCAATTATGGGTACCGGGCTTCCATGTATGCCCGGAGACTGTGTGCGACCGGCACCCCCGAGACAATAGACAATCGTCATCTGTGCCAGGTGCAAGTCGGTGATAATCTTGCAGTGGCGCTGCAAGATTATCACGGAGACTTAAAGGACTATCCCACGGCTGTAATGTCTCTGTCCACGGCGGCCGGCACATGGACTTGTGAAGTGGCGATCTCCGCCAAGCTACCGTATGAACTAATAATTGGGAGAGACTTCCCTGGTTTTCCGTCACTATGGCCTGAGGTGAAAGTGACTAATAGCCCTGAGACAGGGGTAACCCTAGCAGAGTGGCCTGGTTCCTGTGGGAGGCCAGAGCCCTGGGAGCCCGAGTCCGAAGGGCCTGCGGTAGGGGTGACCACCACTTCTGTGATAGAGGGGGAGACACCCCACTGAGTGTAATGGTGGGAGACATGGAGGACTTGCCACCAGGTCCTGAGTTGGCGGACCTCCACGTCTCCGGAGATAATTTTGGGACCGCCCAACACCGGGACCAAACCCTAACCAGGGCCTGGGAGAATGTGCTGGAAATTGATGGTAAACCCCAGAAACCAGGGGCTGAGATAATATTTCCCGCTTTGTTGTTCACCAAGAAATGTTATATCGGGTGAACCAAATCCGAGTGAACCTGTTGAACAATTGGTGGTGCCCACAGCGTATCACTAAGCTTGTCATGGAGCTTGCCCACCAACATGTTCTTGGGGGACACTTGGGGTGGCAGAAAACCCAGGACCGCATACTGCAGCGGTTTTATTGGCCCAGTGTGTTCAAGGAGGTAGAAAATTATTGTAAGTCCTGTCCCACCTGCCAGATAAATAGCCCCAGCCACATTTCCGTAGTCCTCTGGTACCTCTTCCAATTATTGAGGTCCCGTTTGAGCGAATCGCTATGGATCTAGTGGGCCTGTACCAAAGTCTGCCAGGGGCCACCAACACATTCTGGTAGTTCTCGACTATGCCACTCGGTATCCGGAGGCGGTGCCTCTGCGACATACCTCAGCTAAGCTCATTGCCAAAGAGTTAATGGAAATGTTTTCCCGTGTGGGCCTGCCAAAAGAGGTTCTGACAGACCAAGGGACCCCTTTTATGTCCAAAGTTATGAGGGAACTGTGTAAATTGTTGCGTATAAAGCAGTTACGGACGTCCGTTTACCATCCGCAAGCGGACGGTCTTGTCGAGAGGTTTAACCAAACTTTAAAAATATGTTAAAAGGGTGGTGTCTAGAGATGGGAAGGACTGGGATCTGCTTCTGCCCTATCTCATGTTCGCAGTGCGAGAGGTGCCCCAGGCCTCTACTGGGTTCTCGCCCTTCGAACTGCTTTATGGCAGACACCCTCGGGGCCTGTTGGATATCGTCAAGGAAGTGTGGGAACAACAGCCTGTCCCCCACAAAAGTGTCATTGAGTATGTCACCCAGATGCAGGAACGGATGGAAAGGGTGTTGCCGCTGGTCCGGGAGCATATGGAGGCAGCGCAACAAGCCCAAAGTAGGGTGTACAATCGTCAGGCTCGGGTACAGGGCTTCAATCCGGGAGATCGGGTTTTGGTTCTGGTACCCACCCTTGACAGTAAATTCCTAGCTAGGTGGCAGGGCCCCTATGAGGTGATCGAGAAGATAGGGGAAGTAAATTACAAAGTACACCAGCCAGGGCGGCGCAAGCCGGAGCAGGTGTACCACGTGAATTTACTAAAGCCGTGGAAAGATAGGGACACGGCCGACGACCACAGCCCCGGCCAGGGCTACTAGGGGAAAGGGTCCAGCCCCACAGTTCGAGGCCTGCGAGCGGTAGCCACGGTAAAAATTGCAGACAGCCTGTCTTCCAAACAAGTTCAGGAAGTCAGGGAGTTCATCAGTCGGAACACGGATGTATTCTCGGACCTCCCTGGCCGCACGTCTCTCATCCAACATGACATTGTCACTGAGCCTCAGGCCAAGATCCGGTTAAAACCATACCGGGTACCCGAGGCTCGGCGACGGGCCATCGCGGAGGAAGTGCAATTAATGTTGAAGCTTGATGTCATTGAGGAGTCGAAAAGTGAGTGGGCCAGTCCCATAGTCCTAATACCCAAGCCGGATGGGACGTTG
This sequence comes from Bufotes viridis, assembly GCA_033119425.1. Classification (NCBI taxonomy): domain Eukaryota; kingdom Metazoa; phylum Chordata; class Amphibia; order Anura; family Bufonidae; genus Bufotes; species Bufotes viridis. The sequence goes on along the minus strand of CM065594.1, from coordinate 258,358,971 downwards.
CGGTTCTGCAACGATTTTCGCAAGTTAAATGAAGTGTCCAAGTTTGATGCGTATCCCATGCCCGGGTAGACGAGCTTGTTGAAAATTTAGGGCAAGCCCGTTATTTTTCTGTGCTAGACCTCACTAAAGGATACTGGAAAGTACCCTTAACGGAGCGGCCAAGGAAAAAACGCTTTTGTTACCCGCAGGGCCTGTATCATTACAAGGTGTTACCCTTTGGCCTGCATGGCGCCCCGCCACCTTCCAAAGGTTAATGGACGTTGTGCTGCGACCGCACCGTCGGTGCAGCTCGGCCTACTTAGATGATGTAATCATCCACAGCACCGACTGGGAAAGCCATTTGCCCAAAGTGCAGGCGGTAGTGGATGCCCTGAGGAAAGCTGGACTAACCGCCAATCCAAAGAAGTGTGCGATTGGGTTGGAAGAGACCAAATATCTGGGATATGTTATTGGGCGGGAGTCATCAAGCCGCAGGTAACTAAGGTAGAGGCCATACGTAACTGGCCCCGACCGGTCACTACCAGGCAGGTAAAGTCCTTCCTGGGAATTGTAGGGTACTACATGCGGTTTGTGCCCCACTTTGCCACAATAGCAGCGCCGTTGACAGACCTGTTGAAGGGCGAAAGTCTGGGAAGGTTAGCTGGAGTGAGAAGGCGGAGGAGGCTTTCTCCGCGTTGAAGTCGGCCCTGTGTGGGTCCCGGTTTTGGTGACACCCGACTTCAACAGGGAGTTTGTCGTACAGACCGGCGCCTCGGAGGTAGGCCTCGGTGCTGTACTGTCTCAGGAGGTCAACGGGGAAGAACATCCCGTTGTCTTCCTGAGCCGTAGCTCAGTCCCGCCGAGACCAGGTATAGCATAGTGGAGAGGGAGTGCCTGGCTATCAAGTGGGCACTCGAATCTCTCCGCTACTACCTGTTAGGGAGGAGGTTCCGTCTGGTGACCGACCATTCCCCTCTCAAGTGGATGAGCCAGGCCAAGGAGAGGAATGCTCGGGTCACCAGGTGGTTCCTATCCCTGCAGAACTTCAAGTTCTCCGTGGAACATAGGGCAGGCCGCTTGCAGGGTAATGCAGATGCCCTTTCCCGCGTCCACTGCCTCACATGTGTCCACCCCCTCAGGGTTGAACAAAGGGGGGGGGTATGTGGTAAGGTGCAGGGTGCCGTTGTGGATGGCAGGTATGTGTCACCGAGGTTCATAGCCTCGGTGAGGTAAGAGCCGTATTTTGTTGATGTCAGCAGCAGCTAGTGCTACTGACATAGTTGTAAATAGCATGGCTGCAAAGCCGATCCGGGCCGGCTCTTACCGGGAGCAGCTAAAGTGTAGGGTGGGTGGCTGCTCCCACGATCCAGTCCTGGTTTTGGGCTGGGTATAAAACACAGCCAGCAGCTGTGTCTGGGGCTGTGATTGTCCTGGAGCTGCTGCTAGTCCTGTGGAGCTCTCTGGGCTGGAAGCAAAAACCCAGCAAGGAGACGTGCAGTCGACCTGGAAGCCTGAAGGAGGATTATCCCACGGCTGGGCCGACCGCCAGGTGCGAACGCGCACCTAACATCTCACAGGTGATTGAACCTGGTTTTGGACTCTTTGGTTTTGCCTTTTTTCTGTTTGCTGCGTGTGAATGAACACCAAGAGACTGTTTACCATTTTGTTTGTGCAAGTGTGAATAAAACACTGTTTATTGCACGTACTGGACTCCTTGTTTTGCCTCTGTACTGCACCCGCACTGTTATCTACCAGAGCAACTCCCCACAATATATATATATATACATATACATCGGCTCGTGAGAGTACGGTCCAGGAGGACTGAAATGTGTAGAGAAAATAGGCTGCATGAAGTTATAAATAGATGACATTGAATTTTGTGATTGAATATCTACTTTTCTTTGAGACCTGTTGTTACAACTGCTTATGGGCCCTGGGCATAAATTCATGCCCAGGCTCACTGCCCAGCTTAATAATAATAATAATCTTTATTTGCATAGCAAGAACATTATCCGTAAGGCTTTACAATCAGAGGATACGTGTACAACCAAAATCAGATATTACATAATGAAAAACAAGTCAACAATTAAAACAAGAGGAATGAAGGCCCTGCCCACAAGAGCTTACAATATATGAGGAGATAGGGGTAAAACATAAGGTAAAAAGTGAATGTTTTGTACAATGGTCCGGCCATCTTAACACAATAGGGTAGTAGATAAAAGGCCTCATGCACACGAATGTGTGCCGGCCGGGCCCGTGCTGCAGACTGCAAATTGCAGTCCACGATGTATGGGTACTGACCATGGGGCCGCCATATGGGGTTCCGCGATCCGCATCTGACTGTCCGCACTGCAAAAATGTAGTGCATGCACTACTTTTTTGCAGTGCGGAGGCACGGACAGAAAACCCACAGAAGCACTACAGAGTGCTTCTGATCCATGCCTCCGCACAGAATCTTCTGGTTTGCGGACCCATTCAAGTGAATTGGTCCGCATCCGTGATGCAGAGTGTATGCAGACGGTGCCCGTGTATTGCGGACCCGCAATACGGCCACGGCCGGGCAACAGCCTTGTGCATGAGCCCTAAAGCTGTATGAGTCATAACCAGCCGATATCTGGAGTGCTTCTGAGTGCACCGGGTTTGGTGGAAAGTGTTTGATGATGGATCAGGCTCCGAAGAATGGTACGCTCGTTCCCGATAATCTGACCACCTAAATGTGCCGCCGATCATCCGATGGACAAGTCAAACACTTGTTCATTGGGTAATCCTGTCATTCGTGCAGGCATTATCAATCATCGTTGATGATCGCTGAATCACTAAATTACATCGCTGAATGTAAATGCAGTGGTCTCCTTCACTTTACGAGCAGCCGACTGTTGGGATGGAACGCTTCCCGACAATCAGCTGTTACATCGTGCAATGTAAACTCGCTATTAGATTAGAGGATAGGCCACCCTAAAGAGATTTTTTTTAGGGAGTGCTGTATTGTAAGGGTATTTTTTAAGTACTGAATAGTTCTGTCCCTTTAATTCTGTTCCCTTTTATTATTACCATTTTGTGTAATGATGTGCCTTGTAATGTAGTACCCATCCCCAATGTGCTGATAAGACCACATTCCACCCACCAGACCTGTCCCCCACCATACCACTCTGGCTCCCTCGGTTCAAATCTTTCTTTTCCCCACATGTAAACTTCCAGCATGGACAGAGGTCTCATGTGCCGCTGCAGCCATTCACTGGCTGCAGCAGTGACATGTCCCCCAAGAGGAACATGATCCTGTGGTGGACCAAAGGAGCATGAACTGGACAGCATCTGTAAAAATGAGCTGAGGTGTCAAATGGGACAACAGAGACTCAAAAGTTCTGTGAAGGAATGGTCCGTACACAGCATAGGTATACAGCAACACTTTCCATATTGAACAGACACTCTCCTCCTTTACAGGTCTTTCCTTCATACCTTTTTCGACACTTCTCTTCTTCTTACCCGTCTGTCCACCAGGTACCTATCTACCTTACTTACTGGTCTTTGGTCACCAATTATTATCATCGTTTCTTCACTGTTTTTGTATGTTCCTCTCGCCACTCTTTTTGGAGTTCTTCAGGCAAGCTGATGGTCTACATAGCTCATTTCATTATTTTGACTATTAGTTTTTAGCAGTACACAGCATTCTGTCTCAACTTTTTGATATATATATTATATATATATATATATATATACATCGGCTCGTGAGAGTACGGTCCAGGAGGACTGAAATGTGTAGAGAAAATAGGCTACATGAAGTTATAAATAGATGACATTGAATTTTGTGATTGAATATCTACTTTTCTTTGAGACCTGTTGTTACAACTGCTTATGGGCCCTGGGCATAACTTCATGCCCAGGCTCACTGCCCAGCTTAATAATAATAATAATAATCTTTATTTGCATAGCAAGAACATGTGCCGTGTGCCGGCCGGGCCCATGCTGCGGACCGCAACTTGAATGTGGTCCGCGATCCGCGTCCAACTGTCCGCACTGCAAAAAAGTAGTGCATGCAGAGTGCTTCCGTGGGCTTCTGATCCATGCCTCCACACAGCATCTCCCGGATTGCGGACCCATTAAAGTGAATGCAGGATGAAATGTTACGCTTGTCGATGGATTGTGTCTGGTTTGGCAGATGATCCCCAATTTACTTTAGCTGCAATAAGATTATTTTGGAAAATGGAACATTTTATCTGCTCTAAAATAAGCCCGTTTAGGTTAAGTCCATTTTTGCATTGGAGTCCCTGTTCAGAGTCTCCATCACAGAGTCTGTCATATTTGATGAAAACACTAGTGCAGCCGCGATGGAACCAGATGAGCCCCATTATAAGTCAAGTTGTTTTTTTTCAAACGCATTGGAGCCATAATTTGACTGCGTTGGTGATCTGGCTCATTTACAGTTTTTTGCCGCTATGACAGAATACAAAACTGGATGTGAACTGAACCTTACAATAAGGAATCACATGAGTCAGAAGAACCCTTAAGAACCCTCCATCAACACAGACACAAGATTCGGCGATCATGGCGGAGCAGGAAGAGAATATCACTGATGACATCAACCTCTGGGGATTAAGAAAAGAGAAAGATAGGTGGAGGCAACTAGGGCAAGGGTGCAAGAGAAGAAGAATTATCGTTTAATACAAGGTCACTAATGAAAACAGCTGCAAGAAGGGTTCCAGTTTTAGTCACACCATTGTGGGTTCCAGAATGAAGGGCTGTGGCTTTCCACTGTCATGAATGAACACAAATCCCGTCAGTACTTTCAGCAAATTTCCATAAATTGGAATCTACAACACAGGTTCCCCCAGTTGTTTTTTGGAATTGTTGGTTTTAGGCCTCCACAATGTTCTCACGTGGAAGGGAAATATCTCTAAAGGAACCTTTCATTAGGATTGGCCACCAGTGCCTTAAAGTGTGTATATATAGCTGGTTTACAAGCGCATTTCAAATCTATACAGAACACTCCTACCTCGAGGCCATGAGGAAATATTGTTCTATATACATATTATCTGTTCATAGATGATCCGATAAAGAGTTTCTATTTACTATTACTATTTAATTACTATTTCCTGAAGTTACTATTTATTGTGTATGTGCTGCCCGTGCATGTCTTTGCTTACCAAATCACAGGTGAGCTCTTCCCTTGTTTTCATGCTTATTGACAACTAGTTGCCTATACACGTCCTTAAAGGTATAATCAGTGCCAGTATTCTTGAAAAAAATGTACTTTGAAATTAGCGCACATAAATCTCCATCACAGAAGTGAAGCCGCAAAGGTGAATAGAAGAGGTAGCCGCTCCTTAAAACACTCATATTGGCTTGAATGATATCCCTGCTTTCATGGATACGTCATCTGAAACTTGATGTACTTACCAAGGCTTCATCTGAGCACCGCTTATGCACCAGAAGAGGCAGCAAGTACCCTCAGGAGCATGTCCTGAGACCCCCATTCTTCTTCATTGTATGACTACATTGGTCTAGGGCAGTGGTCAGCAAACTGCGGCTCTAGAGCCACATGTGGCTCTTTAGCCCCTTGACATTGGCTCTTCCAGGTGTGGGCTCACATGTACAGTGCGATCGCATTTTCGTTGCCTGTGGCAAAAATCGGCAGGAGAGGAGGACCAGGAAGCGGTGAAGGCTCTGTACCGCTTCCTGGTCCTCGGCTGTAGGCTGTGCAGAGCTGCGCACAGTGTGAGGCGCTCTGTGCACGCCAGTTCCCAGCACAGCCGACAGCAGGAGGAACACATAGCGAGGGTGGTGATGAGCAGCGGCATCCAGGAGCAGAAGAGGTAAGTGCTTTTTTATTTTATGAAACTTGGGGCTGATCTGAGGCAATGGGGTGATGAGATTCATCATGGGGGATATAAGAGGTATCATGGATGATGAGATGCATCATGGATAATAAAGGGGTTGATGAGAATCATAATGGGGGATATGAGAGGCATTATGGATGATGAGAGGCATCATTGATGATAATGGGGATGATGAGAGTCATCATGGATAATAACAGGGTTGATAAGAGGCATCATGGATGATAATGGGGATGATGAGAGGCATGGGGCTCTTATCCGAGGTCTGATTAGGGGTCATTTACATTTACTTTGGGGTCTGAGCTGACATCTGATCTGAGGGAGGTCTTATTAACATTGGGGGTCTGATTAGTGGTTTGACCTGAGTTGTAATGAAAAATATATTTTTTCATATTGTCCTCTAAAACCTACGTGCGTCTTATAGGGTGAAACATTGTAGAGTGAAAGATGTTGTGTCGAGGATTGAGAAAGGTATGTTCAGATGGTTAGGAATACCCTTATTAAGTTAATAACAATGTACCTTCCTATAGGCCTCTTTCAGACGGGCGTTGCGGGTGCACTCCGTCAAACAGTGCGGGTGCGTTGCGGGAATTGCCGCGATTTTTCCCTGCGAGTGCAAAGCGCTGTCATGCGTTTTGCACGCGCGGGAGAAAAATCGGCACTTTTGGTACCCAGACCCGAACCTGCACTTCTTCACAGAAGTGCATGTTTGGGTCAGAAATTGTCCCGCTGGTATTATTTCACATTATAACATAGTTATAATGTAAAATAATACCCTTGGCCATCTCCCTAATGTTGAACCCGGTGCAGAATGGGTTAAAAATAATAAACTAATCATAACTTACCTGGTCCATTTGATCGCGAAGCCCGGCCTCCTCTCCGTTAGCTTGAAAGATGTAAAGGACCTGTAATGATGTACACAGCATCACATGGCCCAATCACCTGCTCCATCACTATGGTGATGGAGCATGTGATTGGTCCATGTGACTACGTGACATCATCCAAGGTCCTTAAGCACTATCCACAGCCTGAGGATAGTGATTAGGACCTGGATGATGTCACATGGTCACATGGACCAATCACATGCTCCATCACCATAGTGATGGAGCAGGTGATTGGGCCATGTGATGTGACGTCATCACAGGTCCTTTAGATCATCGATGCTGCAGGGAAAGAGAGGACAGATCGCGACTCACGCGATCAAGTGGCTAAGGTAAGTTAACTTTTATTATTTTTAACCCCTTCCTCATCATTTAATAATGCATTCTTTATTAAGAATGCTATTATTTCCCTTATAACCATGTTATAAGGGGAAATAATAGAGATTGGGTCCCGTTGCTAAGCAACAATGCGGGAAAATCGCAACGCATCCGCACTTGGTTGCGGATGCTTGCGATTTTCCCGCATCCCCATTCACTTCTATGGGGCCTGCGTTGCGTGAAAAACGCAGAATATAGAACATGCTGCGATTTTCACGCAACGCAGAAGTGATGCGTGAAAATCACCGCTCATGTGCACAGCCCCATAGAAATGAATGGGTCCGGATTCAGTGCGGGTGCAATGCGTCCTCCTCACGCATTGCACCCGCGCGGAAAACTCGCCCGTGTGAAAGGGGCCATATAGTTTACGTTTAAAAAAATTTGGCTCTCAGAAAAAATTAAATCTCTGTTTTGTTGATATTTGGCTCAGTTGACTAATAAGTTTGCCCACCACTGGTTTAGGGGGAGCATTGGTCCAACATGCATCCTGCTGCTCCAGTCAATGTCTAGGGGACTGATGGAAATAGAGATATTTTAACTTTATTCTGCATGTTAACTAAAAAAAAAAAATTAAAAAAAATGTAAAAAAGAAATAAAAATTGTCACTAGATTCTGACACCCATAACTTTTTTTGTTTTTCTGCTGACTGTGCTGAATTTTTCTAGGGCTGAGGGATACATCTATGGATACTAGTTTGTGATACATGGGGCCCTTTAATCCTTCTTTATTTAATTTTTTGGATGAGGCAAGGTGACCAAAACAATAATTATTTTTTATTTCAATTTTTTAAAGGCGTCGTGCAATGCTACAGTGCTAGTATATTAATGAATTATCCTCAGGATGGGTCATCAATATCCGATCGTCTGGGGTCTGACACCTGGCCTTCCAGTCGATTAGCTTCTTGAAGAGGCCGCTGCACTCATGCGAGCGCTGCATCCTCTTCATTAACTACACACAGCCTAACTTGTAGTGACGGTACAATGTAATTACAACTGCTCGGCCAATAGATACAAGCTAGATGGCATGCAGTTCAACAGTGAAAAGCATGTAGCACTCAGAAGGGCGCAGCGGCATCTTCAAAAAGCTGATGGGTGGAGGTGCTGGGAGTCAGAGCCCGGGTAATCTGATATTGATGACCTATCCTGAGGATAGGTCATCACTATACTAGCACTGCACAACCCTTTTAAATGATGGGCTACACTGGTCCCTCAATACACAATGGCCTCAGCATACAATATTTTCACCATACAATGGTCTTTCCTGGGCCATGATAAGTTGAAACTAGACTCAGCAAACAGTTTTTCAGGCTCAGATGCAACCAAGCGACATGGTCATTTCTCTTGTAAAACACATGTATTGTATATCTAGCATCTCCTCTTTACAGTACAGCATGGTAGTACATCTCCTGTACTGCCCACTGCCCGTACCAGGATGAGCTCCTCCGCTGGACACCAGGTGAGGGAGGCTCCATTTTAGTTTTCTGGTAGACTGTGTGCTATACAGTATTGTATCACTGCTAGGGGTGACCCACTGACATATGTGATGGCTCCCCAGATCATCACACCAGGAGTTGTGGCAGGGTGTTGCTCCTTAGCAAAGGCAGAATTGAAGCGTTCACCATGAGGTCTCCACACTTGAACCCAACCATCTTCGGATCCCAAACAGATCCTGGATTCATCAGGAAAGATGATATGCTTCCAGTCTGGAGCAGTCCAGGTTTCTCATTGACGGCACCACTGCAAACGAAGGCGACAGTGGCAGGCTGACAATAGCAGGACACGTAATGGCTGCTGTGGCACCAAATTTCCTCCTGTTAAGTGTCTTGAAATGATCTGGGCAGAGATAGGGGTATGTAATGAAGGGGTCTGGATGGGGGACAACAAAACTGTGGAAGCTGCTTGTGCTCATCTGCAGATCAAACAATCCTCTCTACTGGTGTCTGAGCTGTTTGGAGTCTGTTCACCATATGTGCGTGCCCTCATGTAACCACTGCTCCCAACTCCACCTAACAGCTAGGTCAGAACAGCCTAGATGGCCGGCAGTCCACCGGAACAACCATCCTGCTATTGTCAACTGAGCAAAATGTCCAAGACTAAGGCCTTATACATGGTTCATGGAAAGCCCAAGATCTCATTCATTTTATTGTGTGTATTCACACATCCATGTTTTAGCACAGTCCGTAGGTCTGCAGTTTTAACATGGAACCATGCCCTATTTTTTTCTGTGTTCACTGACCCATAGACTATAATAAGCACGATGGATCTATGAAACATGGACAAAACATGGATGGTGTCCATGTTTCATGGAACATTTATAGGAAATGCTCTAAAAATGATTGTTCAGCTGTGCACTGTCCATGGAACAAGAATAAAAAAAACGCAGGGGAAAAAACAGACATACGCATCAAACATGGATTCTTCATGGGTGAATCACAGGCTCTCTTATCACGGATTTCACAAATGTTTTACAGGCTAGGCCGTGGTAAAGCCTGTCTATCAGTGCCGGTAACATCACCAGGCTCACTGCTGGGTGGAAGTCTCAGCTTGGCAGTTCCTATGGAGATTCTGGTACGTCACCGGATCTCAGAAAAAAAAGCCTTTGCCATGCACGATTCAGCACAGGGCATAGGAGAGCATCGGAGCATGAAATGGGTGAAAATATGGGCTCTGGTTGTCTGAACCCAGACAACCCCTTTAACATAGAATATTTGGTTAGGAAGACACAGCTAAGGCTATTCTTTTTTATTTTATTTTTTTACACTTCCTTCCTTACTTTTAGTTAAGTTTATAGGAGTGCAGTGAAGAATATTTTCTCCAACTGTATCACAGTGTGGTATGGTAAGGCTCCTGTGAAAGAGATGGGCGAGATATGGCAAGAATAGTTAAAGGGGTTTTTCAAGATTTTGCATAGGTCATCAATGTCAGATCGGTGGGGGTCCGACACCCAGGACCCCTGTTCTGTTTCAGTATCTTGCATTGTGTATTGGTATGCTCCTCTCTTCTCCACCCCCCTCTGTTTCAGCTTCTAGTTGGTTCAGTCTAGCCACTTCCTGTTTTCCCTGTCATGCATTGCTGTTTGTGTGTGCTCTAATTCTGAGGAGAATCTGAGGAGAATCTGAGTAGTATTTCATCTTCTTATCAAGGAGAATATTGTTGGCATAATTCTTTTACCACCTGGATTCCCTGCATATCTTGTAATACAATCTCCGGATTAAAGACTACTTGATTAACTCCTGGGTGTATGATGCGTAAACTGTAAGTGGAGAATGTCTGATTCAACAAGTCACCTCACAGATGCGTGATTGTATAAAGCTGACATTTTGAAACGCCACAGTAAAAGAATTGTCTTAGTACTCTCCTTCTACCACTAAGAAAAGAATATTCTCCTCCTCCAATAGCCATCATCATTTGTCTGCTGTTATGCTAATGTGGAGGGTAATATCTTATACTTCCCAGTACTGCATTCACTAGGATCATGAAGCTTCTAGCAATTTCAGTTTCATACAGGCTAGGAATAGAGTTGAGCGAACACCTGGATGTTCGGGTTCGAGAAGTTCGGCCGAACTTCACGAAAATGTTCAGGTTTGGGATCCGAACTCGACCCGAACTTCACCCCGAACCCGAACCCCAATGAAGTCAATGGGGACCCAAACTTTTGGGCACTTAAATGGCTGTAAAAGAGGGCTTCAAAAGGCAGCAAAATGTAGGTAAATGCCCTGCAAACATATGTGAATAGGGAAATGACTTAAAATAAAATAAAATAAAATAAAACACAGAAAAATAATAAATAAGCATTCTAAACTTGAGCCTAAGTGAGTGACAGTGGCACCTGTCACCCAGCAAACAGAGGATGTGGCAGCAACGCCACCACATCTGTCATTGTCACCAAGCATCTCCACCAAATCCCATGGAAGTGTTCAGCTATCAGCTGTCCATCTCCCAAAACACTGTAGAGAAAAAGAAATAGATAGAGGAAGTACCCCCCTACCCATGGCTCTGAATGCCTTATTTCAAACTTCCTGCTCCTTTGAAATGCTGTCATTCTGTCTGGTGGAAAGTTTTAAAAACCTTATGGCGGTGGCTGTCCCACAGTACGTGTATCCCAGCCGCCGCTACTTTTGCAGGCAAGCCATCCCTTACCTGCACAACCAAGTGGCGGACAAAATCAAGTGTGCACTGCGCAACGCTATCTGTGGCAACGTCCACATAACCAACAACACAGTGGGTAAATGTAGCGGCTGGCCCAAAGGCGGATAGCATTTTTGCGAATGTCCTTCCGCCCCCGAGGATTGCTGGGCATTTCTCTTTGCATCCTGTTACCTCCTCCTCCCTACTCGGCTTCCTCCTCCTCTACCTCCTCCTCATCCACTCAGTGTAACACCTTCACCACCCACAGCAGCACAGCCAGGGGGAAATGACAGCAGGTTGTTTTAAAACTTGTGTGTTTGTGGGACAAACCCCGCACCGCGCAGGAGCTGTGGACAGGCATGGAACAACAGACCGACCATTGGTTGGTGCCACTGAGCCTCCAGCCCGGCCTGGTGTTGTGTGCTAATGGGCGAAATATACTTGCAGGTCTGGGCCTAGCCGGTTTGACACACATCCCCTGCCTGCCACATGTGCTGAATTTGGGGTGCAGAAATTCCTAAACACCAGACAGTGAAAATCAATTCAGGTAATCGAACACACACAACACCCCCACCCCCACCCCCCCTTTTACTCGAACCATTAACAAACTATTTACAAATTTTCTTAAAAACATATTAAAATAACTATAATGCAGCTAAACTTACTATATAAACAAACAAAACTATATACACGCCTTATCTTAAGGCCAGTGACATCCAAGTGGCTCAAAGGGTGGGTTCCTGCACCAACATAGTCTCTGGCCTGGAACACAATTGTCCAGCCAGGGCACAGTTCTGGAGGATGAGGAGGATAAGTAGGATGAGGAGGATGAGGAGGAACCGTGTTCTCAGCAGGGTGGCACCCAAGCCAGCTCATGGGCAGCTGGGTCACCATCAGCACCTCAGAAGGCTGAGTTAGCATTGGTGAAACGTGGAAAAGCTTTGTCACCACGCCACAACAACCTGCACCACCAGCAAATCTGGAATGTCTTAGCAGGAGGCAGCATTTCAGCAACATGGTGGAAGAGTACACGTACTGACTGACGGGTTTGCCCAGGGGCGTAGCAACAGGGAACCGTGGGAAGCACACTGTTTTGGGTCACCGACCTAGAAGGGGCCCATCCAGGAGGAGGAGGACTAAAAGACTTTGTCAGGGCCCCCTCAACAGTATTATACAATGAAATTATATACAGTGGCAGTATAGACAGTGTAGAAAGCGGATGGAAAATAAACCCAAGCAGCCTCACACCCTACACACTCAACCCCCCCCCCCCCCCCTCCTCCACTCGAACCATTAACAAACTATTTACAAAGTTACTTAAAAACATATTAAAATAACTATAAGGCAGCTAAACTAACCATATAAAGAAACAAAACTATATACACGCCTTATCCTTAACTTAAGGCCAACCAAATACAAGTGGCTCGTAGGGTGGGTATCTGCACCAACATAGGCCCTGGCCTGGAACACAATTGTCAAGCCAGGGCACAGTTCTGGAGGATAAGAAAGAGGAGTAGGAGGAACGCTGGGGGATACAGAGGACACAGACGATATACCTCCCTCAAAGAGGATAGCTTGTCCTTGCCTCTGGGCAGCCTGGCAGACATGAGCAACTACATGCTGCAGTTCCTGCGCAACGACCGTCCAGTTACTGACACATTCTAACTTTTGCTGATTATTGGGTGGCCACCCTGCTGCATCCCCGTTACAAGGACAATGTGCCATCCTTAATTCCCTCACTGGAGTGTAATAGGAAGATAAGCTCGCTAGTAGACACGCTGCTGATGGCATTCACACCTGACACCGGGGACTCAGTGGAAGCACAAGGTGAAGGCAGAGGAGGAAGAATTTGCCAATGCAGCTGGGTCACCAGCAACACCTCAGAAGGCAGGGTTAGCATGGGCAAAATGTGGAAAAGCTTTGTCATCACGCCACAACAATCTTCACCACCAGCAGATCTGGAACATCTTAGCAGGAGGCAGCATTTCATCAACATAGTGGAACAGTACACGTACTGACTGATGGGTCTGCCTAGGGGAATAGCTACAGGGGAAGCAGGGGAAGCAACTGCTTTGGGACCGTGACCTAGAAAGGGCCCATAAAGGAGGAGGAGGAGGAGGACTAACAGTATTATACAATGAAATTATATACAGTGGCAGTATAGACAGTGTAGAAAGCAAATGGAACAGCTGCTGGGCCTGGTCTGAGAGAGCGATCTTTAGTAGCCACAGGCATGGCGGCATGAAAGAAAGGGGTTTGAGCAAAAATTACTTGGGGAAGGGGGCCCCATTCAAAAATTTGCTGTGGTGCCCAATCATTTCTAGCTACGCCACTGGGTTTGCCCCATTCAACTTCTGGGCCATCAAATTGGGCACATGTCCTGAGGTTGCCCTTTACGCCTTGGAGGTGCTGGCCTACCCTGCAGCCACTGTATTCTGAACGTGTGTTTAGCATGGCTGGTGGCATTATCACAGACAAGCGCAGCCGCCTGTCCACAGACAATGTGGGCAAGCTTTTGTTTATCAAAAAGAACCAGGCATGGATCCCACAGGACTTGTTTGTTCCTTATGCAGAATAGACATGTATACCGGCCTCACCCAACCACTGTTATACTACCGTGCACTTACACTTTGTTTTATTTTTTATATTTTCCCAATGTTTTGGCGTCTACACTAATTTATTTAAGAAAATAAAAAATAAAAAATAAAAAAACTGTTATTGGCGACTACCTTTGGCTTCACAGCCCAAAAATGCTTTATTTCATGCAAGAATGTAACCGCCAATTGTAAGTTCCTTGTCAGTTATGCAGTGCAGGGGTTTGTACCTGGCAAAAATGGTAATATTTCACCCAACAATTTAAAATCTATCCTTTGCCGGATAGTATTAAACTTGGCCAGCCACAGCTGGAACCACTGATTAACGGTATTGCTATTTTGGAAATTGAATTTCACGCCAGAACAAAATCCATCCTTTGCCGGACACTATTAAACTTGGCCAGCCACTGCTGGGACACCAGATTTAGGCAATTGAATTTCACCCAAGAACAAAATCTATCCTTTGCAGGACACTATTAAACTTGGCCAGCCACAGCTGAAACCACTGATTTACGGTATTGCTATTTTGGCAATTGAATTTCACCCCAGAAAAATATCTATCCTTTGCAGGACACTATTAAACTTGGCCAGCCACTGCTGGGACACCATATTTAGGGGATTGCTATTTTGGCAATTGAATTTCACCCCAGAACAAAATCTATCCTTTGCCAGACACTATTAAACTTGGCCAGCCACAGCTGAAACCACGGATTTACGGTATTGCTATTTTGGCAATTGAATTTCACCCCAGAAAAATATCTATCCTTTGCCGGACAGTATGAAACTTAGCCAGCCACTGCTGGGACACCAGATTTAGGGGATTGCTATTTTGGCAATTGAATTTCACCACAGAAAAAAATCTATCCTTTGCCAGACAGTATTAAACTTAGCCAGCCACTGCTGGGACACCAGATTTAGGGGATCGCAATTTTGGCAATTGAATTTCACCCCTCAATAAAATATAGAAATTTCTATCCTGAGTTTCTAGAGGTGACAATAAGCACAATTAGTCTCAGCCTGACAGGACGCTTAAAATAACATGTGGCGTTTCGAATTCTCCTCAGAATTACAGAACACACAAAAAGCAGTGCATGACAGGGAAAACAGGAAGTGGCTAGACTGAACCAAGTAGAAGCTGAAACAGAGGGGGGAGGAAAGAGAGAAGCATACTAATACAAAATGCAAGATACTGAAACAGAACACTCCCCGTCTGGTATCGGTAGATACCACTATGTATATGCATACAATGGAATTGTATGAATAACAATGAATATTGTCCATAAACCTGATGAATAGACAGATGAATAATGTCCATAAACCTGAAAAAGAAACATGCAATGAACATTTATTCAAACCAAAAAAGGATATGTCTTCAGTTCAGACCATAGAGCTGGTACTGGAAACAGTCCTAGAAGATGATGAGCATCTCTGGTAGAAGGAATCTCAACATGGAAGTTCTTTCCATCCGAACTGAAAACGACTTTAGTAATAAGTCCAGTAGGCCAGTCGAAACCATTAACTTGTTTGTCTCTCAACAGAACAAAATCTCCTTCCTTTATATTGGGCCTTGGTTCTTGCCACCTTCTGCATTCTTGCTAGAGGTAGAGGTACTTTCTTATCCACCTTTTCCAGAACTGACT
This sequence comes from Bufotes viridis, assembly GCA_033119425.1. Lineage (NCBI taxonomy): Eukaryota > Metazoa > Chordata > Amphibia > Anura > Bufonidae > Bufotes > Bufotes viridis. The sequence goes on along the minus strand of CM065594.1, from coordinate 258,343,541 downwards.
GGCGAGATATTTTACCTGCTTCCACTGAAACTTATAAAGGTTGTGCTCTTTGAAAACGCCAGATGGCACAGGAATATTTCCTATATTTTTAATTGGTTCATTCTTGAGTGATCTTTTATGCACCCCAGATGTGGATTTCTTCTTTTTTACTACAGGAGATGTCTGTTGCTTTCATTAGAAGCTGAGCGAGACTTGGTTCTACTTGATCTTACCAACGATTTAGAATGTGAATTCTCTGTCGGTGTCAGCAATTTAGACCGAGAGCGCGTATTTTGTGAGGCTGATTTACATGTAGATTGCTTTCTGTCTAGGAATCGTGAATGCAAATGCTCATGTCTGCTTTTCACTTCTGAAATGGGATCTGTCTTTGTACGTACGGACTTGGGTTGGTGACATGCAGTATTTGTCATGGACATTGGCGGTGAACTTTTTCCTGTGGTTTTCAGAAAAGGCTGAGCAATATGAAGGTGCTCACCCGTTGAAGACTGGGAAGAACTGTGATCCTCTTGAGTGCAATCAACAACTGCAGATGGAACTGAAGGTTCTTGCAAAGTATCTGAAATGAACTCTTCCTCTGTTGAAGGAACCTCCTTTATAGAACATTCAGAGGATACTTCTTTTACAGAATTAAACTCATTGTCAAACAGTAGACTGGAAGGCTCAAGTTTCTAATGTATCTCATCAGAACTACATGAATCAGAAGGCTTGTTGTCAGTGATGATATAGGATTCATTATGATAAACTGTGTGAGGACTGCAAAGCTGGGAAGGGCTTGAAGAGGGCTCCAATTGAAATCCTGAAGGCCTTTCTACAAGCTGCCCTTCTGTCCAGGAACATTCTTCTGCAGCTGACTCCTTGGGATTTAAGCTGCTTTCTGATGTTTTTAGAATATTTGGGCAAGGAACCTCTTGCACATAGTAGTGGTTACGACATTGCCTGAAGTAAGAAGTTTGTCCCCCTATTAATACTTCAGTTCTGAAGGAGTGTACTTGGCAGGGTCTGTGGGATCTGTCCAGACATACATCCCCCATGATGATCCAACCCACTGTAAGTTTCTGGGCATATGGAGCATTGAAAGGGCCATTGCAAAGTTCAAGGACCTTATGAGCCTCAAGAATGTCTCTACCTAGCAAGAGTAAGATCTCGGCATGGTTATCAAGGGGAGGAATCTCTCTGACTATGTTCCTGAGATGAGGGTGATGCTGTGCGGCTTCAGGTGTGGGAATCTCATCCCTTGTGTCCGGCAATTTGTCACACTCAATAAGGGTTGGAAGAGAGAGTTTCTTATGTCCTTTGATGGGCTTTAAGGTGAAACCATTAACTCTTCTTCCTGAGGTTGTCACAAGACCAGAGCATGTTCCTAGGGTGTAGGGTGTAGTCTCTCCCTCCATCCTGAACAGATCAAAGAACTTAGGGCTAGCTAGGGAATGATTACTTTGGTCATCTAGAATAGCATACATTCTTATGGTCTTCTCTTGTTGTGCAGTAGGAAACATATCCACGAGGCAAATCATAGTACAAGACTTACCGCACACAGGTCCTTCTCCACATACCTTTGTGCATCTGGGCATGATAGCTGTGGTTGGTCGGTCGGCACTCTCCCTGCCATGACTCTCCCCGCCTTGATCGGAATGGGGCTTGTGCCAGTTAACTGGTTCTAGGTTCCGCCTTATTGGTCCCGGGTGAACAGCGGACATGTGTAGATCACTATTACATTCAGAACACTTGACTGGAACCTTAAAGTCTCTGGCGAAGTGCTCAGTGGATGCACAGCATCTGAAGCAGATATTATGACTCCTTAGGAACTCCTTACGTTCCTCAAAGGGCTTTGCTATGAAGACACGGCATTTCCTTAAAGGAAGTGGTTTATCATGGATAGGGTAATTATGATCGGGTTTCTTGGGGCTTTCATTTCCATTGTTAGTAGTGGGCACAGCCCCTGTCTTTTTTACTGAAATTAGACCTTTAGGGACCCCCTCTCTGGGACTGAAAGTCTCGTGTCTCTGTTTAGTAGAGCCAAAGATGTTGTTCCCAAGGTGTTGAAGCTCGGATCATTTTTAGCTCTAGCTAAGTCCTTGATGAACTTACAGAAGAATGAAAATGGTGGAAAGGGAACACGATGTTGCTCCTTGTATTTTGAACCAGTTGTTGCCCATTGGTCTTGAATATTGAGGGGTAATTTCTCCACGATCAGGCCCACACCATGGGAGGTATCAAGAAAGCTGAGACCTGGTAGCTGCGGGTCTCCCCTGACGATTTCAAACTCAAAAAGAAGATCTCTTTATTCGTGGAACCCTACAGTCGTTTAAATAAGGCACGTTCAACTACTTCCGAGCCACCGTATGTCTGCTCTAATCTTTCCCATGTGAGACGAAGGCCTTTGACTGGTTCGTAGATATGAACGGTTTTGAGTCTCTTAACATAGTTTGACGACCATGGACCCAGCCATCTAATTAGTAAATCAAGTTCTTGCATAGGCGGTACACCAAGGGTTTGAACTGTTGTCTTGAAGGTGTCCTTCCAACTTCTATAGTTCTCTGGGCGATCATCAAAGTTCGTAAGGCTAGTACTGATGAGGTCCCTGAGAGTGAGGTACTTAGCGATTTCTGATGAGTTATTTCTTTCCTGCATAATGGCAATGGGAACTTCTCCCTCGCTGGTGTTGTTGGCACCATCTGACACCCTATGTTTGGGGGTTGGAAGATGGAATGGAGTGGCAGCTGGGTTGAGCGTAAGTGAAGGCTTCACATCTGGTAATGTTGGCGCCAGCATCTTGGTTGCTATGTAACTAGTCTTAGGAGGTTTTGATGTGATTTGATGAGCTTGAAGCGGCTTTGTCTCTAATGGGGCCTGAAATACTGTGTAAGGTTTGAAAGAAAGAGAAACGTACACTGGACTGGGGTCAACTGTATAGTTATCAGCTGCCTCTTTTTCTACTCGCATAAGTTCAGCAGGCTGGCGTGCAGAGCCCAAATCTTCTGGTGCAAATGCATTGACATTGCTTTGGTCTAGGACAAATTGCAGGGTACGCCCTTCTGAGTTATTAGATATCTCAGACATGGATGATAATTTTCTTCTTCTGCTGCTGCTTCTTCAAGAACTCTGAGTTCAGCCATGGCTACTGCTTCTTCCCTTTCTTTCTGTAGAACCTCCAACTCAGCTTCAGCCTTGGCTTTGGTCGCTTGTGCCTGAGCCTGTATGGCTGCTTGATAAGCTTGAGACTGGGCTTGTGTCTCTGCGACTTGTGCCTTAATGGCTGCTTCCTTTCTAATGCAGTGAGCTTGTGCCTTCGCTGCCTCTGCCTTTGCGCGTGCTAACACCAATGAGGTACTTAGCGAAGAGTGCTGTGAGCGAGACCTTAGCGATGAGGACTGAGCAATAGATTTCAAGGAACGGGATGAAGCCTTGGAGTGCTTTGAAAAGTTAGAATTGTGGGACGTAGTTTCATATTGTTGTGATATCTTGTCCTCTAGCATTGACTTGACTGCCATAAATCTGCTATATCTTTCATCATTAAGTGCAGTGTGGGTCTTTAATTCTAGGATAAGTTGAGACTTGATAACAGAGAAGAATATTTTTCAGAGAGTCTCTTAAAACTATCATAGGTTTTATTCAATTTGGTACACATGGCCTTTAATTGATCATCGTTATAGCCTGATCCATGTGCTGCATCCATACATTGTTCAGTCTTTTCCCATAAAATAAATTATTGTATATTACAATTTTGTTAGTCAGGAGCACCTCCTTCATTTTTAATGAGGGCTTAGAAATCCTTCTAGCTGTGTCCTGCATTTCATCTGTAACACAACAGTGACCTCAAGTGGTGGTTCAGTCTTTTAATAGCTTACAGCAGGCAGACGATATTTACCTCAGAAAACAGGCTGAATACAGTTCCTAGCCTGTATACTGAAATTGCTAGAAGCTTCTGCAATCCTAGTGAATGCAGTACTGAGCAGTATAAGATATTACTCTTATTACTGTAGCATAACGGAGACAAATGATGATGGCTTATTACTTGGAGGAGGAGAATATTCTTTTCTTAAAGATCACCTCATCTGTGAGGTGACTTGTTGAATCAGACATTCTCCACTTATAGTTTACGCATCAGACACCCAGGAGTTAATCAAGTAGTCTTTTAATCCAGAGATTGTATTACAAGATATGCAGGGAATCCAGATAGTAAAAGAATTATGCCTCTAATAATCTCCTTGATAAGAAGATGAGATACTACACAGATTCTCCTCAGATTTTCCTCAGATTCTCCTCAGAATTACAGCACACACAAAAAGCAATGCATGACAGGGAAAACAGGAAGTGGCTAGACTGAACCAAGTAGAAGCTGAAACAGAGGGGGAGGAAAGAGAGGAGCATACCAATATACAATGCAAGATACTGAAACAGAACATAACATAATGAACTTTATTGCTTACTATTCACTAAAATCGCGTCTGGGGCACAGTGTAAAGCCAAATAAACAGGCTGTTAGACCTACCACCCACAGAGAGGGAAGGTATAATTAACCATCTGTGGCAAGTGGTCTAATAAGAATAGGTATGTCGCAAGCAGCTGGATTATCGAACACTGCGTGCCGGACTACCACATGGACTAGTGCGACCTCGATATTGGTCGCTCGTTGGCAATGATTTAATAACACTGGCAGTTAGGATGTTGGTAAGGGGTTAAACGGCCGCTAGATTCAGGTCAGTTGTGACCTCTATGTACTCTAGTCGTCCGCTCACTGCAGGTTTTGCTGCAGTCAAACCCCACCAACATCAACTCTCAGTGTAGGAGACTACAACATTCTGGACACTGCTGTCAGATAACGCTGATCATTGCGCCTTATCATTCAGGCGCCTGACACCATTGCACACGTCACTGGTGCTAACTCTCTATGCCATCAATGTGTATGTAACACAGCTATTGCTAGGTATATGCAATTGCCCTGCACTAGCTAGTCCGCTGTGAATAACTAGCTCTAGGCGCCTGGTGTCAGGCACCTGAATGATAAGGCGCAATCATCAGCGTTATCTGACAGCAGCGTCCAGAGTGTTGCAATCTCCTACACTGAGAGTTGATGTTGGTGGGAAAAAAACAAGTATTGATGGATTGATGGACTTGGTGGCAGCTTGTGCTGGTGCACCACAAGACACAAAATGCCCGCCGATCACCCCAAAAAAAAAGGGACAGAATAACGCACTGTGCGGCCTAAAAACCAGTGAGCAATTAACTAGCAGAAGTTGAACAGCTGGTTCACAGCTGTAGATCAATCACTTCATTAGGTGTTTTTGCTGAGTTTTCCCTGCCTAATCTTGCCCTCACAGCAACTGCATCCTATCCCTACACTAATCAGAGCAGAGTGACATGCGGCGCTACGTGACTCCAGCTTAAATAGAGGCTGAGTCACATGCTGCACTTGGCCAATCACAGCCATGCCGTTAGTAGGCATGGCTGTGATGGCTTTTTAGGGCAAGAAGGGCAAGAAGTAAAACGCTAGCTTATTGGCTGCTGTGCAGCCCTTCAGAAAGTGGGAAGAAATCGCCGAACAACGGACCCGAACCCGAACTTTTTTGAAAATGTTCGGGTCCGGGTCCATGTTCTGAACACCCCAAAATTCGGTACGAACCTGAACTATACAGTTCGGGTTTGCTCAACTCTAGCTAGGAACTGTATTCAGCCTGTTTTCTGAGGTAAATATCATCTGCCTGCTGTAAGCTATTAAAAGACTGAACCACCACTAGAGGTCACTGTTGTGTTACAGATGAAAATGCAGGTCACAGCTAGAAGGATTTCTAAGCCCTTATTAAAAATAAAAGAGGCCCTTCTAACAGACAAAATGGAGGTATGCAATAATTTAACTATTTTGTGGGAAAAGACTGAACAATGTATGGATGCAGCACATGGATCAGGCTATAATGAAGATCAATTAAAGGCCAAATTGAATAAAACCTATGATAGTTATAAGAGACTGTCTGAAAAATATTCTTCTCTGCTATCAAGTCTCAACTCAGAGGAATTCATCCTAGAATTAAAGACCCACACTGCACTTAATGATGAAAGATATAGCAGATTTATGGCAGTCAAGTCAATGCTAGAGGACAAGATATCACAACATTATGAAACTGTGTCCCACCATTCTAACCTTTAAGGCACTCCAAGGCTTCATCCAGTTCCTCGAAACCTATTGTTCAGTCCTCATCGCTAAGGTCTCGCTCACAGCCCTCTTCGCTGAGTACATCACTGGTGTTGATACGTGCAAAAGCGGAAGCAGCAAAGGTACAAGCTCACTGCATGAGAAAGGAAACAGCCATTAAGGCACAAGTCGCAGAGACACAAGCCCAATCTCAAGCTAATCAAGCAGCTATGCAGGCTCAGGCGCAAGCTATTCAAGCCCAATCTAAAGCTAATCAAGCAGCTATACAGGCTCAGGCGCAAGCTATACAAGCCCAATCTCAAGTTAATCAAGCAACTGTACAGGCTCAGGCGCAAGCGACCAAAGTCAAGGGCGAAGCTGAGTTGGAGGTCCTTCAGAAGGAAAGGGAAGAAGGAGCAGCCATGGCTGAACTCAGAGTTCTTGAAGAAGCAGCTGAAGAAGAAGAAGAAGCTTATCATCCTATGTCCAAGATATCTAATGACTTAGAAGGCCGTACCCTGCAATTCGTCCTAGACCAAAGCAAAGTCAATGCATTTGCACCAGAAGATTTGGGCTCTGCATGCCAGCCTGCTAAACTCATTCGAATAGAAAAAGAGGCAGCTGATAACTATACAGTTGACCCCAGTCCAGTGGACATTTCTCTCTCTTTCAAACCTATGGCACCTTACACAGTATTTCAGGCGCCATTAGAGACCAAGCCGCTTCAAGCTCATCAAATCACATTAAAACCTCCTGAGACTAGTTACATAGCAACCAAGATGCTGGCGCCAACATTACCAGATGTGAAGCCTTCATTTACGCTCAACCCAGCTGCCACTCCATTCCATCTTCTAACCCCCAAACATAGGGTATCAGATGCTGCCAACAACACCAGCGAGGGAGAAGTTCCCATCGCCATGATGTAGGAAAGAAATAACGCATCAGAAATCGCTAAGTACCTCACTCTCAGGGACCTCATCAGTACTAGCCTTACAAACTTTGATGATCGCCCAGAGAACTATAGAAGTTGGAAGGCCACCTTCAAGACAACAGTTCAAACCCTTGGTGTACCGCCTATGCAAGAACTTGATTTACTAATTAGATGGCATTGGTCCATGGTCGTCAAACTATGTTAAGAGACTCAAAACCGTTCATATCTACGAACCAGTCAAAGGCCTTCGTCTCGCATGGGAAAGATTAGAGCAGACATACGGTGGCTCGGAAGTAGTTGAACGTGCCTTATTTAAACAACTATACGACTTTCCTGGATTATCCAATACAGACCGCCAAGGGTTCCAGGAATTAAGCAACCTTCTTTGAGTTTGAAATCGTCAAGGGAAACCCGCAGCTACCAGGTCTCAGCTTTCTTGATACCTCCCATTGTGTGGGCCTGATCGTGGAGAAATTACCTCTCAATATTCAAGACCAATGGGCAACAACTGGTTCAAAATACAAGGAGCAACATCATGTTCCCTTTCCACCAATTTTATTCTTCTGTAAGTTCATCAAGGACTTAGCTAGAGCTAAAAACGATCCGAGCTTCAACACCTTGGGAACAACATCTTTGGCTCTACTAAACAGAGACACGAGACTTTCAGTCCCAGAGAGGGGGTCCCTAAAGGTCTAATTTCAGTAAAAAAGACAGGGGTTGTGCCCACTACTAACAATGGAAATGAAAGCCCTAAGAAACCCGATCATCATTGCCCTATCCATGATAAACCACGTCCTTTAAGGAAATGCCGTGTCTTCATAGCAAAGCCCTTTAAGGAACGTAAGGAGTTCCTAAGGAGTCATAATATCTGCTTCAGATGCTGAGCATCCACTGAGCATTTTGCCAGAGACTTTAAGGCTCCAGTCAAGTGTTCTGAATGTAATAGTGATGTACATGTGTCCGCTGTTCACCCGGGACCAATCAGGCGGAACCTAGAACCAGTTAGCTGGCACAAGCCCCATTCCAATTAAGGCGGAGGAGAGTGCCGACCGATCAACCACTACCGTCATGCCCAGATGCACAAAGGTATGTGGAGAAAGACTTGTGTGCGGTAATCCTTGTTCTAAGATTTGCCTCGTGGATGTCTTTCCTACTGCACGACCAGAGAAGACTATAAGAATGTATGCTATTCTAGATGACCAAAGTAATTGTTCCCTAGCTAGCCCTAAGTTCTTTGATCTGTTCAGGATAGAGGGAGAAACTACACCCTACACCCTAGGAACATGCTCTGGTCTTGTGACAACCTCAGGAAGAAGAGCTAATGGTTTCACCTTGAAGCCCATCAAAGGACATAAGAAACTCTCTCTTCCAGCCCTTATAGAGTGTGACAAATTGCCGGACACAAGGGATGATATTCCCACACCTGAAGCCGCACAACATCACCCTCATCTCAGGAACATAGCCAGAGAGATTCCTCCCCTTGATAACCATGCCGAGATCTTACTCTTGCTAGGTAGAGACATTCTTGAGGCTCATAAGGTCCTTGAACTTCGCAATGGCCCTTTCAACGCTCCATATGTCCAGAAACTTACAGTGGGTTGGATCATCGTGGGCGATGTATGTCTGGACAGAACCGGCAGACCCTGCCAAGTACACTCCTTCAGAACTGACGTATTAATAGGGGGACGAACTTCTTACTTCAGGCAATGTCGTAACCACTACTATGTGCAAGAGGTTCCTTGCCCAAATATTCTAAAAACATCAGAAAGCAGCTTAAATCCCAAGGAGTCAGCTGCAGAAAAATGTTCCTGGACAGAAGAGCAGCTCGTAGAAAGGCCTTCAGGATCTTCAGAATTGGAGCCCTCTTGAAGCCCTTCCAAGCTTTGCAGTCCTCACACAGTTTATCATAATGAATCCTATATCTTCACTGACAATAAGCCTTCTGATTCATGTATTTCTGATGAGACACTGCAGAAACGTGAGCCTTCCAGTCAACTGTTTGACAATGAGTTTAATTCTGTAAAGGAAGTATCTTCTGAATGTTCTATAAAGGACGTTCCTTCAACAGAGGAAGAGTTCATTTCAGATACTTTGCAAGAACCTTAAGTTCCATCTGCAGTTGTTGATTGCACCCAAGAGGATCACAGTTCTTCCCAGTCTTCAACGGATGAGCACCTTCATATTGCTCAGCCTTTTCTGGAAACTACAGGGAAATGTTCACTGCGAATGTCCATGACAAATACTGCATGTCAACAACCTAAGTCCTTACGTACAAAGACAGATCCCATTTCAGAAGTGAAAAGCAGACATGAGCATTCGCGTTCACGATCCATAGACAGAAAGCAATTTACATCTAAATCAGCCTCACAAAATAAGCACTCTCGTTCTAAAACTTTGGCAAGATCAAGTAGAACCAAGTCTTGCTCAGCTTCTAATGAAAGCAACACAAAAAGAAGAAATCCACATCAAGGGTGCATAAAAGATCACTCAAGAATAAACCAGAAAAGATAGGAAATATTCCTGTGCCATCTGGCGTTTTCAAAGAGCACAACCTTTATAAGTTTCAGTGGAAGCAGGTACAACATCTCGCCAGTCAGTTCTGGAAAAGGTGGAGAAGAAAGTATCTCTGCCTCTTGCAAAAACGCAGAAGGTGGCAAGAACCAAGGCCTAATTTAAAGGAAGGAGATTTTGTTCTGTTAAGAGACAAAAAAGTTGATCGTCTCGACTGGCCTACTGGACTTATTACTAAAGTCGTTTCCAGTTTGGATGGAAAGAACTTCCATGTCGAGATTCCTTCTACCAAAGATACTCATCATCTGTTAAGACTGTTTCCATTACCAGCTCTATGGTCTGAACTGAAGACATATCCTTTTTTGGTTTGAATAAATGTTCATTGCATGTTTCCTTTTCAGGTTTATGGACATTATTCATCTGTTTATTCATCAGGTTTATGGACATTATTCATTGTTTTCTATACAATTCCATTGTATGCATATACATAGTGGTATCTACCGATACCAGACGGGGAGTGTTCTGTTTCAGTATCTTGCATTGTGTATTGGTATGCTCCTCTCTTCTCCTCCCCCCTCTGTTTCAGCTTCTAGTTGGTTCAGTCTAGCCACTTCTTGTTTTCCCAGTCATGCATTGCTCTAATTCTGAGGTGAATCTGAGTAGTATCTCATCTTCTTATCAAGGAGAATATTGTTGGCATAATTCTTTTACCATCTGGATTCCCTGCATACCTTGTAATACAATCTCCGGATTAAAGACTACTTGATTAACTTCTGGGTGTCTGATGCGTAAACTGTAAGTGGAGAATGTCTGATTCAACAAGTCACCTCACAGATGCGTGATTGTATAAAGCTGACATTTTAAAACGTCACAACCCCAGGCGATCAGCTGGTCGAGAAGGCAGTGGCTTTCCTATGGGACCACTGCTCCCCATCCCTTACCAGACCACCAGGGATAATCAGTACACTAGACAATCAGGTTAGGTAATGGATACCCTTATTCCTTCCAACAGTCATGACCCTCACGATATTGGGAGTGATAAGTAGACCCGATGTACAAAATGCAGCCTTTTGAAATACAACTTTTATGGAAGGCTTTACTGTTAGACAGTGACATATACTGTATGGACACTGTGTTGTGCATTATTGCAGGAGTACTGTATCTAGAGCTGGCTGGAGTCCTAACTGCAGAGTTACCCATCACGAACCTCAGTAAAGAATGCCGACCTCTCTGGTGACCGGGACCGTGGGAGTGCACATAAGCTGGTGCTTTTTCCTATTGTGTGCAACGGCTAGGAGAGCGCTAAAGCCAGCCAATCAGAGCTGGTGACGTCACTGAACACACTACTGGGTGGAAGTTCGGGAAATGGTTTCTTACAGTATAAATCAATTTCTGAAGTTATTATGCGAACTCTCGCAAGACTTTGCGAAGTAATAACTTCGGCTCATCGGAACTAATACATTCTAATACTATATAGAGCGCACGCTCCGTACAGTATTGAAACTAAGTTTTATGCGAATCGACTACGAATGTTTCATCCGAAGTCTATTCGCTCATCCCTATTTACAACCGATGACCTATCCTCAGAAAAAGTTATCAATATCAGATCGGTAGGGTCCAACACCAAAAACCCTTGCCAATCAGCTGTTTGAGAAGGCACCAGCGCTCCTGTGAGCACCGCGGCCTTCTGACAGCTTACCAAGCACAGCACCTTACATAGTACAGCGGCCGTGCTTGGTATCGTGCTTAGCCCTATTCATTTCTATGGGGCTGAGCTGCACCTAGGCCATGTGACTGATAAACGTGACGTCACCGCGCTAGGAAAAGCTGAAGAAGGCAGCGGCGCTACTGCAAGTGCCGCTGGCTTCTCAAACAGCTGATCAGTGGGGGTCCCGGGTATCACCTTTGGGACCCACACCTATATCTAGAATGGAGAACAGCTGCATATGCGAGGCTGCTATTCTTTCATTTCCGAAAATATCCAGGCGCTGGCTCGGATATTTCCTGCAGGCTCATAGAGGTAAATGTAGCAGTGGCAGCTCTTGTGCAGTGCGCTCTCCATTCATTTGCATGGGACTTTCGAAAATAGCCGGGCTCGCTCACTCGGCTAATTTCAGTACTCCCATAGAAGTGAATGGAGAGCATTCTGCACATGCACACTGCCCTCTTGTCCACTTTGGGTGCCCGTTCTAGAGATAGGTGCGGGTCCCAGCTCTACCCTAGTGATACACCACTATTGTCTGAAGTGACACAACCCCTCCAAACCTATAATACATTATAACATGGACGTTGTGGAATGCCCACTCACAGCTACAATTCTTTGGATCAGAGAAACAACTGAAAGCGACCGATTAAGGGTACGGCTTCATGGCGACACAGCTGTCACGTGACTAGTGTTGCCATGTAGCCGTACTCTAACCGCTGCAGCATCTAAGGTGTTGGACAGCCCATCTACACAAATGGGTAACCATTGCAGGTGGAGGGCCTAAAAGCGTGCTCAGGGATGCTGTTCTGCCTCTTCTGCCATGCCAGATGTGTGACCTAATAGGTTATCCTGTCAGTGTAACAAGCAAAAGCATATGAGGGGGAAAAAAATGGACATACAAATACCATACATGCTGTATTTGGTACCGTAGAATAAAGCTACCATCATTTTTATATTATGCTGAATTTGTCATCTTTTCCATCCCTCCGAAAATGTATAAAAATAAGTCCTGTCTGTCAAGATAGACCAATAACCCCCCCACCCCACCTTGGACCTGATGAATGGGGAAAACTATTGTAAATCATTGACTACACAGGGTTGGTTCTGCTCTGTGGACTATGTTATCTTCTTGCTGTCAGTGAATTAATAGTTATTGCAGTCACTGGGGAGAAAGGGGAGAAGAAGGTGGAAATCGGAAGAATTTCATCATATTTCTACACTTATTTTTTGTATAAATTATTACTAAAATGGATTTTTAGCTATGTCTAATAACCGTATAACTCCTGCTGAAGAGGATATTAATTGCGTAAATGTCTTACAACTGCTAAAATTACCGCTTGGGCCAGGCTCTTCGGGTCCTTTGCTGTATGGCTCAGTGCGACCTCTTCAGCCCCTGATGCCCACAGTACTTTCACCATTCCTCATCCTACCCCTGCAAAAGAAGACGCAGCAATACAAACCATCCTGACATGATGCAGTTTTAGCTAAAAGTTTAACCATTCTTCCATGATCTTTGTTGGTAAAACCTGGTTTAGGGACGACCTGAACCAGTAATGAAGGTTACTTGGTGCCAATGATGTCAATGTGTTCAGCTGGCGTACATACACTTCCCCGTGCCAGTCACTAGAGCTCAATGTCATTCAAAGCTGACAGTCACAAGAGTGTGAGGATGATGTAGTGTCTTCTAGATGGCTTGGTTGGGAAAGGGTTGATATATACTCAACAAACATCAAGTGATCGGAAGCTGATGGAGGCTCCTCTTCCTTCCAGTAATCTGAACAACCCAGTGCAGGGATCGGATAAATACAGCACCATTCCTTCACTCTTAGGGCCCATTCACACAACTGTGTGAATGAATTTTGCGGAACAGGTGCAGACCCATTCATTTCAATGTGTGCTGTCCGCATCCGTTGTTCCGTTCCGCAGCCCCGCAAAATAGTATGGCGCATGTCCACAATCGCGGACAAGAAAAGAAATTTCTATAACGGGTCACCCATTCCCTTCTGAGAATTGCAGAACGCACACGGGCAGCATCCGTGTTTTGAGGGCTGCAAAACCCGGTGCGGTCGAATGAATGCGCCCTTACCTTAGTTGAACCAGGAGCACACTGCCCGTGTAGAACTCACCTAAGGCAGCATCCAGGACTTACTGTATGAATGACAAGATAAGGTGGCCATACACATTTATTTGAATGGGTCTGCAATCTGGAAAGAGCAGCTTCTGTGGGGTTTCTCTCCGCGCCTCCGCAAATTGTGGTCCCCAATGCATGGAATGACCGAGCAACCCTTAGTGGTAGTGACTCAGATCTGGAAGGTAACAAGGTGTGTGACACTGCACCAGAAAGCCCTCCGGTAGGGGCCAGTCAACCTCCAGGTTGTGGCAGAGCTGAGTGCCCGGCGACACAAGATTTTACAGTGGGGGGGAAGTCTACAGTATTAATTTGACTCATTGGAACAAGTTGGGAATACTGTTGGGTTTTAAAGTGAAAGAACTTCCCTTTATAGAGGCAGAATGTGCCACAGCACCAAGGGACTGCATCACTGCAGCTGTTAGCCTCTCTCACCTTATGGGAGATAACGGTTATGGACTAGGAGTCTCTGACACACCGGAGGAAGTGGATCCTCCCTATTCTTAATCCAGCCCAGACGCTGGAGAAAATCTGCAGACTGGATTGCAGCAGTTCTCTGGAGGTGGTTTTCATTAGGTAATCATACCGAACCTCGGACATGCTTCTGGTTCTGACATTGGCTGCAAGCATCAAAGTCTCCTTTGTAAAGGTATAGGGGCCTGGGGAGATTTCAAAGGGAAGGGCATAAAACTGAAGATGTCTGAATTCATTTTGAAAATATAAAAAGGTAGAGCAGAGGTGGAGTGAGGATAATTAAAAGCCTTTGCTAGATTTCGGGTATCCAGTAGAAACAGTGACTGCTCAGAGACAGCAGATAAGACCTGAGGGGTTTACATAGGAGGAGGCTACGCTCCTTCTAAGGAGGGAAGGCACATCTAAAGGGCCCTTTACGCCGAAAATCCGAAAATAATGGCTAACGAGCCTTCATAGGAATGCTCGTTAGTGATTATCTGGCAGTGTAAAGAGGCTGCCTATAACCCATCGGGTAAGTGGATCATTTGTGCGGGCACCTAAATCGTTGTTTGCCGGTATCAGTCTGCAAACAAGGATTATGTATGGGGACGAACAATGGAATTAGCGATCGCGCCCCACTCATACTGGGGAGGAGATCACTGCATGGGATTGCCGGAAAGAAATGCTTCCCATCTGCCAATCGCCTGCTGAATTGTCCCATCTAAAAGGGATCTTAAGCCAGGGCTCGACAAATCCCAGGCGCCAGGTCGCCATGGCGACCAGGAATTTGGTCCTGGCACCTGGGTATTTGTCAGCCCGTTTTCTCAGGTGCCCGGGCGACGCCGACTAGGAGCGCCGGCGCCCTCATGCTGCAGCCGCCCGAGCGCTCTATAGAGAGCCTCAGGCGGCTGCAGCACTGCCCGGGCTGGCGCGTCCATGAGGGCGCACCGCCCGGGCACAGCATGAAGAGAGGGACTGACAGGAGGGGAGCGTTCAGCGCTCCCTCCTGTCAGTCCCTCATTGTAGCGTGGCCGAGCCGGTCCGCGGTACAGGAGCATCTGTCTCCTGTACCCGGACGGACTGACATGAAGTGCGCACACAGTGTGCACTTCCTGTCAGTCCGCCCGGGTACAGGAAACTAAAGCTCCTGTACCCGGGAGAAAGTGAATGACAAGGAGGGGGAGGGAGAAAGTGAATGACAAGGAGGGGGGAGAAAGTGAATGACAAGGAGGGGGAGGGAGAAAGTGAATGACAAGGAGGGGGGGGAGAAAGTGAATGACAAGGAGGGGGGGAGAAAGTGAATGACAAGGAGGGGGAGAAAGTGAATGACAAGGAGGGGGGAGAAAGTGAATGACAAGGAGGGGGGAGAAAGAATGAATGACAAGGAGGGGAGAAAGTGAATGACAAGGAGGGGGAGGGAGAAAGTGAATGACAAGGAGGGGGAGGGAGAAAGTGAATGACAAGGAGGGGGAGAAAGTGAATGACAAGGGGGGGGTGAGAGAAAGTGAATGACAAGAGGGGGGGGGTAGAGAAAGTGAATGACAAGGGGAGAAAGGGATTGACAAGACGGACCCCTCTGCCCTCCCCTCCATTATGGGGGGCCCTATATACTCGCACATTATGGGGGGCACTATGGAAAACAGGGGTAGGAACACTATGGGGGCATCTACTGGGGGCCCTATGTACTGGCATGCATTATTGGGGGGCTCTATAGAGAAGTGGGGGGGGGGGAGCACTATGGGGGCATCTATTGGGAGCTTTATGACGCGGCTCCGCCTGGCTCCTAACTTTTTTAGCTGGCTCCTAGATTCAAAGGAAATTTGTCAAGCCCTGTCTTAAGCTATATGAAAAATATTAGAAATAGATAATTAACAATTACTAATAAACATACCTATAACTATAGTATTATAAAGAGGTGCGTACTAGTACAGTACACCAGCCTCCCCACCCCCTCCAAACAAAATAAAAAAATGTAAAGACTTTTAAAGCGATATTGCCGAGGCATGTTCTTACTAGTGTTGATCACGAATATTCGAATTGCGAATTTTAATCGCGAATATCGGCACTTCGAGAATTCGCAAATCTTTAGAATATCTCAAAATATATTCGTAATCGCGAATATTCGTTTGTTGTTTTTAAATACCAGTCTATGCGAATTTTTATGCAAATCTTTTTTATGCGAATTTTCGCAATCAAGAAAATAATGCCTGAAGATCAGGAATTCGCGAATTCGCATATTGCCCCTGCCGCTCATCACTAGTTCTTACCCTGGTGTTAAAGGGCAATGATATGGCTTTGACCCTGGTGCCAGTTTTCAGTATGAACCACTGTTTGGGGAATCACTACTATACATGAAGCACCAACAGTGTTAGTTCTGCTATGTATAGCATACACTGTATGTTGATCTTTACTTTCTGTCACTGAATAGAAAGCTGATGGTTTACCCTTTTTAAAATGAGAAAAAATTCTGACAAAGGAAAAAAAAAAATATACATCTTTATTCACAATGATCGCTGTAGAGATGACAAGCTTTAATAAATTACAATACAAATTGTAGGTGGCAAAAAAAAGACAAAACATCATCCATCCAAAGTATAGTACTGAAAGAAAATATACCGTAATCAAAAGGCAGAGCTGGACAAGTGCATAGAAATGTACCTGGGGGAAAAGACAAAGTTTCCCCGCGATAGAGCTTTACGATACGTCAGTTCTACAGATTATAAAACACTGACGGGAGTTTACCTACTGTGTCCCCCAGGTTTCTGAGAATGGGAAAGTTTTAATTCCAGCGATCAGTTATGAAAGCGCTGCCAAGTAAAGCCGCCTCCCGATGAAACTGCAAAGAGTGACAACTGCTTATGGATGGCCCTGCGTAAACAATCGGGACTAAAACTGCTGCCTCTGGGGGTCTTTGAAGCCACCCCCCAGCTATGGGATATGTCACAAAGCACTATAATGGGAAAGCCCTCTAAAGGGGATTTTTGGTTCTTTCCCACTAGATCAGCATATAATATCAGATAGCCTTATGAGGGTCCGACTCACGGCACCCCAATTGATCAGCTGTTTGGAGAGGCCTTAATCTGGTGAGCGTCACGTCCACTTCACTGTTGTACTGCAGATGAATGATGAAGAGGAAGCAGCCCTTTCCCTAAATTCATCTAACTAAGGCCTCATGCACACAAACGTATTTTATTTCATGTCCGTTCCGTTTTTTGTGCGGACCATATTCGGAATCATTCATTTCAATGGGTCCGCAAAAAAAAAAAAAGGTACTCCGTGTGCATTCCGTTTCCATATGCCCGTTTTTACGTTCCACAAAAAAATAGAGCATGTCCTATTTTTTTCTAGTTTGCGGACAAGGATAGGCATTATTACAATGGATCCGCAAAAATAACGGAAGACACACGGAAACACAACCAACAAAATACGGAACGGATGTTAAAAAAAAAAAAAAAAAAAAGGAAGACGAATCCGCGATTTGCGGACAGCAAAAAACAACTGTCGTTTGCATGTAGCCTTAGGGTACTTTCACACTTGCGTTAAAGGTTTCCGGCAGGCAGTTCCGGATCCCAAAATCCATATGCAAACGGATAGCATTTGTTTCCAGATAAGTCTAACAAATGCATTGCAATACTGGATCCGTTTCTCCGGTGTCATCCAGAAAACTGAATCTGGTATTTATTTTCTTCACGGAGACCGGATTTGTTTTTCCGGAACACTTGGTACTGGATCCGGGGTTAATACATTTCAGTGGAAATTAACGCAGGATCCGGCGTCTGTTCCGGAATTTTGGCTGGAAAAAATACAGCAGCATGCTGCAGTATTTTCTCTGGCCAAATACCATAAGAGGGACTGAACTGAAGACATCCTGATGCATACTGAACGGAATGCTCTCCATTCAGAATGAATTAGGATAAAACTGAAGCATTTTTTTCCGGTATTGAGCCCCTAGGACGGAACTCAATACCGCAAAACTTTAACGCTAGTGTGAAAGTAGCCTTATGTTCTTAAGCAGACATATAAAGGGTCATAAAGCTCACTTTTTGGAATTGCCTCATATCAGCGCTGTATAAAGATCAAAAACGGTGGTCCGACCATAGAGTAAACTATACGGGTGAAATTGTGTAGTACAGGGCATGCTGCGCAAGCATTTTCTCGCCAGTTTTGTCAGAACAGCAGTGGTTAAAAGGGATGTTTCAGGAAAAATGGGACAAAGCACAGGGTGAAATAAAAGCCTAAACCATTACTAACCTAGCAGATCCCACACCTCTGCCCTGGTACGCCCCTCTGGCCTCTGTTGACCCGGATGCAGAGGCAGTGACGTTACGTCAACAAAACGTGATCACTGTAGCCAATCACTGGCCTCAAGCAGTGCACTGCTGAGTGCATTGTCAAGTCATTGGCTGCAGCAGTCAAGTGTGGTCATCGTGGCGTCCTCACTGCAGCCGGGTCAACTGGAGCAGGATCTTCTAGATAAGTAATGGTCTATGTTTTATTTCAGGCTCCTGAAAGAGAACAACCCATTAAAGTTGATAGAAATAGGATCCTTGTAGTGGAGACCAGTGATGACCTGTAAGTGGTGGAACTGGAGCAACGGGAGATCAGCGAGACGAGTGTCACTTCTATTTTCCCTGCTAGACATTCCCTTTAACTCCACACATCACATACGGATACACATAACACATGTTTTTCTATGACCAGCCTGATAAGAATGCTTCTGTCGGGATATACAAGGAGTTGTCCCACCTGCCCAATTAGGAGCTATCTAAATAGTGACGCCTCTATGAGCTGATGCATAGAGAACCTCTTGTGGACTCAGCATGACCATATATCACCAATTAAAACTCTAATATTTGTCAGCGAAGCAGGGAAAAGATCTGAAAGAGGAGGAAAAAAATAAAATAAAATCAGGCTGCTTTCTGGAGTAATAGGATTAAGGGCTCATTCAGACGTCTGTATGCTGGCCGCAAAAGTGCGGTATTAGATGCAGCCTATTCACTTTTATGGGGCCCCTTTCTTCCGTTCTACGGCTCCGCAAAACAAGTAAAACATGTCCTATACTGGTCAGTAAAAATCAGGACGTGGCCCCATTGAAGTCTAGGGGGGTCTGCTAAAATGTGGAATGCAGTCCGTTTTTTTTCGCGGACAAGCTGAACTGTCCACAAAAGAAGAAAAAAAAGGATCAGCATTTTTGCGGACAGCATACGGCCATCTGAATGAGCCATAAACGCAGCAGTTTGCTCAAAATAGATGATACCAGAGAACATTTAAGTGCACACCAAATAATAATGAGAGGATCAGTGTTTTTTTTCTTTACGCAGTGCAGAAAATGCAAAGACATGGAAGGAGCCCGCTCTTTCCTGGGAGTGTGGGTCAGCACTTGCATGGTCTTGAAGCTAGTGAAGCAGTCTATCATTTCACAGTGCTAGTCCAGGCTGGGGGAATCACTTCAATGTGATGAAGGCTTCTGGTTAGGACACCAGCTTGTGTCAGGATACAACAGGCAATGGATAGATTTGAACCTGCAGGAAAGGTGAAATATTAGTCACGCACATTAAAAGGAGTCCGTCAGCCCTCTGGACCGTGCTAAACTGCTGACAGCACTGGGTAAGGGCTTAGAAAGCAGGACAAACATACCTTTTTGTAGAGCTTATATCATCAGGAATAGTGTGAATATGAAGTTTTATTCTGCCCCTACAAGCGCACTGGAGGTGGAGCTTAACCGCTTCAGCCCCCCTAGCTTAAACACCCTTAATGACCAGGCCACTTTTTACAATTCCGCACTATGCTACTTTCACCGTTTATTGCTCCGTCATACAACTTACCACCCAAATGAATTTTACCTCCTTTTCTTCTCACTAATAGAGCTTTCATTTGGTGGTATTTCATTGTTGCTGACTTTTTTACTTTTTTTGCCATTAATACAAATTTAACGACATTTTTGCAAAAAAATGACATTTTTCACTTTCTGTTGTAAAATTTTTCAAAAAAAAACTACATTTCTATATACATTTTTCTCTAAATTTATTGTTCTACATGTCTTTGATAAAAAAAAAAAAGTCCAATAAGTGTATATTTATTGGTTTGGGTAAAAGTTATAGCGTTTACAAACTATGGTGCAAAAAAGTGAATTTCGGCATTTTGAAGCAGCTCTAACTTTCTGAGCACCTGTCATGTTTCTTCAGGTGCTAGAATGTCAGGAAAGTATAAATACCCCCCAAATCACACCATTTTAGAAAGAAGACACCCCAAAGTATTCGCGGAGGGGCTTGGTGAGTTCATGTATCATTTCATTTTTTTCACAAGTTAGCGGAAAATGACACTTTCTGAGAAAAAAAAAAAAAAAAAAGTTTCAATTTCTGATAACTTCTGGCAAAAAAAAATAAAAAAATCTCAGACGGACTCACTATGCCCCTCAGTGAATACCTTGGGGTGTCTACTTTCCGAAATGGGGTCATTTGTGGGGTGTGTTTACTGTTCTGGCATATTGTTCGGGGCTAAATTGTGAGCCGCCATGTAAAACCTAAAGGTACTCGTTGGAATTTGGGCCCCTTTGCGCACCCAGGCTGCAAAAAAAGTGTCACTTATGTGGTATCGCCGTACTCAGGAGAAGTAGGGCAATGTGTTTTGGGGTGTATTTTTACATATACCCATTCTGGGTGAGAGAAATATCTCTGTAAATTGTCAACTTTGTATAAAATTTTTTAAAAGTTGTCGTTTACAGAGATATTTTTCACACAAAGTATGGGTATATATAAAAATACACCCCAAACACATTGCCTACTTCTCTGAGTACGGCGATACCATGTGCTACTTTTGCAGCTTGGGTGCGCAAGGCCTTAAACCAATGAGTACCTTTAGGATTTCACAGGGCATTTTTACGCATTTGGATTCCAGACTTCTCACGCTTTAGGGGCCCCTAAAATGCCAGGACAGTATAAATACCCCACATGTGACCCCATTTTGGAAAGAAGACACCCAAGGTATTCTGTGAGGGGTATGGTGAGTTCATGTAAAATTTTATTTTTGTCACAAGTTAGTGGAATATGAGACTTTGTAAAAACTAAATTAAAAAATATATATATATCAATTTCCGCTGACTTGTGCCAAAAATAAAAATTCTGTGGACTCACCATGCCCCTCACGGAATACCTTGGGGTGTCTTCTTTCCAAAATGGGGTCACATGTGGGGTATTTATACTCACCTGGCATTTTAGGGGCCCCTAAAGTGTGAGAATCCAAATGCATAAAAATGGCCTGTGAAATCCTAAAGGTACTCATTGGTTTTAGGGCCCCTTTGCGCATCTTGGCTGCAATAAAGTGTCACTCATGTGGTATCGCCGTACTCAGGAGAAGTAGGGCAATGTGTTTTGGGGTGTATTTTTACATATACCCATACTGTGTGTGAGAAATATCACTGTAAACTACAACTTTTAAAATTTTTATTCAAAGTTGTCAATTTACAGAGATATTTCTCTCACCCAGCATGGGTATATGTAAAAATACACCCTAAAACACATTGCCCTACTTCTCCTGAGTACGGTGATACCACATGTGTGACACTTTTTGCAGCCAAGATGCAAAGGGGCCCAAATTCCAATGAGTACCTTTTAGGAGGGCATTTTTACGCATTTTTCTTCTCACGCTTTAGGGGCCCCTAAATGCCAGGGCAGTAGAAATACCCCACATGTGACCCCATTTTGGAAAGAAGACACCCCAAGGTATTCCATGAGGGGCATGGCGAGTTCATAGAAGATTTTTTTTGGCACAAGTTAGTGGAAATTGATTTTTATTGTTTTTCTCACAAAGTCTCCCTTTCCGCTAACTTTTGACAAAAGTTTAATTTTTCATGGACTCATTATGCCCCTCAGCGAATACCTTGGGGTGTCTTCTTTCCAAAATGGGGTCACATGTGGGTATTTATACTGCCCTGGCATTTAGAGGCCCTAAAGCGTGAGAAGAAATGCGTAAAAATGCCCTCCTAAAAGGTACTCGTTGGAATTTGGGCCCTTTGCGCATCTTGGCTGCAAAAAGTGTCACACATGGTATCGCGGACTCAGGAGAAGT
Source organism: Bufotes viridis (assembly GCA_033119425.1). Lineage (NCBI taxonomy): Eukaryota > Metazoa > Chordata > Amphibia > Anura > Bufonidae > Bufotes > Bufotes viridis. Next base: position 258,321,616 of record CM065594.1, on the reverse strand, counting down.
AGGGCAATGTGTTTTGGGGTGTATTTTACATATACCCATGCTGGGTGAGAGAAATATCTCATTAAATTGACAACTTTGAATAAAAATTTTTTAAAAAAAGTTGTCGTTTACAGCGATATTTCTCACACACAGTATGGGTATATGTAAAAATACACCCCAAAACACATTGCCCTACTTCTCCTGAGTACGGCGATACCACATGTGTGACACTTTTTTGCAGCCAAGATGCGCAAAGGGGCCCAAAACCAATGAGTACCTTTAGGATTTCACAGGGCATTTTTACGCATTTGGATTCTGACGCTTTAGGACCCCTAAAATGCCAGGGCAGTATAAATACCCCACATGTGACCCCATTGTGGATAGAAGACACCCCAAGGTATTCTGTGAGGGGTATGGAGAGTTCACAGAAAAAAAAAAATTTGGCACAAGTTAGCGGAAATTGATTTTTTATTTATTTTTTTCTCAGTCTCATATTCCACTAACTTGTGACAAAAAATAAAATTTTGCATGAACTCACCATACCCCTCACGGAATACCTTGGGGTGTCTTCTTTCTAAAATGGGGTCACATGTGAGGTATTTATACTGTCCTGGCATTTGAGGGTCTCCGCAATCATTACACGTATGGCCAGCATTAGGAGTTTCTGCGATTCTCCGTATATTGAGCATACGGGTAATGAGATTATTTTTCCGTTCAGCCTCTGGGTTGAAAAAAATAAAAATGAACGGCACAGATTTTTTTCATTCGCATCGGTCAATGTGGATGAAAAATCTCTGCCAAAATCAGTGACTGCGGTGCGGTGGGCTGGGCGCTAGCTACCTAACAAGTAGCTAACTAACTGGCGGTGATAAGGGACCCTTATGCCCCATTCACACGTCCGAAATTCTGTTTGCGGAACGGAATTGCGGACCCATTCATTTCTATGGGGACAGACTTTGCCCCACTCGGATCCGGAATTACGGATCCGCGCTTCTGGGTCTGCACTTCCGTTCCGCAAAAATATAGAACATGTCCTATTCTTGTCCGCAATTGCGGACAAGAAAAAGCATTTTCTATATAGTTCTGGCAATGTGCGGATCTGCAAAATGCGGAAAGCACATTGCCGGTGTCCGTGTTTTGAGGATCTGCGGATCCGTGGATCAGTTCCGCGGATCCGTGAATCCACGGATCCGCAAAACACATATGGACGTCTGAATGGAGCCTTACAAGGGGTGTGATCAATGACAGGAGGGTGATCAGGGGGTCTAGATGGGGTGATCAAGGGGTTAACAGGTGAGGGGGGTTAGTGTAGTGTTTGGTGCAACTTTACATAGTTACCTGGTCCTCTGGTGGTCGATCCCAGCAAATGGGACCACCAGAGGACCAGGTAACAGGTATACCAGACGCTGTTCACAAAACAGCGTCTGGTATACATGTTTGATGCGATTTATATCGCATCTACAGCCTGCCAGAGATGGATCATCGCTGGCAGGCTGTAGTTCAACTCGAGACGCGCGCCCCTGTGAACGCTGGGAACTCGCGCGTCTCGCGAGATGATGCGTCCACACAGAGCTACAGGACCGCCCGCAGGACGCATCCCTGCGTTCGGCGGTCCTGTAGTAGTTAACCGTGAAGTGCTCCCTGTATTGCGCTGCTTCACAGCCCTAGCTGTAGTGGTCTTCTTGTTGGATGCTACAGCTGTCACTCGCGGGAACAGAATCTGGCTGAATAAAACTTAATATTCACACTACTCCTGATAATAAAAGCTCCACAAAAGGTATGTTTGTTCTGCTTTGCCCAGCCCCAAGTAGTAGTGTCAGCAGTTTAGCAGTGAAAATTGCTGAAAAGCTCCCTTAACAAAAGTGCAAGTCGACTGCCCTCACTGGAACAGGACTTACCGAGTGGGATCTTGTTCCAAGCTGAAGGATCCAGCTATACGCACCACATTCCTTCTGTTTTCAGGACCACCATAACTTAGAGTGACCTAAAAAGGGAATAAATCCAGTATTGATCTGAAGGGCCCCTGATACAACAAAGCCTTGGACACCAAGTGAGTGGCTTAGTCTAGATTACATTTTTCTCATCAGTGCGGGCACGTATGAACATGAGACCAACACAGACGTCTTCAGCTGCCAACAGGTCAGCCAGTGTCATAGGGACAAATCTGCTGACAGATGCCTATTAAGGCTAGGGCTACATGGTGATGTTGGCCATGACTCACGTTTAGAGATGAGCGAATTTTACGTTATGAAATTCGTTCACGCTTCATTTGGTGGTAAAAGCAGAATTGCGTTATGGATTCCGTTACCAAGGACCATAACGCAATTCTTTAAAGGCATTCCGTTATTCATTCCATCACAATAGAAGTCTATGGCCTGCATAACGGATCCGTCCCATTTCCGTTATGCAGGAGAGGACTATTATGACTGAATGAATAACGGAATGCCTCATTCCATTATAGAATTGCGTTATGGTCTGTGGTAACAGAATCCATAACGCAATTCTGCTTTTACCACCAAAAGAAGGGTGAACGAATTTCAAAATACGAACTTCGCTCATCTCTACTCACGTTACACAGCCAAAGATGGCAGCGTAGAGCTGCCGTCATCACAGCTAATGAAAGTTAGGGGTTATAAGCAGAAGCAACCATGACACACAATCATGAAATACAAACCTGATGGCGTTCTTGCCCTTGACTACTTACCTATGCAGTCACTTCACACAATCGACAGTTTTAATAACCCAATGTTTCTACCATCTAAGGGATGGAAAGATTGGCTACACTGGTTGGCTGCAGAATGAGGAGCAGTAAAATACACTACAGTATATTAGGACTAATCAGTCTGTCCAGCCCAGCAGAGGGGTTCATACAGAAGTGCAAGCCGGCATCACTGCTGCAGCATGGGAGACCTTCTTGATGTTCTGGCTGGTCCCTCTCATGATATCATGGGGCTTTGAAGCAGAGTTACACTGCCATATTGCATCTTGCCGGTTTGTCGCCGGGTGCTAGCTACATGACAACACCATCTCATATCGCCATCTAGCTGTAGCTTTCAGCAGTGCAAATGCAACTTGAGAAAGCAACTGCAGTTGATGCCCTAATTTAGCCAAGGTAACACATGAATTGGCATCTTATAGAAACTCGAATTTAAAAGACTTCTGTCAAAGGTTGGGTTCACATGACGTTTTTGCCATCCGTTTAATGTATACAAAAAAAAAACGCTTAAGTTAACGGATGCCTCAGACTGATGCAATACAGCGACATACATTCACCATAGAGTTCCATTAACATTTACGTGTTTTTCTTTACCGTACTCTGCAGGACACAAAAGCGTGATGTGCTACTCTTTTGCATCCTTTTTCCCCTCAACGTATGCATCAAATGGGTGCCAAAAATGTGATGTGAACCCAGCCTTAGTGACAGGCCACCTTTTGAATGTTTCCACAGTACAGTATTTTTTATTTACTAATATAGTAACCGCCTGTATTTGACAATAGCGTGCGGCACCAGCTGAAGCGGATTATCGCTGGTTATTAGAGTGGAGCTCTATAGGCCAGCGCCAATTCATCTCAATGGTATGCCATAATAGTTGGGATAGAATTAATATGGGGGAGGGGGTTGGGGAAAATATAAAACAGAGACCTAGAATTAAATCAAGCCAAAAAAAGTACTTACCTGCTGAAGCAATGAGCTCTGTGGAAGCCTCGGTAAGTTTTCCAGGTGTGAATGGAACAGGTTACTGTGCTGCATTTTCACATCTAGCATCCCTTCAATGATGTACCCAATGGTGCAATCGTCCGGTAGACGAACCTTCTCTGCGGTGCTGATGAAGTTCCCCATACTAAAGGCATGAGGACGACTTAGGGAGGCCATTCGTTTTTGAGGAACAGCAGCCAAGATGGACAGACAAGCTCGAACCACTCACCTTGCCCAGGGACTCATCTTCAGGGCAAGTCCTCGGCTAATACAGAAGCCCGCACCTCCAGTGGCAAACCAGAACTTCAGAGATGTCTGAAAATAGACACATGATGACATGTCCCAGCATAAGAGAACTATTGCAAAGACGTAACTTAAAGGGGTTCTGCAGTTATTTTTAACCATGAGCATCTGAACGGAAGGGGTACGACCCCCGCCGATCAGCTGTTTGTGAAGGCAGCGGCACTGGCAGTAGCGCCGCAGCCTTCTCGCCGTTTACCACGGCCCAGTGACGGCATGACTAGTATTAGTGGCCTGGGCGGGGCTAAGCTCTGTTCACTTGAATGAAGCTTAGCCACGCCCAGGCCAGTGATACTAGTCGTGGAGTCACTGGGCCTGTGGTAAACAGTGAGACGGCCGCGGAGCTCTAGGAGCGCCGCTGCCTTCTCAAACAGCTGATCGGCGGGGTCCCGGGTGTCTGATGATCTATCTAGAGCAGGCATCCTCAAACTGCGGCCCTCCAGCTGTTTTAAAACTACAACTCCCAAAATGCCCTGCTGTAGGCTGATACCTGTAGGCTATTCGGGCATGCTGGGAGTTGTAGTTTTGCAACAGCTGGAGGGCCGCAGTTTGAGGATGCCTGATCTAGAGAATAGATCATCAGTTTAAAATAACTGCAGAACTCCTTTAAAGATCCTGGAGCCCATTCAAGACCTTTAATAGGGCTCCCCTCCTGCTATGTACTTACTATAATACCGGTGTCTACTAATTTAGCAGAGGGTCTTTAGGCTGCCTCATGCTCCTGGGTCTGGTAGATACTGCTACCTCTGCACCTGCTATAGCTATGCCCTTCCAGCAGCTCTGAAGTGAGAGCTGGACAAACCAAGAGTGAAAATGATGTATCCGATTCGTTTTTGCTGGAGGCTACATCGACTTCCTATCCATTTTCTGCTGATGACATGCACATAAAAGGGCTGAGCTGTCGTACTCAGTTGATGGGGGCTTAGGTATCGTATCGCCTCTGCCCACATACTGGAGATGTGTCCAAGGGCAGGCCATCAATTTAAAGTTTCAGACAACCTGTTTAGTGTTACATAACGTATTAATGTTATTAATTATACTTACTGAACCATCTCCTTTCACTCTGTCCAAGGTCTCAACTGGATGATCCAGACTTGGCCTTCCCACGTAAATGTCAGCGTTGTGAGGGAAGGCAGAGAGAAGATTTAGCAGAGCTCTCAAATTTAGATAATTGTCATCATCCAAATGACAGAACCACCTGGAAGAAGAGAGAATGGGGAGATTATTTATCTCCTATATATTAATCCCAAAATAAAACTTGCCAAAAGAAAGTCAAGTCATCCTCTCATGTCAACTAAAGACGACCTATCATCTTATAATAGAACTGCAACTGACTGTGGACCTTTGAAGCTGCATTTTCAGGGACCTCCCTAATATGTCCGCTATCGATGTAGTTAGTTTTCGTCCCGAAGACCAGTGAACTGTCAGGCAGTCAGTGGCTGAACCTCCCTGGATACTAAGCAGTGGGGACGTCCACCTAACTAATTGATCTCAAGCACCCACAACAGCAACAGCAGCCGGAGTCGGGGAAGATACAGCTGCAAAGGTATGCAGTTTGAGGACCACATCAAGGTCCTCTTTAAAAGGGTTGCCCCACTTTCTACCCCTCCTCTTCTATTAGCCAGAATGGAAAGGATGCTTTCTCCCATTCTTTGGATTGGGTCTTCTAGTACTACACTTTTGCATAGCTTCATTTGCCTCAGGTCACGGGCCTGTGTTCGGAAAAAGTACAATTTAATTATATGTACTTCTGAAAAGGCCAGATAACAACCAAATGATCACCAGTACAGCCTGCACAGCAATTGTCACCCACAGTTTAAAAAAAATCCTGAAAAGCTGGAAGGCAATACCAGGAACAACCATTAAAGGGTTTTTCCAAGATTTTACACCATCTGAGCGGCAGAGGTTTGACACCCCACACCCCTGCGGGTCTGCTGTTCAGAAGTGGCTCTGGTGCTGGAAGTGAACAACTCCATTTTGTAATAGACGGAGCTGGTAACTGTAGCGCTGCTCCTATTAAAGTGATTGGGACCAGCAGTACAATTACCAGCTCTGTCCATTACTCAATTACAGCGTGCAGGGTGTCTGATGACCAATCAGATAGTGATGGTCTCTCCTAAGTATAGGCCATCATTTATAAACTGATAACCTAAATGATCCAGATTTCCTTTAAATCAATGAATGGCTGCAGCAGTTATGTGTAGTCGACATGACGTCACGGCTGCAGCCAGGTAAACAGAGACCAGCTGAGAAAAATGGAATAGCGGTGCGGGATCTGCTAGGTAGGTGGTAATGATCACTTCTTTACTGCAGGTGCATCTCGTATGTTGCCTGGTTTCCTCTTGAAACCAGAAAACCCCATTAATTTCTACCTCCATTTAAAGGTTTCAGACATCAGATACGTCAACCTTATAAAGACCTGGTTTAAGGGTACACAACATGGCAATTAGCGGTAATCCGCAGCTCAGCAGCAATGTATACTGGCATCCTAATGTGAGATGTAGTCATCTTCTGTAGGTACAAGTGACCACATTCTCGGATTCTCCAAAATAAAATCAAAATCATGAAATAGGATGAGTGGTTGGAGCTGCATGCACTGTATCCATACTACTTCTTACTTTTTGGATGACAACACAAACTTGTCGTACTCCACGGCCATCTTACAACACAGAGCTTGGCGAGTGTGAACTGCAGAACAGTTGGTGTTCACCATCTGATTCCCTGCAAAAGACAGAAGAGAAGGTCACCTGTGTGATGGGTATGCATGGCTGATACAAACCTTGGCTGAGAAGCCACATATCAGCCAGAGATCATCATGTCATGTGTCTGCTGGAATGGTGGAAAGCACAAAGCCACAATGAAAGACATTTTCTGGGGCATTCTACGCCATTTGGCTGTTTGTCTGGGATCGGTAGGTGCCTGGAGAAGACTTAGGGGGTCACTTACTAACAGATATACATCAGAAAACTGGCATATATCTGTCGCAGATTGCAGTGCAAAGGCCTCATTTATCATTTTTTCTGTCTGTTTAAGGCATAGAAAATGTTCTAAATCTACGCCAGCAAGGGAGCTGGCATAGATTCAGACTGGTGGTGGATGCGTCAAAGCTATGTAGAGGCCAGAGCCTGTACATAACTTCGGCAGATCCACCGCCAGAGCAGGGGTTATTAAGACTGACATCTAAAACACCAGTCTTAATTTCCGACCATCCTAATGCTTAGATTTAGTGGCAGAGGAGCTTCCATTGGGAGGGTACCATCTTTCCAGACAAAGAAAATCTAATAGGAAGGTTGACACTATAAAATTCATTGGATATTCATAGGTTATGCAGATCTCTACAATATTCCATCACTTTGTTATCAGTGAGGGTCCAACCTCAAAGACCTCCACGGATCTGGAGAATGAAAGACTGCTTCTCCCTAACAAAATGGGAAAAGCCTTTCAAAATGTTCTCAAAGAGTGCTGTCTGCTTGGACCTCACCTGTCGTGTCCTGTTTGCAGAGAAGAGATGGTGACTTCATATGGTAGACCACAGGCGCGCAGTATCAGCATCTGTAGATGGGCCCCCGCTGATTACACATTTACTGTTGACGGATATGTTAAATGTTCATGGTGCCTCGGGTCTTTTTACGAATGGATATGAAACCTCCTGGTCGAAAGTCTTCTCCGAGAAGTGAAGGTCCTCAAGGCTGGACTCTCACTGATTATAAAGTGATGGACTATTGTAGAGATCCGCCACCACTTTATGAGCTGAAAACCTCCTGAGTGCATAACCTATGAACATGCCATGAATTTTATAGTGTCAACCTACCGATTCCATTTTCTTTGTCCGGAAAGATGGCACCCTACCAGTTATAAAGTTGCTGGTTTTAGAACAGGGATGGGGCAAACTGCGGCTCTCCAGCTGTTGTAAAACCACAATTCCCACTATGCCCTGCTGTAGGTTGATAGCTATAAGCAGTCTTTACATGCTGGGAGTTGTAGTTTTGCCACAGCTGGAGAGCCACAGGTTGGCCATCCCTGTTTTAGAATGTGTACAGACATGCATGAATGGGATGTTCACTCGGTTCATCATCCTCATCCGTAGTCTTACCCGCTTTCTGACGCAGTTCCTGGTCTTCCCAATCCGTGAATATGAAGGTCTGTAGGACATGAGAAGATATTGTAGTATGGACTTGACACTAAACAATAGTTTACCCCACTTTGTAATACAACCCCTTCAAAGAGCCGAACAAAATGGGAACCTGTCAGATTGTGCATGCAGTCCTATGTTATAGAGCAGGAGGGGCTGAGCAGATTGAGCTACAGTTTTATGGGAAAACATTCAGTATAACCTTTCATTCATTTGCATTTCTGCTCTTTCTAGGCATAGGAGTCCAGTGGACGGTCCCGTCAGCGACTGATTGTCTTCCCTGTAGGACTCTGCACAGAGGCATAGAAGTCAATCACCGATAGGACCACCCACCGGACTTCTACACCCAGAATAAGCCACGATCTGAAAGGAAATGTGTCACCAAAAATATTTTTTCTTATTTCTTTTCGCCTGATTTCAGACATTTTTAATCTTTTCCTGAACATGATTATGGGGGCGGCCATCTTTTCTTAACAGAATTTATACAGCATTAAGAAAACTGCTTTACGGCAGCAACATGGGCCAAAGTCACAATGGTCAAGAGGAGACCTCATTGACTTCTAGGGGAGAGTTTTCTAGGCTCTGTGCCCTGTGTAGAGGTCATTGTACAAGAGAAGAATGGCTAAGCTCTGACAATCACCTATTGTGAATGGTGGATCCTGTGTTATCTACACACAGAGGTGATATCGTTACAGGCAAGGTTAGAATGAAGGATAAGCAGGTAACTGCAGTAAAGTGATCTGTACAGACCAAGTGGCGTCTATTATTAGGCTTAGTGGCCAGTGCAAATACTGCAGGATTTTATGGCTTTTTTTTAAATATAGACAGTGACATGGAAAATTAAAAAAATATCAAAAATTCTTTAAAAAAAATATGTTAAATAAAAAAAATGGTCATTTTCTGATGACATTTTCTGATGACACATTAACTATAAAGGGGTTGTCTCAACTCAGACATTGGTGGCACTAGGATATGTCACCAGTGTCAGATAGGTGCACCCCTGGGACCTGAATTTACCTCTGGAATAGAGCCTCCAAAGTGAATGAGAGCGCACAGAGTTCCGAAAAAAAGCCTAGTGCTGGCTCGGCTATTTTCGGCAGTCCCATAGCAGCGAGTGGAGAGGTGGCCTCGCTTGCTCAGATATTTTTTGAATGGACAGCATGCTGCTCATGTGCAAGGCTCTCTCGATCACTTTGGGGGCTCGTTGTAGAGATCGGTGCAGGTCCCTGAGGTGGGAACCAAATCTGACATTGGTGGCATATCCTACCAATATGTCACTAATGTGTGAGGATAACTTACACTGAATCAATCTGCTCAGAAGCTGCCTGCGGATCAGACATTACAGGTTCCCTTTGAGAGACTTCACATAAAAGGACAACTCAAAGTTCTGGAACACATCTTTGTGGAATCCGTACATGCGCTTTTTGTCCCTCACCTGCTCCTTAGCCTGGGAGATCCAGGTTTGCAGGAGAAGGTCTAAGCGATTTCTGTGATATTTCCGGGTGGTCTTTACTGCAATGAATACATCTTCAATTCGTAGAGGTTCCTTTAGGTAATCGGTGTCTTTAAGGCTGACCCTGTAGTCCTTCCATCGCTGGAGGACGGCCCTTTGGTTGTGGCCATTCAGAGAAAGTCTGACAACATCCAGCTGAGGCTCCAAGTATCTGCTGCTACAGGTGACGTTACAGGCAAGGAAGGGCTGAGGGATCAGGGAACCGTACTTCATCCATGGAATAAAGAGGAAAAACACAAGACATACAGACACGGAGAGCAGGAAACAGAACTTAGTCAGCCCGATACAGGAGATCTTCATTCTTCAGCCCTCTGGGGACGGGCCCATGTACGCCAGCTCCGGCATTGCCAACACTAAAGTGAAGAAAACAGGTCATTGAGTCTTTTCCACAGTTTTCATAGCTTTTAATATTTTTTTAAAGGAAAGTTGTCAGAACCTATTACCCCCTTGCAGACCACCGCTTCCGCTTTATAAAGTAGGGGACGACTCCTTTTAATGCTCTGGTTCTGACGGACTCTACGATGGGGGCTGTAAGACATAATTGTCCCTCCAAAGTAATGTGGAGGTGCCTGCAGCGCCCCTGGCCATAACAGGTCACCACTGGTTGGAGAAGCTGGATCCCCGGCGATCAGCTTACTGGCTTTAATCATTTCCCGACCACTGCCGTACATGTACAGTGGCAGTCGGGTCTTTAAAGATGGCGGGGGCTAATGGCTGGATTTGGCGATAACCCCTTAGATGCTGAGGGCCATTGTGACCATGGCATCTGAGGAGGCATTGCTCCCGGGGCCAGAACGGCTCCCCCGACTGCCACGATAGCCTGAGTCTCTGAAGAAACCCATGCTATTGCCGTTCCCATGGAGGTCTGCAGGCGTCAGCGCTCCATAAGAACATAGCGAATCTGCAATGAGTTGCAATGTAAGGGAGAAGCAATCGAACATTTGCTTCTTGTAGTCACCTAGAAGGACATATAAAATAAAATAAATAAACACCCCTTTTCCCCATTATTAAAATAAACAGTAAATAAATAGCCCAACGTAGAACAGCAAACACACTCGATAGACTCACGGCTTTGATGCAGTCTTTGCGAGAAAGCGTCAATGTGTGAACTTCGCCCAGACACAGAGGAGATGTATGCAATTACGTAGAGAATAACAGTCAACCAATCACAGGGCAGCTTCCATGTTCAATTCTGCACTTGAACAATGAAAGCAGCACTGCGATTGGTTGCAAAGAGAGTTCTCCTTTGAGTTGCCCCAGTGTTGTTTGAAGCCCGGGACACATCTAAATACATGCCCCTCACACTCCAGTTACAGACATGCCCTGGAAACACTCAACCTACGCGTCAAGTAGTCACCCAGATCAGTGCAGCTGTACCTCTGACCCCCAAACACAGCCAGTCTCACGCTGTGCACAGCGCCATAACGGTAAGCCTCCGGAAGCCCGGTGCAAGCAGCCGAGCTGGCGGTGTACGAGCGATGACGTCACCCCGGTGCTTAAAAATATAAAAAAAGGACACCGCTCCCATCACGTGACCTCCGCGCTCGACACTCGTCTACAACGCAATGACGTCACGACGCTCGCCTCTTGACAGACTGCGCCGGAAGCGTAATGTGCGTAACCCGGAAGTGGTTCGAGGGTCCGGGCAGGAGCAACGGAAAGCGAGGGGAAGATGCCTCTCCCAGTGCAAGTGTTCAACCTGCAGGTCAGAGGCCGCCCTGCGGGTATGGCGGGGTCCTTCACGCTGTGTAGGACGTGGCACGTGCCAGTCCGGGTGGTGCAGCGTGCGCGAACGTGGAACTGGCATGTCCCTCACTGACCTGTCACTGTAGTACATAGAGCAGAGCGGACAATCGATTGTCGATATCGTTGCGTGTGATTGTTGTTGACTTTGTGGCGAGGGGGCTATAGATCTGGTCTTATTGGGAAGTTCTGCAACTTTCCTGTATTCTCCCTGTTTCAATTCATTAACCGTTTTCAAGCTCTCTGCTTGCTGCGTCTGAATAGAAATATTCTTTCTAGGCTCTGTGACAGAAGATATCACATAGCAATGCCTTCATGCTATTCATTTAGTGGGATTTTAAGGGGCTGACTGTGGTAAGAACGTATCCTCCATCTACAGTATCGGTCAGGGCCCAGCAGCCTGCGGAGCTTCAGCTGTTGTCCAACTACAACTCCCTGCTTGTATTGCTTTTCCCTGAACTGCCGTAGCAGTGAATGAAGTATGCTGGGAGTTGTAGTTTCACAACAGCTGGAGTGCTGACGGTTGCTGACCCCTGCTATAGGTGATGAGTCCGATTGGTGGGTCTGTTGACTTCTGGGACCCCCTCTGATGATAAGAACGGTGTCACACACGCGCACTGACGCTCCTTTCATTTCCATGGGGCTGCCGGAGATGGCAGGGTGCGCTTTGGCAAGCGCATAGCATTATGCATGCGTGACTGTAGCTTCATTCACTCTGTGGTCCCAGTGATCAGATACCACCTATGCTGTGGTTAGGTTATTATGGTGGGGGCTCTGCAGTGATACCTGAGGAGTACCGCAGTCCAGGTGGCTATCTTTTACTTTCCTACTGGCGCCCGTCACCCCGCAATCTGGATTGCTTGTCTGCAGTAATACGTATGTACACCAATCAGTATAGGGGCTCATGCACACGAACATGGGCTGCCTGTTCCATGCATTGGGGACTGCAAATTGTGGTCCCCAAAGCACGGGCACTATCTGTGCGGCTGCCGCAGACGGATGTAGACCCATTCAGCTTGAATGGGTCCATGATCCGTCTTCATCGGAAAAAAAAAATTGAACACGTGCTATATTTTTGCAGTGCGGAGGCATGGACAGAAAACGGGGGTTCCGTGCCTCCGTTTCACTCCGCACCTCCCAGATTGTGGACCCATTCAAGTCAATGGGTTCGTATGCGTGATGCACAAACGTCTGACAATGGTCGTGTGCGTGAGCCCTGTAAATGTTGGAAAACCCCTTTAACCATTTCCCGACCACTGCTGTACATGTACAGCGGCAGTCGGGTCTTTAAAGATGGTGACGGCTAATGTCTGTGTTTGGCGATAACCCTCAATCGCAGACATTTAAGAAGTAACTAAACCTTTATCTAAACTTTTAATGTTTGCTCTCTAATGCCCTAATAAAACTAACTCTAATTTACTTTATTAATGAATTTTCTATTTTTACTACACTTTACTACCTAAAGCGCACCATTCCCTGGTGCGCCTAAAACTCTGTACACCGCTGACAGCTCATGAATGGGCAGCAGCAATGTAAGTACGGGCAGGAGCGCATATTCCTGCTCCCTGTACTACTTCCTAAAGCAGATCCTGTCACCAGACTACAGCGGTCACAATGTATAACCCTCTTCTGTTGGGGCCTGGTCACGTTCTACAATGCTGGCAGCTTACCTCACTTTTAGGCCTCTCACACACATGATCTTATTTTTTGGCGGATCAAATGCGGAACCATTCATTTCAATAGGGCGTTCGAAAAATGCTATCTGCATCTATATTTCTGTTCCAGCAAAAAAGAGAGAACGTGTCCTATTCTTGTCCAGACATGAAAGAAAATGGCGACATGCACATGGCCGGTGTGCATTAGGCAAGCTACCAGCACTGTGGAAAGTGACCAGGTCCTAAGACTGGCTTCACACGTCCGTTAAACCCGGACGTGAGCAGTCCGTGGTAGTGCGGGCTGGATTTGTTCTTTACAGCCGGAGCGCACAGCGTCATTGGTTGCTATGACGCCGTGCGCTCCCTGATGCCGCTGCACTACATCAATACACTGGTATGATCTATACCAGTGTATTACTATCCTGGAGCGCACGGAGTCATAGCAACCAATGACGCCGTGCGCTCCAGCTGTAGAGAACAAATCCAGCCCATATTACCACGGACTGCTTATGTCCGGGTTTAACTGACGTGTCAAGCCAGCCTGACAGGAGAGGTTCATACACTTAAGCCCACAACTGGGCGTCTACCTCAGTGTCAGGTGGTAAATGAACTCCTTAAAGAGTTACTACACTTTCCATACACCATAGAGACATATCAGAGGTGCAGGTCCCCCCAATCACTAGAACGAGAAATTAGAAGCGGTCAGTTCTTTCTGCTCTATGGTGAAGTTAGGCGGTAGATGGCTCCATGGACTTGGTTGATGCCATCTTCGTTTCTGTCTTCACCAGAGAGGAAAAGCAGCTGAGTGCTTCTAACTCCTGGTTTTTGTGATCATAACCTTCGATTTGTCTCTATGACCATATATCAATAACAATTGGCAAGACAGGTGCACACTGCGGTCTTACTAAGCCCTCAAACTGATGTTAAATTTGAGAGATTAGTCAACATATCCTACTGCGGAGGACATGTCTGAACCCAAGCACCGCACCAAGGTTTCTCAAGTAGCTTGAGACCTGACACTCGCCTGCCTGTGCCGTATGGGCGATACCAGGGGATGGCTACATGCTGGAGGTAACTTGGGAGTATGCGGCGAGTCGGCCTTTACACTCCTGTAATTCGCCCACTGGCCACTGGTATTGCCCATACGGCACAGGTAGGTGAGTGTTAGGTCCCGAGCTACTTGAGAGACCTTGGCGCGGTGCTCGGGCTTAGACATGTCCGCCACTGCAGGACATGTTAACCAATCTCTCAATTTTAACATCAGTTTGAGGGCTTAGTAAGACCGCAGTGTGCACCTGTTTTGTCATTTGTTATTGTTATATTATTTATCACATCCACACTATTGCCATCTTGTGTAGGATGTCTATTGTGGTACTTGTGGTCCGCTGCGGGCATCCTCCACCGTATGCATTTTTGCTGGGGATCGCCATTAGCAACGGGCCACAAGTGCAGGATCTGCTCCCCTGTATATATATATATATGCACAACTGCATCTTGGGTTGAGCACATCCTCCTTCATGCCACCTTTCAGTTGTTTTGTCTCTATGAAATAGTAAGAGTTTCTGGAAAGCGTATAGTTACTCTAAGGACCAGGCCTGTTTTGGCTTTCAGATGTTTTCCACCTTTTTAGGGCCCTTTTCACACAAGCAAGTTGTCCGCGCGGGTGCAATACATGACGTAAACGCATAGTTCCCGCACTGAACCTTCACCCGTTTTTTTCAATGGGTCTGTGTGTACATTCATTTCTGCGTTGCGTGAAAAACTCAGCATGTTCTATATTCTGCATTTTTCACGCAGCCCTGGCCCCATAGAAGTGAAGGGGGCTTCAGTGGAAATCACATTGCATATTGCATCCATGCGGAAAAAACACAAACAAAACTGACTGAACTTGCTTGCAAAATGGTGAGCTTTTCACTGAACGCACCCTGAACGCATCTGGAGCCAATCCGTATCGTTTATGTGAAAGAGGCCTTAGATATTGATGACCTATATTCCAGATACGTCAGCAATATCAGATTGGTGGGGGTCCGACACCCGGCACCTCCAAAGATGAGCTGTTTGCGGCAGTGATAGCACAGCGGTGAAAGGGCCTCTACGGTGTTCACTCCTGGGTACGTAAACAGCTGTTTGCTGGGGGTGCAGTGTATTGGATCCCCACCAATCTTTAAAGGGGTTATCTGGAAATTAGGATTTTTAAGCAAGTGCCTGCAGCCTGCCCCCTGACTAATCATACTTACCTGTCCCATGCTGCTCCAGTCCTCTGTGCTGCCCTCCGTCTCCATCTTCTGGTCCCTGCATTGTTTACATCGGCAGTGCACTGGTCACGTGCTCCGCTCCAACCAATTGACTGGCTCAACAAATGATGTGACCACAAACAGCACTGAAGCCAGTCATTGGCGGGAGGCACACATGTGACCATGCACTGCCAGATGTAAACAGTGCGGGGAGTGGAAGATGGCGGCTGCGCAGAGGACCGCAGCGGCGGGGAGCACGTATGTATAGATCTTCTGTTTCAGGGGGCAGGCTGCATGCACTTGCTTATAAATCTTAATTTCCAGGAAAACCCCTTTGAAGATTGGTGGGGATCCAATACGCTGCACCCCCACCAAACAGCTTCTGAAAACTCCTTTAAGGGGGTCGTCCCACCACAAACACTTTCATAGCTGAGATGTGAATAACCCACAGTAAGTGCCAGCCCCCTAAAGGGGTATTCCAGTTGTTTTACGTTATCCCCTATCTACAGGATAGGGGATAACTATTAGATTGCTGGGGGTCCTAAGTCCGCGATTCCCATAGAAATTATTGGAGCGGCTGCACGCATGTGCGACCGGCCACTCCGTTCATTCCAGGGGGGCTGCAGGCTTTACAGGGCCCTCATGATTGGTGGGGGTCCCAACGGTAGGACCCCCGCAATGTAATAATTATCCCTAACTTGAAACAACCGGAATAGCCCTTTTAAAGACCACTTTATTTTTTTTAAGGCAGGATTAGCTGAAATAAATAGCAAATCTGTAGTTTTTAATTTTTTAATGTGCTCACCCTGAGAGGTAACGGGGTTGTCCCAGCCCTGAAAAAAAATGAGGGTGGCTGGGCATGCTGTTAAAATATAAAAAAAAAACACCTTCTCTCATCACTCAGGCCTCCAGCATGGCTGGAAGTGTGACGTGCTGCATGTCACCGCTGCTGAGCCTCAGCTGTCACGTGTCGTGCCTGCCCACATCAGCTATGAGGTCACTGATTGGCTGCCAGTGCTGACCTGCTGCATGTCACCGCTGCTGAGCCTCAGCTGTCACGTGTCGTGCCTGCCCACATCAGCTATGAGGTCACTGATTGGCTGCCAGTGCTGACGTGCTGCATGTCACCGCTGCTGAGCCTCAGCTGTCACGTGTCGTGCCTGCACACATCAGCTATGAGGTCACTGATTGGCTGCCGTGCGAGGCATGGGCACATCACATTTCGAGCCAGGCTGGTACCGGAGGCCGTGGGGATGGAGGTGCTAAGCAGAAATAAGGGATGACTTCAAAGGGACAACCCCTTTTAATAAAGTGATAATCTAATAGATTACATTGCTGCCAATTATGTGTACGTCATTTACATAATAATGCACTTTCATTTTATTTTTTTTTAACATTAATTCTATTTACTTGTTTATTTTTTACATTTTTTGAAGGTCCATCTGGGGTAAATCACTACTAGGGGACTCAATGACTAGTATAATACACTACAATACATATGTATTGCAGTGTATTATACCTGATAAAGGGCATCTGTCAGCAGATTTGTCCCTATGACACTGGCTGACCTGTTACATGTCCTCTTGGCAGCTGAAGGCATCTGTGTTGGTCCCATGTTCATATGTGTCCGCATTACTGAGAAAAATGATGTTTTACTATATGCAAATGAGCTTCTAGGAGCAACGGGGAGTTGCCGTTACACCTAGAGGCTCTGCTTTCTCTGCAACTGCTGAGCCCTCTCCACTTTGACAGGACCAGGTGTGATCACATTTACAATGTCTGGTCCTGTCAATCAAAGTACAGAGGGTGCAGCAGTTGCAGAGAGAGCAGAGCCTCCAGGTGTAATGGTAACGTCCCCGTTACTCCTAGAGGCTCATTTGCATATATTAAGCCTGGGTATTTGTCAGCCCGTTCTCTCAGGTGCCCGGGCGCAGGGCCGGCGCGTCCTACACACGGACTAGGAGCGCCGGCCCCCTCATGCTGCAGCCACCCGAGCGCTCTATAGAGAGCCTCAGGCGGCTGCAGCACTGCCCGGGCTGGCGCGTCCATGAGGGCGCACTGCCCGGGCTGGCGCGTCCATGAGGGCGCACTGCCCGGGCTGGCGCGTCCATGAGGGCGCACTGCCCGGGCTGGCGCGTCCATGAGGGCGCACTGCCCGGGCTGGCGCGTCCATGAGGGCGCACTGCCCGGGCTGGCGCGTCCATGAGGCGCACTGCCCGGGCTGGCGTCCATGGCGCACGCCCGGCTGGCGCGCCCATGAGGCGCACTGCCCGGCTGGCGCGTCCATGAGGGCGCACCGCCCGGGCTGGCGCGCCCATGAGGGCGCACCGCCCGGGCTGGCGCGTCCATGAGGCGCACCGCCCGGGCTGGCGCGTCCATGAGGGCGCACCGCCCGGGCTGGCGCGCCCATGAGGCGCACCGCCCGGGCTGGCGCGTCCATGAGGGCGCACCGCCCGGGCTGGCGCGCGCCATGAGGGCGCACCGCCCGGCTGGCGCGTCCATGAGGGCGCACCGCCCGGGCTGGCGCGTCCATGAGGCGCACCGCCCGGGCTGGCGCGCCCATGAGGGCGCACCGCCCGGCTGGCGCGTCCATGAGCGCGCCCGGGCTGGCGCGTCCATGGGCGCACCGCCCGGGCTGGCGCGTCCATGAGGGCGCACCGCCCGGGCTGGCGCGCCCATGAGGGCGCACCGCCCGGGCTGGCGCGTCCATGAGGCGCACCGCCCGGGCTGGCGCGGCCCATGAGGGCGCACCGCCCGGGCTGGCGCGTCCATGAGGCGCACCGCCCGGGCTGGCGCGTCCATGAGGGCGCACCGCCCGGGCTGGCGCGCGTCCATGAGGCGCACCGCCCGGGCTGGCGCGCCCATGAGGCGCACCGCCCGGGCTGGCGCGTCCATGAGGCGCACCGCCCGGGCTGGCGCGTCCATGAGCGCGCACCGCCCGGGCTGGCGCGTCCATGAGGGCGCACCGCCCGGGCACAGCATGAAGAGAGGACTGACAGGAGGGAAGCGCTCAGCGCTCCCTCCTGTCAGTCCTCATTAGCGTGGCCGAGCCCTGTATGGTCCGCGGTACAGGAGCATCTGTCTCCTGTACCGGCCGGACTGACATGAAGTGCGCACACGGTGTGCACTTCCTGTCAGTCCGCCCGGGTACAGGAAACTAAAGCTCCTGTACCCGTGGGACCATACAAAGCTCGGCCACGCTACACTAGAGGCAGGGGAGGAAGGGGGAGATAATGACAAGGGGGAGGGAGAAAGTGAATGACAAGGGGAGGGAGAAAGTGAATGACAAGGGGGGTGAATGACAAGGGGGAGGGAGAAAGTGAATGACAAGAGGGGAGAGAAAGTGAATGACAAGGGGGGTGAATGACAAGGGGGAGGGAGAAAGTGAATGACAAGGGGGAGGGAGAAAGTGAATGACAAGGGGGGAGGGAGAAAGTGAATGACAAGAGGGGGGGGGGAGAGAAAGTGAATGACAAGGGGGGGAAATGAATGACGGGGGGGGGGTGAGAGAAAGTGAATGACAAGGGGGGGGTGAGAGAAAGTGAATGACAAGGGGGGAAAGTGAATGACAAGACGGACCCCTCTGCCCTCCCCTCCGGACCCCTCTGCCCTCCCCTCCGGACCCCTCTGCCCTCCCCTCCGGACCCCTCTGCCCTCCCCTCCGGACCCCTCTGCCCTCCCCTCCGGACCCTGTAATCCTTGTAAGGGTTTCCACATGTCATGGCGGCCCCAAGTGGCGATCACTTAGACGCTGGCAGCATCTGACGTGTCATATAACCTATTTAAAGGGGAAGTATTATGGGGGGCCCTATATACTCGCACATTATGGGGGGCACTATGGAAAACAGGGGTAGGAACACTATGGGGGCATCTACTGGGGGCCCTATGTACTGGCATGCATTATTGGGGGGCTCTATAGAGAAGTGGGGGGGGGGAGCACTATGGGGGCATCTATTGGGAGCTTTATGACGCGGCTCCGCCTGGTTTCTCACTTTTTTAGCTGGCTCCTAGATTCCAAGGAAATTTGTCAAGCCCTGTATTAAGCCATCCTTTTTCTCAGCAATGAGGACACATATGAACATGGGACCAACACAGATCCCTTCAGCTGCCAAGTGCACATGGAACAGGTCAGCCAGTGTCCTAGGGACAAATCTGCTGACAGATGCCCTTTAAGAAATATCACCTCTGACGGGTCCTAAAATATTTAGGGTGGGTCATTGTTAGATCCCTCAGTAGTCAGTTCCTGTCAAATCTCTGAGATGCCTTGGTCGCTATCGACCATGGCGTCTGAGGGGTCAGACGGTCAAAATTGGAGTCCTCTAATTTTTGTTGTTGCAGTGGCTGTACTACAGCGCCTCCTGCTGCGGATGGCTCGGCTCCTGTGCCCATGCAGTGCTAAGGACATCCGTTTGCAGAAACAGACCACAAAATGGACTATTAGATCTGTAAAAGCTGCTCCCAGACTGTGAGACCTGATGTCCTTGTGTTATCTGTACGGCCATTCCTGGATGGTCGCTGTGTACTGTGTACATTTCCACTGCAACCGGTGATACTGGGGAAATGTCTGGCTGGCGATTTGCCAAGAGTGGGACATTCTGAATGTGGTTGTCTCCAGGATGATGGCACTTTCCTACACTGACACATTGTAACAAACTGCATCTGCATGAGCAGCATCGACCAATAACTCCTAATCTCTCACATACTGCTCTTTTTGCAGGGCCATTGCATTTGATTGGCTTGCAGGACACAGCATAAAGTATAAGCTATAAAAGGGCATCTGTCAGCAGATCTGTCCCTATGACACTGGCTGACCTGTTACATGTCCTCTTGGCAGCTGAAGACATCTGTGTTGGTCCCATGTTCGTATGTGCCCACATTGCTGAGAAAGATGATGGTTTAATAAATGCAAATGAGCCTCTAGGAGCAACGGGGGCGTTACCATTGCTGTTTCTGCAACTGCTGCACCCTCTCTACTTTGATTGGCGGGGCCAGTCGGTGTAACTGTGGTCACGCCTGGCCCTGGCTACTCGTCATGTCTCGTGTTGGGCCATGTGCTTCCATATCCAGCATAGGTGCAGTGCAGAAGAGAACTGCCGGCGAGCTTCTTTCCTGTACTGCACCTATGCCAGGTCCTGAAGCGCATTGCACAGCGCAAGACTTTAGGAGTAGTCAGGGCCAGACGAGACCACATTTACACCTTATCAAAGGGAAGAGGGCGCGGCAGTTGCAGAAAGAGCAGAGCAATGGCAAGGCCCCTATTGCTCCTAGAGGCTCATTTGCATATAATAAAACATCATTTTCTCAGCAATGCGGGCACATACGAACATGGGACCAACACAGATGCCTTCAGCTGCCAAGTGCACATGTAACAGGTCAGCCAGTGTCATAGGTACAAATCTGCTGACAGATGCCCTTTATGGGTTGGTGAGATGAAAGCAGTTCAATCGTTTTATTGGCCAAGACACTGGCTGGCCATGACCTATTCCCCTCCTTAAAGCAGTAGCTGTAGTGAGAACACCCTGTAGGATCTCAGCTTCTCGCTCACTCTTTTTCTCGCCCTTACCCCCTTCTTTACATCACCCCATCTTGCGGTCACAGCGTGTAGCTTTACCAGCACAGTTGCGATCCATTAGATGTCCACCTCTCCTAATAGCCGGGACTCCCAGACATTTATGTGGCTCTTCGGAAGACTCCTTTAACAGGGCTCCTGTAGTGTGCGGCCATTGTCCAGCCCTGCGCTCTATGTACGCCTTACCTTCACTAGTTTGTGTGACAGCTGTGTTTGCTTCCAGCAGGTGAGCGCTATGTCAGGGTCGAGGAGTTCAGACAGTCAGGACAGACTAAAGAACAGCTCCAGTTCAAGCTCCACATCTTTGTCAGGGACAGATCTCTACATGCCGGGTGCTTCCGGAGAATGGATCCTGAGCCCCGGCCAGTCCAGCCACATGTTTGAGGTATCAGGGAGGGACAGGCTTCAGGACCACCTCAGTACGGCTGTGTGCACATGTGTCTTTTCTACTCACACGTGTGAGCAGACATATAGAGCAGCTCCTAACATTGCCTCACTATTCTGCATTGTACCTCCAGGGAGCTGTGGAGCCCATGCAGATTGATGCTGACCCCCAGGACGACCAACAGAATGTCCCAGACATCAACTATGTGGTGGAAAACCCTACCCTGGTAAGTGTCCGTCTGCCTGTGAACGGCCCCACCATTAATATTGGCTTCATTGGATAGATCAGAAGAAATTTAGACTATTTGCCATTTACAATGATCCAGTAAACATTTACTTACGTAGTATGGTGCCACCTAGTGTTCAGAGTGTGCACTTCCATTCACTGGGCTGTGTGCTGCTGGTGGTCGCACTTGCTCAGTCCCTCTCACCACAACTAGGTCTCCCAATAGTAATAGCTTTTTCCTGCTCATCAGGAAAGGAGCAGGTACCATGTAGTGCAGGCATCCTCAAACTGCGGCCCTCCAGCTGTTGCAAAACTACAACTCCCAGCATGCCCGAACAGCCTACAGGTATCAGCCTACAGCAGGGCATTGTAGGACTTGTAGTTTTACAACAGCTGGAGGGCCGCAGTTTGAGGATGCCTGATGTAGTAGCATGACACAATAGATGAGGAGACTCACACAGGGGAAGCAGGAAGGGACTGTATTGTCAGCTTCCAGAGGGGGAAGGACCGTGATTCTGCCGGCAGCACCAAGCTGGACACTTGGAAGCTGAAGATGATATGGTCATGAAAGTTATGGCGTGAAAATGATTTATGTGCTGACCCCTGAGCACAGTACTAAAACCCCCAGGTTAGGGGTTTTCCACAGTTGCCCCTTATGTCTGTTTTTCCATCTCTTCAGGACCTGGAGCAGTACGCTTCTAGCTACAGTGGCCTCATGCGTATCGAGAGGCTGCAGTTTATTGCTGACCGATGCCCTCAGCTGCGGGTGGAAGCCCTAAAGATGGCGCTATCGTTTGTACAGAGGACGTTTAATGTTGATGTGTATGAGGAGATTCATCGGAAGTTGACAGAGGCATCCAGGTGACTGAGGAATGCGGGTGCTCATTTCTGCAATCCTCCTATTCCTCCCTTATATCCACTGACCAGCCTGTTTTGGGCCGTAATGACCACTTTTTTTTTTTTATGTTTTCAATTTTCCATTGAGCTATAACTTTTTTATTTTTCAGTCGATGTAGTTGTATAAGGGCTTGTCTTTTTGCAGGACATAAATAACATAACTTAATTCTCTGGGTCATTACGATTACAGCGATACAAAGTACATCAATTTTTTTTTTTTTTACATTTTACTATTTTTTAACAATGAAAAGCTTTTTTAAAAAAATGTTTTTGCTTTGCCGCATCCCAAGACCCATAACTTTTTGATTTTTCTTTCTATGGAGATGTGTGAAGGCTTTATTTTTGTGGGACAACTTGTACTTACTATTTAAGGCCGAAAAAAAGACATCTGTCCATCCACTTCGGCCTGTTTCCTGCAAGTTGATCCAGAGGAAGGCAAAAAACCCCTGTGAGGCAGAAGCCAATTTTCCTCACTTTAAAAAAAAATTCCTTCCTGACTCCAATCAGGCAATCAGAATAACTCCCTGGATCAACGACCCCTCTCCAGTAGCTATAACCTGTAATATTATTACACTCCAGAAATAAATCCAGGCCCCTCTTGAATTCCTTAATTGTACTCACCATCACCACCTCCTCAGGCAGAGAGCTCCATAGTCTCACTGCTCTTACCGTAAAGAATCCTCTTATATGTTTGTGTACAAACCTTCTTTCCTCCAGACGCAGAGGATGTCCCCTCGTCACAGTCACAGTCCTGGGGATAAATAGATGATGGGAGAGATCTCTGTACTGACCCCTGATATATTTATACATAGTTATTAGATCTCCCCTCAGTCGTCGTTTTTCTAAAGTAAATAACCCTAATTTTGATAATCTTTCAGGGTACTGTAGTTGCCCCCCATTCCAGTTATTACTTTAGTTGCCCTCCTCTGAACCCTCTCCAGCTCTGCTATGTCTCTCTTGTTCACAGGAGCCCAGAACTGTACACAGTACTCCATGTGTGGTCTGACTAGTGATTTGTAAAGTGGTAGGACTATGTTCTTATCACGGGCATCTCTGCCCCATTTGATGCAACCCATTATCCCTTTGGCCTTGGCAGCAGCTGCCTGACACTGGTTTCTACAGTTAAGTTTGCTGTTCACTAAAATTCCTAGGTCCTTTTCCATGTCAGTGTTACTGAGTGTTTTACCATTTAGTATGTACAGATGACTTGCATTATTCCTTCCCATGTGCATAACTTTACATTTGTCAGTGTTAAACCTCATCTGCCATTTTTCTGCCCAAGCCTCCAATCTATCCAGATCCCTCTGTAGCAGAAAACTGTCCTCTTCAGTGTTAATTACTTTACACAGTTTAGTGACTTCTGCAAAAATAGATATTTTACTGTGCAAGCCTTCTACAAGATCATTAATAAATATATTGACGAGGATAGGGCCCAGTACTGACCCCTGATGTACCCCACTAGTGACAGTGACCCAATCTGAGTATCTACCGTTAATAACCACCCTCTGTTTTCTGTCACTCAGCCAGTTACTTACCCACATACAGACATTTTTCCCCAGTCCGAGCATCCTCATTTTATATACTACCCTTTTATGAGGTACAGTGTCAAATGCTTTAGAGAAGTCCAGATATACGACATCCATTTATTCTCCGCTGTCAAGTCTAGAACTTACCTCCTCATAGAAGCTGATTAAATTTGTTTGACATGACGGATCCCTCATGAAGCCATGCTGATATGGCGTTATTTGCTTCTTTTCATTGAGGTACTCCAAGATAGCATCTCTCAGAAAACGTTCAAACAGTTTACCCACGACAGATGTTAAACTTACTGGCCTATAGTTTCCGGGCTCTGTTTTTGAACCCTTTTTGAATATTGGCACCACATTTGCTATGCGCCAATCATGTTGAACACTCCCTGTCAGTATGGAGTCCTTAAATATCAGAAATAAGGGTCTGGCTATGACATTACTTAATTCTCTTAAGATACATGTATGTATGCCATCTGGTCCTGACAATTTGTCTATTTTAATCTTTTTAAGACGCTGCTGTACTTTATCCTGGGTCAGACAGGGCACTTTTAATGGGGAATTTACTTTTACATTCTGCATTTCATCTGACAGTTTATTTTCCTCAGAAAAAAATATTTAACAGCTTTGCTTTCTCCTCGTCGCTCTCTACTTTTTACCATTTATTTAATTGAAGAACATTTTAGGGTTAGTTTTACTCTCTTTGGCAATTAATCTCTCGGTCTCTAGTTTGGCTGCTTTTATTTGTTTTTTACATATTCTATTTTTTCCTTATTGTTTTTCAGTGCTTCCTCGCTACCCTCCTGTTTTAGTGATTTAAATGCTTTCTGTTTGTCATTTATTGCTTTCTTTACAGTTCTATTTATCCTTATTGTTTTTTTTGCTTGTTTCTTTACCTTTTATTCCCATAAGGTATGTACCTCTCACAATTAGATTTTAGGGAACATAACACTTTTTGATCACTTTTTATGTTTATATTTTGGTGGTGAATAAGCAAAAAACCAGCAGTTCTGGCATTGTTTTTTACGGCAGTCACTGTATGGGATAAATTACATGATAATTGTGTAGTGCAGGTTGTTACAGATGTGACAATACTAAATATGTGGGAGGGAATTTTATTTTAGCAATTTTTTTCAATAGAGAAAAGGTGTATTTTTTAACATGTATATGTTTTTATTTAATAAAACTTTTTTTAAACTTTTTTTTAAACTATTTATTAGTCCCACAAGGGGACTTTGATAGACAACCTTTTCTTTGCTCCTGTAATACATTGCATTGCTTATACAATGCACTGTATTATTATTTTAGTGCTATACTGACATCCGCCAGCAGGCTGCGCCAGAAAGGCACAGCCTGCTAAAAATACACTGAAGGCAGGCCTGGCCTGGGCTACCATGCCAGGACGTTGGCACCCGATGGGAGTCAGCCCCTTCTATAACAGTTTAGATGCCGTGGTCGCTATTCATGTGACATCTGAGCCCCCTCTCCGCTGCACAGGCCACCCGTGCAGCACTTGGACTGGGCCACTGTGGAAAGACGGCAGCCCAACCTAAGACCCTTAATGACCACCGTAAAAAGGTGTATGGTGATCACTAAGGGGATCACTTCCACCTCCGGTAATACCTGCTCTTCTGATTCTGCTGCATTTCTTCACTTTTGTCCTCCATTTCTAACCCTCTAGCTGCATGTTCTGCCCCCTTTGTTGACTTTCACCTTCCACTCTGAATCCACCCGTACTATCCTCCTCTCTCCAGACCACTGACACGTTGTATTTGTACAGGGAGCTGCAAAATGCACCCGATGCTTTGCCCGAAGGCTCTCTGGACCCTCCGCCACTGGACACAGCCTGGGTGGAGGCAACTCGTAAAAAAGCACTTCTGAAACTGGAAAAATTGGACACTGACCTGAAGAATTACAAAGGGAATTCCATCAAAGAAAGCATCAGGTACCAAGAAGTCTTCTAATAACCTAGAGAGTGAGGGAGATCAGTGAGGGAGCACAGCCATTAAAGGGGATCTGTGGGCTTCAGATACTGATAACCTATCCTCAGCCTCTGTGTACACTGTGTAGTTTCTGGAACTGGCGTACTGAAGCTCAGCTGTCATTTACTTGAATGGGAACTGAGCTACAGCACCCCGGCACGGCCACTGCACAGTGTATGGAGCTCTCCCTATAGCGGCCATAGCAGCGGCAGCCCAAAACAGCTGATCGGTGGGGATGCCAGGTGTTAGGCAAGCCCCCATGAGAATAGGTCATCAATATCTGTAGCCTGGAGAACCCTTTTAACTACTATTAAAGGCAAGAAGTAGGCAGCTACTGAAAGATGCTTTGTATTGAATTTATCATGTTTTTTACAGGAGAGGCCATGATGATTTGGGGGATCATTATCTGGATTGTGGGGACCTGAGCAATGCACTGAAATGCTATTCCCGCGCTAGAGACTACTGCACCAGTGCGAAGCACGTCATCAACATGTGCTTGAATGTCATCAAGGTGAAGATCTACCATCATCATACCTGCTGTCGTCTCCACCACATGCTGACATCTTAGTTACTTTCCTAGAGCTTGTCTGGCTGTTGTCTTTTCCTATCGTCCTCCATGACGGCTGAGATGACCCCCCCCCTCCAACCAGGTAGGGACATGAAGGATACATTTGACCCACCTCAGTGTCTTCCTGTCCCTTCCAGGTGGAGAGGCGATCACCATCACCACAGCATTTGACTATTTGTATTCCTGTAGTAAAACACCACTACAGGGCCATATTGTCTCGCCGGTCAGACATTTCTTCTGACTCGGAATATAAGAAATACCTTTTTTCATCAGATGACACAAAAGAATTAATCAAAGCCGGACCGGCAACTATGTTGAAAAGTATTCAAAGGCGAGATGTTCAGTGAGTTAGAATAGAAAAAGAGACGTGTGTTTCCTGTTCATAAAAAGCTTTAGTTAAAAGAGAATAGAAGGTCCCTGACAGAACCATTAACTGCAGGGAATCATATAAAATCCCTATCCGCAATCCATCTAAAGGGGGATCTGAACAAAAAACACAAGAAGTCACTTATTAAGACCGACGTTTTAGACGCCGGTCTTAATAACTCCTATATCTGGCAGTGGATCTGGCGAAGTTACGAAGAGGCGCAGACCTCTACATAACTTTGGTGTATCAAGCGCTGTTTCTAAATGTATCACAGCTTCCTTGCTGGCTCGCATTTAGACCATTTTCTATACCTAAAACAGGTGAAGAAAATGATGAAAGAGACAGGCCTCCCGGTCCATCCCCTTCCCTGCCCATGCCCACTTTTAGACCTGGCGTGAGCGGGAAAAAGTCACAGATTGCGGTGCAAATAACTTTTGCGCCAGAAATATGCCTAATATAGATGTATTTCTGGATAGTAGATGATCCTCCCACCCTTCCTCAGCAGAGTGAGGTTACATTACATCCAGGAGAATGGAGCCTACAACCTCGGGTTACAGATAACAGACAGATGGGGAGTACCACAAAAAGATATTTGCCTCTGTAATAAAATGCAAAACTCACAAAATCCTTTTACCTTTCTTCAAAAGATGGAGGCATGGGGGTAGGTGCTCTTGCACAGCCATGGAAGTCCCATCTAGCTCACGCCTTTCCTCCTCTATCTCTCATGTTGTTGAGTGTTGAGGAAGATTTATGTCACAGGTCATTCTGATAGCCCCAATCTGGCCCAAAAAATCCTGGTTTCCTCTGCTCAAACTAATGTCTTTGGAAGGTCTTGGAGTGCTTCCATGGTTTCCCAACCTATTGCCCCAGGGTCCAATCTTCCAACCTCAGAAGTCTTCACTTAGGAGCATGGGTTCTGAGAGGTTAACCCTTAGGGCTAAGGGCCTGGCGTATTTCATTATCACAACCATTTTTGCCAGCAGAAAGGAGTTTATTTCTAAGATATATTCAGAGATCTGGAGCAAATTCTGCCTGCGATGTGAAGACTTTGGTATCGTGTCTAGTAGTTTTTCTCTCCATACTATTCTGGGTTTTACAAGGGATTTTGGCCTAGCACGTTGAAGGTCTTGTTTCTTCCCTGACTGTGGTGTATGACAAAAAGTGGATCATTGGGGGATTTCTTTTCTGAAAGGGGCACTTAGATTTATGCCTAATTTCAAACCAGTTGTTCCTCCCTGGAACCATAATTAGGTGCTCTCAGAGTTTCAGGCTTCTCGCTCTTAGTGACCACCAATGCGCCGTCACAAAGGGGCCGTAGACTGGGCCGCCGTCTCCTGTGCAGCGGAGAGTGGGGACTTGGCTGTTAGAGCAGGAGCACGGCTCTTATGTAACAGCCCCGACCATCATAAGCGCTCATCCATTCCGTTTAACCCCTTAGATGCCGCAGACAATAGCGACAATAAGTGGTTACATGCAAGGGAGTGGACTTCATCTGTCTCCCATTGGCACCCCATGAATGAGATTGCGGGGTGCCAATGTGTGTGCACACAGGTTGGGGGCTAGTGAAAGTCCCACGTCTGGCTCTAGTGTGTCCTGTGTCCTTCCAGGAGCGCATGGCATTACACTGATTTATACTGCTATGTGCCTCTGCATGACCTCACTTCTACAGGATCATATTGACATAAAGCTGTCGGTGTGATTCTGTAGAAGTAAGGTGAAGCAGAGGCACATAGCAGTATAAATTGTGATAATGCTGTGCGCTCCTGCAAGTCCATAATGGAGGATCGCGCTCACACATGGAGCACAATTCTGTGCTGGACTCGCTTGTGTGAAACAGCCCTTTATGGTCCCTTTGTGGGACTAGTACATGGTAAAAAAAAAAGTATTAAAAAATATTGCTAAAAAATCTCCACATATTTGGTATTGCCATGCCCGTAATGCTCCGCACTACACAATGATCAAGTTATTCCATATGGTGAGCTCCGTAAAAAAAAAAAAGGCGGAATTTCTGCTTGTTGCTTATTCGCCACCAGAAAAAATGGATTAAAAAGCCTTTAAAAATGTTTTCTACACCCCAAAATTTTACCAAAGAAAACTGCAAGTCGTCCAACATAAATCAAGTCTTCATGGGATGCGGCAAGGAGTTTTATTGTGCAAAAGTAACAAAACATTAAAAAAAACTATATTTGTTATCGCTGTAATCCTACTGGCCCATAGAATAAAATTAACTCTAGGACGTTAACAATAAAAAAAATGTTCATAGGCTCGGTGGATCAGATTAGCAATTTGTGAAGCCTATAGGGTCATGGATAGGATAGGCCAGAGAAATTGAGGGCTATTTCGGCATCCTGCAGAGAGAGCAGAGGCTTCTAGGGAACACATTTGCTGGTCAGCCATGTGGGCTAGTTCACATACCTTTGTGAAACCTCATAGGATTGATGTAATTTGGAGGAAGGACTGCAGGCTGTGGTCCTACCCTAAGTCGTTTATCTGGTACAGGGATGCTCAACCTGCGGCCCTCCAGATGTTGCAAAACTACAACTCCCAGCATGCCCGGAGAGCCTACAGCTATCAGCTTACAGCAGGGCATGGTGGGAGTTGTAGTTTTACAACAGCTGGAGGGCCGCAGGTTGAGCATCACTGATCTGGTATATCTCAATGTAGTGCTGTGGTAGAGGACGATAGGAAAAACTGTATTACACTTATCCATCTCTTTGACGGCACAGCATAATTCCCTACCCAAAGCAAAATTGATTTAGAATTGTTTATGGATTTATTAGAGGTTAGACATCTAAGATAGAGTTTGTGGTGCTGTCAGCTTTCTAGGACAGAGATCAGCAACCTTCAGCACTCCAGCTGTGGTAAAACTACAAATCCCAGCATGCACACTGGCTTGGCTGTTCTCAGAGCTCCCATAGAAAGTGAATGGAGCATTCTGGGAGTTGTAGTTTCACCACAGCTGGAGTGCCGGAGGTTGCTGACCCCTGCTCTAGGATGTCCTGATCCAGTAAGACACTGTGGAGGAAGGTCACAGTTATTCTTCTTGTCCCTCTCTAGTTGGAGGAGGGTCATCTCTTTGTAGTGCCATTATGTCTTTTCTTACTGTTCATGTTCTTGTCTCTTCCGTGTCTCCACAGGTCAGTGTGTATCTCCAGAACTGGTCTCATGTTCTCAGCTATGTCAGTAAAGCCGAGTCAACTCCTGAAATTGCTGAGGTGAGCTTTTTTAGGTGCATACATTCAGAGAAAAACTCAATGGGGTTGTCTCATGAAGGCCACCAAGGCCCATGTGCCCCACTAGAGCCAATGGACATCATGGAGGTGGAGAGCAGCTGCTATGTATGAGGGTCTCCAGTTTTGGCGGACTCAAGCTGTCTTTTCTTTACAAGGACAGCCATTTATCTGAATGGCAGCCATGTACTATTGCATTTCCCCTCCAGCAGTTGCTGCTTTCCCAGGCAAAATCACTTGTTTAAATGGGTTGGCGATCAGCTGTTTTCCCAGGGGACCTGATTCTGAATAGGGTTATGACTAATGAGACAAGCCTCTTAATTGCTAATCTATATATAACATTAAAGGTAATGTCTACATTCTCAGAAATTGCTTTATTCCGTCAATGCTCGCGAAATGAAAAGTGAAAAAGAACTTTGCAATAGGTGCCGAGGTTTCCTACCACTTTGTTTCTACAGGTCCTCTTCAGTTGGTGCATCTCCATGGTAACAGACTACAAGCGCACTCTTTGTAGTCTGATCCCGCCGTCATAACTCTTTCTAGCTGTTCTCTGCTTCTGGCTAACCTGCCAAATGTATGTTAGCACAAAGCCAGGTCTTCCATATCTGTAGCCCAGAGAATCCCTTTAAGAAGAGTAATTGAAGTATACAGTAATTACAGCTTTTTTCCCAGTTCTCAAAAGAGCGACAGCCATCAATGTTTTAAAGAGGATTTTTGTGAGCTGTTGGATCCACCGTAGGCCAGTCATTTCCCATGTCTGACTCATGTTTCTTTTGGCTTCCACAGCAACGAGGAGAAAGAGACAGCCAGACCCAGGCCGTGCTAACCAAACTAAAGTGTGCTGCAGGTTAGTATTACCAGACCTACTTGAGATAAGGGCCAGTAAACACTGGGGGGGGGGGGGGGTTATCAAAACTGGTTCTCAGTCGCCCATTGCAACCAATCACATTCCACCTTTCATTTTTCAGAGCTCATTTGGAAAATTAAAAGGCTTAATCCGATTGGTTGCTCTAGGCAACTAAGACAGTTTTCCTTTATACCAGTTTTGATAAATCTCCCCCATAGTGGCTGACTCCCTCCTGACTGGCCTGTCTGAGTAACTACTTGTATTCTTCATGAATATTTCTGCAGTTTCTTTTCATGGAAGTCTATATGTAGGAATAAGATGATAGCACCAGAAGAACGGTGTAGTTTTAGGAACCGATGCTTCAGAATTGTTTTATGGAGAATGCAAGTATTTATTGATGCAGACATGTCAGGGGAGCGGGCCGGTCCTCTTTAGTTAGGCATGGATTCTCCACTGCGACTAGGATGAGACACTAATAAAGGGTTTGCAGACTTTGGAAACTTGCCTTAAAGGGTTTTATTTTTATTTTTTATTGATGACCTATCTGCTGGATAGGTCATCAGTATCTGGTTGGTGGGCGTCTGACACCTGGGAACCCGCCGATCAGCTGTTTGAATAGGCACCATCTCTCGCGGTAGTGCCCCGGCCTTCTCCAGCTTTTCCTAGGCCGTATGACATTTCATTCTCCAGTCACATGGCGTAGTTGCAGCTCAACCCCATTCAAGTGAATAGAGTTGAGCTGCAATGCCAAGCACAGCCACTTTCCAATGTACAGCACTGAGCTTGTTGAGCATGGAGAAGGCCTCGGTGCTACCGCAAGTGCCGATGCCTTTTCAAACAGTTGATCGGCGGGGGTCCCAGGTGTCAGACCCTCAATTACTGATGACCTGATCATTGGGGGTCAGACACCCGGGACGCAGAATCAATGTTTATTTCAACATGCCCCATCCTTTTAGTGGAGACATGCTGCAAACAGAGGTGTCTCTCAGCATCTTTCTTCCATCTCCCCATTTAGAATACATGCATGCTCAGCCAAGCTCAATATAGATGTGTATTGGTGTTCTGGGGCAATAGTTGTCGGACCATTTGGTTCGCAGCTGTTGAATGTTTGACCCGCTTAAAGAGAGCCTGACACTGAAAATGCTGGTAGTCTGCAGGCAGCATGTTATAGAGACAGAGATGATTGATTTATAGTTTTTTGGGAAAAGATTCAGCAAAATTTGTAATTCGTACATTTGCATTTCAGTTCTTTCTGAGCTCGCTAGTCATAAGGGTCATCTCATCAGTGATTGCTAGGCTCCCCTGTGTGTGTACTTAGAGAGCTCTCAGACACCCACTTGGGTAACGAAGTTCAGAAATAGCTCAGATTTTAATAAATAAAATACAAGTTTTGCTGAATCTTTTCCCATTAAACTATTATCCTCATTTTTATAGCGACAGGTCCCCTTCTTTAAAAGAGCTTGGTCATCTGCCGAGATATTATACTGTGTGCTTCTTGCGGTTATTGGGAATGTTTAGTTAGCAGTTCCAATTTTTGAGGATTTAGTTCGATCAGTAAAGACAGGAAAGGTAAGAGAATTGTCCAAGTTACACAATGTTCCTGCGCCTCTGCGGCTTTAGAGGAATTGTGTTCACTTGTTCTCACTCCTTGTGACACTTGAATTAACGCCCACCGCCACCATAATGACGGACACGTCTGGAATGTGCTACCTACTCTCCTCTCCCCCCCGGCCCTCCTCCTATTCATCTCCAGGACAGGTCTCATTAAATGCTGCAGCTCCTATCTCTGCAGTACATCTCATCGCTCACATCTTAACTTCCTGAAGCCTTTAAATTAAATCCTCCCTACAAAGTGTGGATTTAGCCGAAGCTTGTCTGATATGGGGCTTTCAGTGTGCGTACTATCCGGGGAATGTAATATGGCTAGCACTAGTGTTGAGCGAACTTGTGTTTAAAGTTGGGCGTCCAAAGTTCAGGTTATCGAAGAATCTCGTTATGGATTCCAAATTCCGTTATGGTCCGTGGTAGCGGAATCGCGCCCAACTTAAAACACAAGTTCGCTGAACACTAGCTAGCACCTATCTCATTATTTTATGTCCTGAATGTTTTGGGTATGTTCACACATGTCAGATTTGACATTGGCTGCCATGTTATTTACTACAGGATTCACAAAAGAAATCTGAAGCAGACGCTCTGATTTCTTCCGTGAATGTGCAGTTTGATGTCCCGTTGATGTATAACAAACCACTGAGATCAGTGAGCCAGCAATTATGGGAGTTCAGGCACTGTATGACCCTGTACTATATGGTATGAGAAGCACCATGTTTGTTCTACCAAAACTCTCGGTGAAGCAGTTGCTTGGAGATTTTGTGGCATTATCTCCTCAGTGCCTGAAGGGAGAGGTAGGTTTGCTGGATTTGTTCTTGCACAGGGTGGCTCACCATGCTCCTCATTGCAGGAACAGAAATTCAGATAGAAACACTGCTCTTACAGGACCAAATGCAAAACAGACAGTGTTGGAGACTAACACGAATATTGTTTAAAGGGGTTCCTCCAGCTTAAAAACATCCATAACCTTATCCACAGGCTGCATAATAAATGTTCTACTTCTGGGACCACACCTGTCACTTGTAGGAGGTTCTCCGATCCCCCATTTTACTTTACCTGCCCATCTGCATCAAGGATGAGTTTATGTGCTGAGGCTGTGTACAGATCTCATGGGCCTAGGGCCTCCTGCACTTGACCGTATCCATTTTGCAGTCCGCAGATACAAGAATCTGCAGAATACGGATGCAGTCCATTTGCATCCCGTACTTTTCACTGGCTTATTGTAGAAATGCCTATTCTTTTACACAAAAAGGACAAGAATAGGGCATGTTCTGTAATTTGCAGCACAGCCACACTAATGCGGACAGCACACGGATGACATCCTTGTTCTGTCCGCGTTTTTGGCGGCCCCATAGAAATGAAAGGATCCGCAATCAAGCTGCAAAAAAAATTCGGATCTGAATGAAAACACGGTCGTGTGCATGAGGCCTTATGGAGAGATCGGCATCTTTTTGACAGAAGCAGTAAGACATTAAACCTATGAGACAAGGAAAGTTTCTGCTGATTGCCTTTTAACGCCATCTTATTTGTCAAGATGGAGTTAAAAGGGTTTCCCAAGACTTTAATACTGATGACTTATCCTTAGGATAGTTTAACAATCAGTATCTGATCATTGGGGCTCCGACACCCTGGACCTCCGCTGATCATGTGTTTCAGAAGGCACCTGTGCTTGTATAGCGGCTGTGCTTGGTATCTCAGCTCAGCCCCATTCACTTCAATGAGGCTGAGCTGCTCCTAGGCCATGTGATCGATGAATGTGTACTTGGCCTAGGGAAGGCTCGAGAAGGCCGCGACGCTACTGCGAGCGCTGGTGCCTTCTGAAACAGCTCATCGTGGGGGCCCGGGTGTCGTACCCCCCCACCGATCAGATACTGATGACCTATCCAGAAAATAGAAAAAAGTCTTGGCAAACCTTTGGATCTATTTTACATTCATACTTGTATCGTTAGGTTTAAAGACAACATCCAAGTTTCTCTTCAAGCCTCTATTAATTCTTTCATCTTTTTTGCCGTTTTATGCCGTGTTGCTCGTTAGCAGT
Source organism: Bufotes viridis (assembly GCA_033119425.1). NCBI lineage: Eukaryota > Metazoa > Chordata > Amphibia > Anura > Bufonidae > Bufotes > Bufotes viridis. The sequence goes on along the minus strand of CM065594.1, from coordinate 258,287,121 downwards.
GATTTCTACAGTAGGAAAATCAAAAATCTCCCCTGCCATTTACTAATGATCTTTAAAGGTGCAGTTTCTTCTATGACAGCTTCAGTCTACTGAGCGCAGCATTTGCATTTACCTACCTGCTGACTGCCCTTACATTGGCATTAGAGCTCTCAGCTGGTGGCTCTGCTGCTACCAAGGAGAAGACCTAGCTGTCTCTGTGATGCTGTGCCGTCGGCTCAATGCAGACATACAGTTCAAGGCGTACAGAGAATATGTTCATTCATAGCCGTTATTCTAGTGAAGAACCTTGACCAAAATATTTGGAGATTTAGACATACTGCAAGTGGTTTTCTCTTATGGTATTGCACTACTATTCTTGGTAAGCAGAAGGTATGGAGTTAACCTTAAATGGTCACTAACTTTTCATAAATCAATGGTACAAACGGCCACAAGAAACTTTGTAATATGTTTCATCAGAGAGAATGACTAGTTCTTGTGTTAGCAGTGTTCTTTCTACCTTCTACTTGCTTTTTACTTTGAAAAATGCCTTGATTCCTGTCCAAGATGGATCATCCCCTCCCATGCAGGAGGACCATATTGCACTTGCCAGTACAAGACTATGGAAAGGGTAGGGGGGAGGAGTGAGCAGGAGCTGTGGAGACGGGCACAGGCAGACAGACTGCACATCTACATAGGAAGGTTATAGTTCAGCACAAGTGCTTCATTCACAGTCAGTACATCTTCTGTAATGTCCTTCGTTATCCATTATCCTGGGGCTGCTTCTGACTGCCTGTGAGACAGTTAGAAAGGAGATTCTCCTCTACGTTGTGTGCAAGGGACGGCAGCTAGTCTCCACCCATTATGTGGAAACTAGATACTCCTCAAGCACAGAGAAAAAGTTCTAAGAAATGCCAGGGACAAGTGATATAACGGCCAGAAATAGTGTCACTCTACCTGTACACACACGATACTACTGATTAATGCAAAGCTTGGTGACACCTTGACCCTGGAGGAGTCAGGGAAGAATCCTGACAACCATCCGCCAGTATGGCCATACACCTTCAATGGCTATTCCTTCCACCATACATGTGCACGCTGGGCTTGGCTAATGGATGTGTTCTTAATAATGATAGGGGAATAAGATGCTGTCTGACACCTTTGGAGACATCTCCCATGGAATCCAACATGCCTGATCCTTCTTTTTCTTGGCAACGGGGGTCAGTACCCCTATTCACATTAGATGGTCCGACGGTCCCACTGAAATCCGAGCATTTGGCAGACATTCATCTAATGTGTATGGTTAGCATACTATGAATTTCTTGCCTTGCAGGCACCATCACCAAAGTATATGTACTGTTTTGCAACAGCCTGTATTCTGTCAAGGCACAGTTGGTAGATGCTGCTGTGATGCCTGGCAGCAGGAGAATTGCTATGTTGGTTGGCATTTCTAGGCATCAAGGGAAGGTAGAAAGTAAAATTCCTTGCCCAGTATGCTGCTGTAGTCTTGTCATGTTATTTGGGGCAGAGATCTTGAAATCACTTGCTGTTCTTTCAGGGTTGGCAGAACTCGCTGCTCGGAAATACAAGCAGGCGGCGAAATGCTTTCTACTGGCATCGTTTGATCACTGTGATTTTCCGGAGGTAAGCTCCAGGTCCATTCCTGAAACCCTCATGATACCTTCACCCCAGTTTTTCCTCATTTTGCCTCCTTCTCCTCTCCGCAGCTTCTTTCCTCTAGTAATGTTGCGGTATACGGGGGGCTTTGTGCCCTGGCCACTTTTGATCGGCAGGAGCTTCAGAGGAACGTCATCTCTAGCAGGTGAGTGGTGGGTGGAGTGAGGGCTGGGAGGGTAGCGCCATTGTCTGACTACAAAATACTATTGTGTTTTATCTTCAGTTCATTCAAATTGTTCCTGGAGCTGGAGCCTCAAGTCCGCGATATAATCTTCAAATTCTATGAGTCCAAGTACGCGTCGTGTCTAAAGATGTTGGATGAAATAAAGGTGAGCGGAAGGACAAGCTGTTAGGGTCCATTCACACGTCCGTTGTGTATTGCAGACCCCTATAGAAATGCCTATTCTTGTCCGATATTGCGGATAAGAATAGGACATCTTCTATTTTTTTTTTGGCAGCCGCGCACCGGAGATGCAGATGCGGACAGCACACTGTGTGCTGTCCGCATCCATTCCTGCCCCATTGAAAATTAATGTGTCCGGATCTGTTCCACAACGTTGCGTAACAGATCCAGACGCTTGCTACGGACGTGTGAATGGACCCGCAATGTGATTTTTGTTTTATTTTTTTGTTTGTTTTGTTTTTTTACCCTCTCGATACTTAAGAACTAGAGCATAACGGAAGATGGTGACTAGTTTTGAAGTGTTTCTTTTGTATTTTGGAATGATTTGGTTATAGCTCCAAGAAAATGGAAAGCTCCATTCCTGTTTTTTCTCTTATCCCTAAAGGGGATGTGCAAGCATTGGTGTGGTGATGGCTTGGTAAGTGGCCCCACTTGGCAAGACCTGTAAAGGGAAGCTTACTTACCTGCACGCTGGTGCTGGCTCCCCGCTCCATTTCATCCAGGCATGTGATGCTCCGCTGGGTCCCTTTATGTAAACTTCTGGTTTGACATTGCCACAGCAAATCACTGGCCACGGTGCAGACCGGATTGCTTTGCGTCCAGTGACTGGCTGCAGCTCTGTCAAACCGGACGTTTACAGCAAGGGAGACCGGGAGGAGGAGCCGAGACCCAGCGCCCGGAAGTAGGTAGGTAAGCTTCCCTTTACAGGTTTTGTAAAAAAAAATAATAATAATTCTTGCACAACCCTTTAAAGGGCTTATAGGCTACAAAGACCGAGATCCCTGCTTGTCTGATTATCCTCACTTCAGAACAATATTGTTTTCAGGCGGTACTTTTTCTTTTAATAAAGTTTGTTTTGTCCAATAATACATGCAGGTAGCATAGACACTGCCATCACATTAAAAAGGTGACATTGATTCACTTGTGACAATGGATTTTGTTAAACGGGGTGCTCCTGGTTAGTACCTACCAAAAGTGGTCCAACCGCTGAACTGGTGTCCTCGGTGCCCCAGGCTCGTGATGTGGGGAGCGAAGGTTATGCCCATCTGGTCCGGTCCCACAGAGAAGCTGCTGTAGCAAAAAGTGCTGAAAAAAGTTACTGCTAGCTGTGATAGAAAGGCGTCTGGAACCAGCCCTGTACCTACATGGCTCCAGAGATCTCCCTATTCATTACTCCAATTGTTTTGCTACATTTATATCAAGCTAGCATCTCAGGGGTGTGTCCTTTCTGCTGCAGCACTCTCCTTAGCTCACGAGGCAGTTAAAGGTTTGAACTGAACATCTATGTCCACCTCCAGAGAGGTGGACAGAGAAATAAGAAAAAAACAAACAGCAGGTCGCGCTGTACAGATACATTTTATTGAATAGCTCAGCAGCTTTGCTAAATTTTTAATTGCATGCAATTTCCAAAGTATTCAGATGGAGGTGCTGCTTTGAAAACTGCAGAATATTTTTCATGGGACAACCCCTTTAAAAGGATCTGCTGCCAATTACTTGGTACCAGATTCTAGAGGACACCTTAAGACGCTTTGTGCAGTCCATGCTTTAGTGGGTCAGAGCTGTTTTGGTGGCACATGGGAGAAGTATTAATATATAGAGACGAATAGATCTGCATAGGAGCTGTATTATCCAAGTTTTCTTGTAATTAGCATCACCGCACGCCCTCTTGTATGGTGCCATATTGCACCATCTACCTCTGCTGTGATGAATTGTACAGCGGGCCTTCTTGGTTCTTACTGCTTTACCTTACCCTGGGTTCACACCTGAGCGTTTTACAGCGCGTTCAAACGCGCTGTAAAACGCTCAACACATGAAAACCAATGCATCCCTATGGGAGTGGTTCACACTTGCACGTTTTACAGCGCGTAAAAACGCGCTGTAAAACGCCCGATGCATAAGCTCGTTCAGGAGCGTTTTTTTGGGCGTTTGTCGCGCTTTTCCTCCCATAGACTTCAATGGGAACGCGCGTTTAACGCGCGTTAAGTGTAGAGATGCCCTTTTTTAATTGGTCTCCAGACCAATTAAAAAAAGTCTCCAGAGTCACGAACGCACGTAAAACGCGCGTTTACTTTTGCCAAAAACGCGCAGAAAAACGCGCGTAAAACGCGCGTCTTAGAAACGCTCAGGTCTGAACCCAGTGTTAGTTTACGGAAATCCCAAGACAGGTTATTTTAAAACTGCTGTGAATGGGGCCCTAAAGGAGGCTTTCTGGGACCTAGCAAGACTTGTCAATCCAAACTTGCCTGCAGAAGAACATTTCCAATTTACTTTCTGTCTCAAAGTTGCATGGATCGGGAACCCAGAAACAACTTCTCTTCGGAAATCCCACAGACATGACATCATGCAGGCTGAATGCCAGGCTTCCAGTCTGGTCAATGGACGGGCACGTTGCTGCTGCGGCCTAGGATGCGGGGGTGCTGGTACGGGGCCTGAGTTATTCATCTCTCTGGCACATGAGCAGATGAGGTGAATTGAGGAAATTGTATGCGCCCCAGGGAAACAAATATTCTAACCCTGTCCGCAGCACCTCCCCCATCCTGGCCTGCCGAATTGACGTACCCGTCCATGGACCAAACCAAAAACCCGGCATTCTGACTAATAGACGTGACGGCGGATGTAGGATTCCCAAAGAGAGCCGCGCTGCTCGACCAGGTTCCAGATCAGTCGATCCACACAACTTTGAGATGATAAGTATATTGGACACTTTCTTCCTCAGGCAAGTTAAGATACCTCAATCTTAAGGTCCCAGAAAACCCCTTTAAATCAAAGCTGTCAGGTGATTTATTCTGGACCATCAGCAAGATATGACCGAGGGATGTCTTTGTTTTGCAGCAGGATTTCTGAGTAAAAAGCAGAGTAAACCCTGACAGGATGATTGGCAGCCTTCTAACAGAGGCAGAGTGGTCAGTCATCCTGTGCGGGTGACACCCGCAGGACTCTCACCGTCTCTCCTAGGAGTTCCGTCAGGCTTTACTCTGCATGTTACACAGAAATGCTGTTCCAAATGATATGAATGCCTATATACCTTAGTGCTCGGCTCCTCTCCCTCTGTCGTAGCCTGCTGTAAGATCAGATAGCAGAAATCGCCCCATAGGTTCACTTCAGGGGGGTATTCCCATATGACACATGTATGACTTATCCACAATATGTCAAATAAAAGCCTGATAGGTGTGTGTCCCTATCCCATGACCCCCGTTTACCAATTCATGCCAATTTCCCCATAGAAGTTAGTTTTAACTGCGTGGATCTTGCTGGATAACCTCATTATTTGACTTGTGTCCCATCAGGATAACCTTCTTCTGGACATGTATCTCGCTCCTCACGTCCGGACACTATACACTCAGATCCGGAACCGCGCCCTCATACAGGTACCGTCCACGTACCGCTCTGGTTTTCATGTCCTTTGCACAGGTTGATTGCTGTTGTGATGCTCTCTGCTGGGTTTCCGCTGCCTGCTGTGCCTGCGGCTGCTGCCTGCTGTGCCCTCTCCCGGGTTATGTCTCATTCAGCTCGCCCGCTGCGGCTTTGTATTTCTCTTCCTGCCAGCCGGTGTCTGCCCTACCCTTGTCGTTATTCTATGTCAGTCCTCTGCAGTTCAGTGATTCAATCTAAGCTGACGGTTATCGGTGCTATATTTAGTCTTATAGTCTCTTCACCATCGGACAGTGATTTTTTTTATTTCATTGCTTTTAGTGTCCAATTTTGTGTTTTTGATAAGTTAAGAAATAAAAATTGATGTTTTCCCATGCGGCAACATCTAGGAACTAATCGGGCTGCACTATAGATTGGTTAAAAAAAAAACTATATTTTCCACGGTAGGCCAATGGTCAATCAGGGGATGACAGGTCAGCTGTGCTGCGGGAACCAAGATAAGCAGTCTACACATGAACACAATTATGGAAAGAACATGCAGGGCTCTCAGGACCGGCTTCTTCTCTACATGTGCTCCCACAGCTAATGTGCAAATACCTTCACCTATAGGAAGATACTATTGTCTTTCCTTCTTTTTACGATCCCAGAGCCTTTCCGATTTGTATATTTGATTTTTATTGGCAGGCAAGTTGGGTACATGTTCTGAAATGTGACTGTAAATATAGTGTTCGTGTGTGTATATGTGTATGTGTGTGTATATATATATATATATATATATATATATATATATATATATAGAAAATAGTAAATCCACGGCACATCCAAATTGGTGAAAAAAGGTGGTTTATTCACCGAGCGATAGCGACGTTTCAGTGCTCTCTATGGCACCTTCTTCAAACAGTGTTAACATGGGGTGTGATAACAAACTTTAAATACATGTGTTCATAGTACATAATTAGCAATTAGCAAAATTGATAACAATGTAAACAAAGTGTAAATATATAAAAGAACAAAGTGATCGAGTGATCATACAAATAATCGAAATATCAAAAACATTATTAGTGTGCATCATGATAAAATTCATCTTTTCAAATGTGCAAAATTAAATACATGATCAAATATTAAACGTGAAATGATGTCAAGTGTCCATGAAATGGTTAAAAATCAATTGTGCATGATTAAAAGCAAGTTAAAAACGATACCGGTGACGGGGAGCGATCATGTGCGGCCAGCATAGTAATGGATTCCTGCGCGTCCTGCACTGTTGAGTGCGCATGCGCCAAGATGGTCATTACATCATCGACGCATTCTATCGACGTTGTATCCGATCACATGACTGTTGTGTGTTGACCATCACCATAGTAACACCAGTCATGTGAGCGGAACAACGTGAAAACAGAACGAAACTCAATATGCTCACTGCGGATATTAGTAAACAAGATTAGAAGGAGAAAATGAATATGCGGACATCGTTTTAAATCGTAGAAATGCGCAATACTGGGAACATTGATCACTGGGTACCCACACAAATCACGAATCAAAAAACCGTCATGTAATATTCTAATGATTCATGGGGATTTTGTATGCCACCTCCTATTTATAAACCAGGAATCCTATGTGTATATATGTGATACAGCGATTCCTCACTGAGCACAATAATACCACCATTCTTATGGGGCACACACCATTTGCATGGTGAGAAGACCCCAATCGGGTTCCTATCGGTTACAATTTATTAGGAATTTCACATACATCCTTTATATCAACGAAGAGTAACAAAAAAAGATGAGTTTGTGTGGGCACACCGAGACCAAAAATGGAATAAAGCATAAATGACAGAGTTCCGAATATTCATTGTCGCAAACCGATGTTGCATTATCTCAGGATATTGAAAATTAACAAAGGAAATATATATATATATGTGTAAGCCGCTGGCCGAGATGATCATTCCATCCATCATCGGGATATCAACTGCAGGAGACAATAAATACAAAATTAGTTTAAAGACACACCCAGGGATGAGCAGCACAGTATAATGAAAACTAGCCATGCGAACAGATGTTATAAAATCCATGGTCTATAGTCTACATTAAGTCCCCCCGGTTTGAGACTGTTCAATCTGGCTATCCAATGGATTTCACGTTTTTTTAGATCCAAGATTCTGTTTCCCCCACGTCGAGATAACGGAATATGATCAATCAACATACATTTTAAGTCATTTTCCTTATGATTTGCTTCCATGAAGTGTTTGGAGACTGGTAGGTCTGCCCTTCTTTTTCTTATAGTATATCTATGGTAATTACATCTGGTTTTGAACTCCAAAGAAGTTTCCCCCACGTAAACAAGCCCACATGGGCACCACAAGACATAGATCACAAAGGACGTGTCACAAGTTAAATAATGAGTGATAGAATAGGTCTTTCTTGTTCCTGGGTGAACAAAAGTATCACCCTTGATCAAATAGCGGCAGTTGATGCAATTTAAGCAAGGAAAGCAACCCTTCTTCTGCAAGAAAAGGCGTTGCTGTCCGTGCTTCTTTTGAGGCCCTATATCCGTACGCACTATTCTATCTTTGAGATTTTTAGTACGACGGTAGGACATAAGTGGTGGAAATTTAAATTCATCTATTTTGTTGTGTCCACTTTTCAGAATTGACCAGTGTTTGTACAATACATCCCTGATTTTATAGCTATCCTCAGTGTAGGTTGAGACCAACGGGATACGGTTCACTGTTTTGTCCGACCTAGTGTGTTTTTTGGTTAATAGTTCTGCTCTACTCTTGGTCTGTGTTACATCAATGTGAGCATTCAATAGATTAATCGGGTAACCTCTCTCTTGGAATGCTCTACTCATAGCTCTCAATGAGTCCTCCACATGATTATCCTCGCTTACTATCCGTTTTACCCGTAAGAATTGACTTAACGGTAATGATTTCAACATCGGCCTAGGGTGAGCGCTATCAAATTTTAGCAATGTATTTCTATCTGTCGTTTTTTTATACACACTTGTTTGGGCCCGACCATTGTGAACAAAAACTGCCGTGTCCAAAAAATTGATTTTGCTGTGTGAGTAGTCAAGAGTAAACTTAATGTCATCATTGATGGTATTCAAAAATGAAAAGAAATTCAATAATTCACCTTCCGTACCTGACCAAATCAGGAAAATGTCATCTATGTATCGCCACCACCTCAACACGTGTGTGAAGTGGGGCGACGCATAGATGAATGACTCCTCCAGGGAGGAGACCGCCATGTTTGCATACGTCGGCGCCACGTTTGACCCCATGGCGGTCCCCCTCCGCTGCAAATAAAAATGATCCCCAAATAAGAAATAATTACAGGTCAAAACCAGATGTAATAATCCAAGAATAAAGTCCTGACACCCTGCTGACCACTCAGAGCCAGCTAATGCTTTCTTTGCCACCTCCAGCCCAAAATCATGATTAATCGAAGTATAGAGGCTGACAATATCAAATGAGGCTAAAATAGCCCCATCTGGTATTTGTACCGTCCGAGGTATATTTACAATTAAACAAGGACCCTAGATGGGATATTGAACGACAGATTAATTCACTACTCACTGAGGGCTTAATTGATACACAGCTACAGGAGTTTCTGACCATTGCTCACCCCACGACACCAATGTTATACCTACTCCCCAAAATACATAAAAATTTGGAACACCTGCCCGGGAGACCCATTGTGTCCGGGAGGGGTTCCCTATTGAACAACATTTCCATTTTTTTGGATGGAGTCTTGAGACAATTTGCAATCTCTGCCACCTCCTACATTGTAGACACTTCGGATTTTCTCAAAAAATTATCGGATGTACAAATACCAGATGGGGCTATTTTAGCCTCATTTGATATTGTCAGCCTCTATACTTCGATTAATCATGATTTTGGGCTGGAGGTGGCAAAGAAAGCATTAGCTGGCTCTGAGTGGTCAGCAGGGTGTCAGGACTTTATTCTTGGATTATTACATCTGGTTTTGACCTGTAATTATTTCTTATTTGGGGATCATTTTTATTTGCAGCGGAGGGGGACCGCCATGGGGTCAAACGTGGCGCCGACGTATGCAAACATGGCGGTCTCCTCCCTGGAGGAGTCATTCATCTATGCGTCGCCCCACTTCACACACGTGTTGAGGTGGTGGCGATACATAGATGACATTTTCCTGATTTGGTCAGGTACGGAAGGTGAATTATTGAATTTCTTTTCATTTTTGAATACCATCAATGATGACATTAAGTTTACTCTTGACTACTCACACAGCAAAATCAATTTTTTGGACACGACAGTTTTTGTTCACAATGGTCGGGCCCAAACAAGTGTGTATAAAAAAACGACAGATAGAAATACATTGCTAAAATTTGATAGCGCTCACCCTAGGCCGATGTTGAAATCATTACCGTTAAGTCAATTCTTACGGGTAAAACGGATAGTAAGCGAGGATAATCATGTGGAGGACTCATTGAGAGCTATGAGTAGAGCATTCCAAAAGAGAGGTTACCAGATTAATCTATTGAATGCTCACATTGATGTAACACAGACCAAGAGTAGAGCAGAACTATTAACCAAAAAACACTAGGTCGGACAAAACAGTGAACCGTATCCCGTTGGTCTCAACCTACACTGAGGATAGCTATAAAATCAGGGATGTATTGTACAAACACTGGTCAATTCTGAAAAGTGGACACAACAAAATAGATGAATTTAAATTTCCACCACTTATGTCCTACCGTCGTACTAAAAATCTCAAAGATAGAATAGTGCGTACGGATATAGGGCCTCAAAAGAAGCACGGACAGCAACGCCTTTTCTTGCAGAAGAAGGGTTGCTTTCCTTGCTTAAATTGCATCAACTGCCGCTATTTGATCAAGGGTGATACTTTTGTTCACCCAGGAACAAGAAAGACCTATTCTATCACTCATTATTTAACTTGTGACACGTCCTTTGTGATCTATGTCTTGTGGTGCCCATGTGGGCTTGTTTACGTGGGGAAACTTCTTTGGAGTTCAAAACCAGATGTAATTACCATAGATATACTATAAGAAAAGAAGGGCAGACCTACCAGTCTCCAAACACTTCATGGAAGCAAATCATAAGGAAAATGACTTAAAATGTATGTTGATTGATCATATTCCGTTATCTCGACGTGGGGAAACAGAATCTTGGATCTAAAAAACGTGAAATCCATTGGATAGCCAGATTGAACAGTCTCAAACCGGGGGACTTAATGTAGACTATAGACCATGGATTTTATAACATCTGTTCGCATGGCTAGTTTTCATTATACTGTGCTGCTCATCCCTGGGTGTGTCTTTAAACTAATTTTGTATTTATTGTCTCCTGCAGTTGATATCCCGATGATGGATGGAATGATCATCTCGGCCAGCGGCTTACACATATATATATATATTTCCTTTGTTAATTTTCAATATCCTGAGATAATGCAACATCGGTTTGCGACAATGAATATTCGAACTCTGTCATTTATGCTTTATTCCATTTTTGGTCTCGGTGTGCCCACACAAACTCATCTTTTTTGTTACTCTTCGTTGATATAAAGGATGTATGTGAAATTCCTAATAAATTGTAACCGATAGGAACCCGATTGGGGTCTTCTCACCATGCAAATGGTGTGTGCCCCATAAGAATGGTGGTATTATTGTGCTCAGTGAGGAATCGCTGTATCACATATATACACATAGGATTCCTGGTTTATAAATAGGAGGTGGCATACAAAATCCCCATGAATCATTAGAATATTACATGACGGTTTTTGATTCGTGATTTGTGTGGGTACCCAGTGATCAATGTTCCCAGTATTGCGCATTTCTACGATTTAAAACGATGTCCGCATATTCATTTTCTCCTTCTAATCTTGTTTACTAATATCCGCAGTGAGCATATTGAGTTTCGTTCTGTTTTCACGTTGTTCCGCTCACATGACTGGTGTTACTATGGTGATGGTCAACACACAACAGTCATGTGATCGGATACAACGTCGATAGAATGCGTCGATGATGTAATGACCATCTTGGCGCATGCGCACTCAACAGTGCAGGACGCGCAGGAATCCATTACTATGCTGGCCGCACATGATCGCTCCCCGTCACCGGTATCGTTTTTAACTTGCTTTTAATCATGCACAATTGATTTTTAACCATTTCATGGACACTTGACATCATTTTTCGTTTAATATTTGATCATGTATTTAATTTTGCACATTTGAAAAGATGAATTTTATCATGATGCACACTAATAATGTTTTTGATATTTCGATTATTTGTATGATCACTCGATCACTTTGTTCTTTTATATATTTACACTTTGTTTACATTGTTATCAATTTTGCTAATTGCTAATTATGTACTATGAACACATGTATTTAAAGTTTGTTATCACACTTCCTGTTAACACTGCTTGAAGAAGGTGCCATAGAGAGCACTGAAACGTCGCTATCGCTCGGTGAATAAACCACCTTTTTTCACCAATTTGGATGTGCCGTGGATTTACTATTTTCTATATTTTTGGAAGTAAGTGGGATACTTCTACAGCTACTGGCACTCCACTGCATACCTCATTGTGTAAGCTGTGCGGTCCTTCACCATTGTGTGTGTGTGTATATATATATATATATATATATATATATATATATATATACACACACAATGGTGAAGGACCGCACAGCTTACACAATGAGGTATGCAGTGGAGTGCCAGTAGCTATATATATATATATATATATATATATATATATATATATATATATAGAATATATAGTGCCAGTAGCTAGCTATTATATATATATATATATATATATATATATATATATATATATATATATATATAGATATAGAAACCGTGGCAGCACAGACAATAATGTATGTGGGTGCACGTCCAATGGGTATAGGCAGTTACCCACCATATAAAAAGGAAAAACGGACAGCACTCCAAAGATCCAAAAAATAAGAAGGTTTATTCACCTATATGGTAGAAAAACCATATGGGTGAATAAACCTTCTTATTTTTAAATCTTTGGAGTAGTGTCAGTTTTTCCTTTTATTTATTTATAGATATTTATATATATATATATATATATAATCACATAGAGAATGTAATGCGTTTGAGCTGAGATTGACAAAGTGTAAGCTGCTGGTGGTGCTTGGTCAGTGATCACACAACCAAGTGGAGCACTCCTAATTTTGGGTTCTGCAGAAGGGTTGAGGTGGGGTCACATTAATACTAGGTGACATCTTCCTTTACTCTGGCATGGTAATGGTCCTTCCATTGTTGGATATCCTCCTGTGGTTTGTCATTGCAAGCTCTTTCAACTTGGACCCGTGGTCCAGATAAGCTGGTTGTTGGCTGCACATGGCAGATCCTTCACCCTTTCCAGTCCCAGACATTATCGATAAGCGAGATTTGGTGGTCTAGCTGGCCAGTGAAGACCCTGAAGAGCACGTTGTGTAGTGCGGGCAGTGTGTGGGGGCGGCCTGAATCAAAAAAGGCAGTAGGACTGCATCCATGATGTCCTGGAGATACTGAAGGCCGGTCAGTGTTCCCTCCACAAGTACCAGATGGAAAAGCCATTGTAGCTAATGGCATCCCACACCATGACACTTGGGGTCCATTTACATGTCCCCAACTGTTTTGCGGTCCCACAAAAAACGGACACCGGCCATGTGTGTTCCGCATTTTGCGGACCGCACATGCCCCGGCACTATAATAGAAATTCCTTTTCATGTCCGTGAGCTCTTCAGTGATCTCTGATGTAGCTATCAATGGCAAACAATAGTGTTCAGTGATGAAAGCAAGTTCTTCCTTGGTACTAATGACTGCATTAGAGTTCGCTGGGGAACGCCTACTGCCATCATGCTTAGCGTGGAGACATACCGGACAAACACCAAGTGTAATGGTGTGGCCTTCCATTAGTTACTATCCCCAATCACGTCTGGTATTCATGGAGGGAACACTGACCAGCCTTCGGTATGTCCAGGACATGGTGGATCCAGTCCTACTCCTTATTATTTATTTTATACTCATTTAGGAGATGCGGTGCTCCAACATGATAACGCCCCCACATGCTGCCGCCGAGTTAGTGTCTATATAAATATAGATCTTAGCTGCATCAACAGTGTATGTATGTATATATATATACATAGTTAAAATGTTGCTGAGAAGCAATATGAATATATTACTTGGGGGGGGAGCTGAGGGATCTGTCCAGCCCTGTCTGAGTACATGATGGCTTTGAGGATTGAAGATGATGTGCCTTATATTGATTTCTGTACAAAGCTCAGTTCTGACAGTCTGAAGCAAGAAGCCGGTATGACAGATTTCTCCAGCTCGTCGTCCTCATATCTCTGTCACTGCGGTAGTAGCAGCTTAAGAGTAAACCTTAAAGGGTTTCTGTCGCCAGATTTAACCCTATGAAGCTAGCTGACATTAGCGATGTGCTAATGTCAGCTAAACCTAAGTAGCCTATTCCTACTTTTATCAGTGCCCCTGTTACGCCAAAAATCTAACTTTTATAATATGCTAATGAGGCTCTGGGAGCTGCTCCTAGAGCCTCCGTTCTCCCACCTTGGTCTCCTCCCTCCAAGTCCTGATTGACAGGGCCAGGCGGCGCTTGCGTCCGTCTGCCAGCCCTGTGCTCTGATGAAGTCTAGTGCCGGAGGCTCTAGGAGCAGGAGCAGGAGCATATTATAAAAGTTCGATTTTTGGCGAAACAGGGGCACTGATAATAGTAGGAATAGGCTACTTAGGTTTAGCTGACATTAGCACATTGCTAATGTCAGCTAGCTTCATAGGGTTAAATCTGGTGATAGAAACCCTTTAACATTTTGATAATCTGACATGTTTGGGGCCTGATAGGTGGTGGATTATCAGTCTGTTTGTGTACAAAAACGCACAATGTCTAAATATTTTTTTTATATAAAGTGACCTACATCACCCGGCCCGTAGGTCCCATTATATAGGAATTCTTCAGAGGACCCACTACATAAGAAAGCACAGTCAGGTGCTCCTTCAGTAAAAAAAGACGACAACCCAAGAGTACACTATTTTGGCATCTGATAAATCGAACCCTGTCGTGTTTTTTTTATTTATTTTTTATTTTTAGTACTGTTTTACCTGCCTTGAGCCATCACAGATTGTTAGATGGAGGATGTTACATGACTGATATAATGGCGATCTTCTGGCAAGTCCTGGAAGGTCTAGGAAGGCAAACATTTTCTTCCAATTCTGAGATGTATGTGTGTGTATATATATATATATATATATATATATATACATACATACATATACACATGTTCTACTGCTTTTATAGCTCTGTAGTGTATTTCTCTGACCGTTTACTGATTTCTCATATATGTTTCAGTATTTCAGTCCATATGTATCGGCAGACATGTACAAAATGGCGACTGCGTTTAACACAACGGTGTCTGCGCTCGAGGACGAACTGACTCAACTCATCCTGGAAGGCTTAATAAATGCTCGCATTGATTCTCATAGCAAGGTAGGCACTCTGGAACTTAAAGGGGTTATCCCAAGTTTAATGTTAAAAATTTAAATCAGACATGATATAGTACATGACAATATCTTTCTAAGAAAGCTAGCCCTGTACCTCACATGGATCCGGAGATCTCCCCATTCATTGCTCCAATTGTTCTGCTAGATTTATTTCAAGCTGGCAGCTCAGGGGGCGTGTCCTGTTTCAGGAGATGCATCTTTTCAGCTGAGCTGTCTCCCAGTCACAGCTCAGTGGGTGTGTCATTTCTGAAGCAGCTCTCTCCCAGTAAGTGTCACAGTTCTGACCATAGATGGGGCTGGTGGCAGTTGAAGAATGGAGCTGAGCCTGTGCGACCACCTCAGACTGGTGGACAGAGAAATAAGAAAAAAAAACAACAGTAGGTGGCGCCATACAGATATGTTTTATTAAATTACACAGTAACTCAGTAACTCTGGCTATAGTAAATTTGGAACTACATGCAGTTGCAAAACTATTCAGATCCAGGGTCTGGTTTGAAAAATGTAAAGTATTTTTTGTGTAACACTCTTAAAAGTCATGGTTCTGGGGTCTCCAGCCGTCGCTTTTATGACATTGCCTGTTTACCTGCAGATCTTATATGCCCGAGACGTTGACCAGCGCAGCACCACATTTGAGAAGTCATTACAGATGGGGAGAGAGTTTCAGAGAAGAGCTAAAGCAATGATTTTACGAGCCGCTGTCCTGCGTAACCAGATCCATGTCAAGGTAAGGCTGTTTGAGAATGTATGACTAAATATGACTTAAAGGGTTGACCAGAAAATTGCTGGCCAATGGGGAATAGGTGAATAAAACTGAGCCATAATATGAGGCACTATCAAAAACACCATGAACAATGAGTGGGACACAGCGCCTTCACTGCTGGGACTCGGACCCACAGAAAACTTATATTGATGGCCTCTACCAGTGAAGACAGCCTCCAGCTGTGATAAAACTACGACTCCCAGCATGCTCTATTTATTTCTATGCAAGCCAAGCAAGTGTGCATCTTGGGAGTTGTAGCTTTACCACAGCTGGCGTGCCGGAGGTTAGCCATCACAGGCCTATACTAATAATAAACCATCAGTTTTGTAGTCCTAGATATCCACTTTAAGATGTCTCTGACTCAGGTCCTTGGTTAACCATGGCGGCTTTTAGGTTAATTTCAGACGAGCGAGTTCAATCACGTGGCTGCATGATTTCCCATTCTGACCTCTACTCCTCTGACAGGATTGCATGGCATTATAATGATTTACAGTGCTGTGTGTCCCTGGGAGACCTCAGATCTTCTGAATTAGGCCTCATGCACACGACCGTATGTTTGATCCGCGTCCGAGCCGCATATTTTGCGGCTCTGGTGCGGACTTATTCACTTTAATGGGGCCGCAAAAGATCCGTTGCTCTATTCCATGGCCCCGCAAAAAAAATAGAGCATGTCTTATTCTTGTCCGTTTTGCGGACAAGAATAGGCATTTCTATAATGGGTCTTCCGTTGCGGAAGACACACGGAGCGGATCCGCGGTTTGCAGATCCGCAAAACACACACGGTCGTGTGCATGAGGCCTTTTTCTGACATAAATGTCGTAATTCAGTAGATACAGGTCTGGCAGGGACACACAGCATTATAAATCATTATAATGCTGTGTGATCCTGTCCGAGGAGCAGAGGTCAGAACGGAAAATCGAGCTCGTCTGAGTCTGGCCTCAAGGTTAAGCGCTAGTGTATAGCCCCACTAATGAGATCTTCTGTCTTGGTTCTATATTTTCAGAAGAGTCAAGGGGGCAGCGCTCTCCACCCTCTTGTCTTGATCGAACGGTCTCTCCTCAAGCTTAGCGAGGCGGTGGCTGACCCATGACTCTTATCCACTTGCATCAGGGAGCCTGTTGGGATTTCATACTGCCTGCAATTCTAGACAGGTTCCCTTTAAGAATTCTTTTCTTTGAGCTATTTGTAAGTTGAACTAGTAAAACTGGGGGGCCGCTAGTAACGCTGCCATTTCAGCTCCCATGCATGGTTGACATCGCAAAGTGTATGGAGTTTACCTTGAGGGCTCCTGCTTGTATTAGATGCATGTATTAGTAGTATTGGCACGCACTTACCAGACTTCTGTCTCTCCCCATTTAGTCACCTCCCAGGGAAGGAAGCCAAGGAGAACTGACACCAGCTAACAGTCAGTCCCGACTCAGCACCAATATGTGACCACCCCGCTCTTCTGCATTGGCCCTGGCCCTGTCATCTGCACAGAACTACGCAGAGCGATCAGCTAATACCGCAGAGACATTAACCACCTGCTTACGTTACCTTCCCATAGGCTGCCTCAGCTGTGTTTGTGTGAGAGCTTGACAGGAGCTGCATGGTTTGTCTCAGTGGTCTCCGTTTATCGGACATGATCGCCTTGCTCTCTCTCGGTGGATTAGAGGAGTAGTGATGTAATGCTGTGTCTGGAGGTAGTGGCCGCACAGGGGCAGAACAGAAGTCATTGTGATGTAGGTGGTGGGGAACAGTTACAGGATCGGCTTCTTTGTGAATGTTATGGATTCAGCAGCTTGTATGTTAGACACTACCATGTTCTCAGGTGCTCACTTCTCCTTCCCAAATCCACCTCTCACCCGACTCATGTTCTGAACCAGGCTGCCCCCTCCGTAGCCCCAGAGACATTAACACTGCAGTCAGTCTATAGACAAAACACCGGCTCTTTCCATGTTTCCTTTGTGAAGACAGGACATATGACTGCATTATAATCCCCTAGCATAAAGCATTGCAAGTTCCTTGTTTCTTCTGGTTTGGAATTAAACATGTTCCTGTTTTTGCGTTTTTCTCACTGTGACCTGTTTTACTTGCTTTTCAGGGTTTATTACTTCAGTATTTAACTTTAAAGGGATTGTCCAGCTTTTATTAAATGATGGCCTATCCTCAGGATAGGCCATCACTAGCTGACCGGCAGGGGTCCAACACCCCACGCCCCTGCTGTTCAGGTGTAGCTCCAGTGCCAGAAGTCACCACTGGAGCTACACTGTGTAGTGGAGGGAGCATCGCTCTGTATGCCAAACCGTTAAAGGGTTTTTAATGGGATTTTCGTATTGATGGCCTATCCTCAGGATAGGCCATCAATATGAGATCAGTGGGGGGCTGACTACCGTCACCCCCGCCGATCACTTGTTTGGGGCTCTGGTAAGCGCCTTGGCCTCACTGCTTACCAAGCACAGCCATTGTATAGCAGCTGTGCTTGGTATGGCAGCTCAGCCACATGTAAGTGACATCACATGGCCTAAGAGTTCACCGAGCTCTGCATTCTCTTCATACAGCTCATATGGTGTTGGGAGTCAGAGCCCCACTGATCTAATATTGATCATCTAAGGGTAGTTCATCAGTATTTAGAGCCTGGGCAACCCTTCATGAACCATGAGGGCTCAAGGAGAAAATGTGATTCAGTGGAGCCTATAGGAGCCTATAGCACATTTATAGTTGCTTTGGTTAATTGGACATTAGGAATGTCTAGGCCTCCTGCAGTAGAAATGCATTATGTTGGGGCTGCTCAGTGTAGCTCTAAATTCTGGTTCATGGGGGGAGCTGAGCATGGGCCACGGTCTATGGCTTTCATAGGGAAACAGTGGGCCGGGCTAGTACCAAAAACATTATCCAGTTACATAATATATCAAAATTCCTGACCACTTTCCTACCAATTATGGCCGCCTGTGCATACGAGGGATTGTCTCGCTGTCTTGGTACACCTAGCATCTGCCCATGTACGGGTCCTTTCACACTTGCGTTCTGAGGATCCGGGAGGCACTTCCGTCCCGCCGGATCCGTCAGAACGCAAGTCGCCTGAAGCATTAGAAGACTGATCAGGATCCTGATCAATCTTCGAAATTGCTTTCAGGTTACTATGGCAGCCAGGACTTACCATCCGTGCGGCTCCCGGGGCGCTCCAGAATGACGTCAGAGCGCCCCTTGCGCATGGATCACGTGATCCATGCGATCACGTGATCTATGCACTGGGGCGCCCTGACGTCATCCTGGAGCGTCCCGGGAGCCGCACGGAATGTAAGTATGCCGCTCCCCACATTTTACCATGGTAACCAGGACTTTAGCGTCCTGGCTGCCATGGTAACCAGTCAGAAAAAGCTAAATGTCGGATCCGGCAATGCGCCGAAACGACGTTTAGCTTAAGGCCGGATCCGGATTAATGCCTTTCAATGGCCATTAATTCCGGATCCGGCCTTGCGGCAATGTTCCGGATTTTTGGACGGAACAAAAAGCGCAGCATGCTGCGGTATTTTCTCCGGCCAAAAAACGTTCCGGTCCTGAACTGAAGACATCCTGATGCATCCTGAACGGATTTCTCTCCATTCAGAGTGCATGGGGATGATCCTGATCAGGATTTTTCCGGCATAGAGACCCGACGACGGATCTCTATGCCGGAAAACAAAAACGCTAGTGTGAAAGGGCCCTAAGCACTTAACTGCAGGGCTCAGGCTCAGACATCCGCTATACACAGGATTGGGGATAAGCATCTAATGGTTGGGGATCAAAAATTGATCATAAGAATGGGGTTTCCATGTCCTCCTATGAATGGAGTGTCAGGTCAAGCAGTATCTTCATATGATTGTGGAGGTCCCAGTGGTAGAACCATCACTGCTCAGATACTTGCCCACTTCCCTGTGGCTGGATAAGTTTGTATGGTGACATAACCCCTTTAAAGTGTACCTGAGTTTTCAAAAAAAGGTTGTATAATGTCTGTGCTTCTTTGGGCTTCCCTAATTTCTTTTTCAGCCTAATTATTCCCTCCTTCAGCTGCACAGCTAGATACATGTCTCTCACAAGCAGGGAAGTCTCCCTTATGTGGAATCTCCCAGCACTCTACTGCTGTGACTTCTTTTCCCTTGTTTCCCACTATGTTTGTTTTCAGCTCCAGAACTCACAGAACATATAAGGGGAGATCAAACTTACCGGAGGCTCCGTTGATTTCAGAAGCAGTTCTTTTATTAGGATCTCCGCTAGCTCTAAAACGCCCCCACTTTCTCTCTGACGTTTTCTGTGTCTGTTACTAATGACAGATCTTGCTTGACAACAGGCAGTGGACTGCAAATTAGGTGGAAATGAAACCCATTGTAGGCATGACTTTACAGCTTTTTTCTGGTGGATACAGGCAAATTTTTTAAATGAAGTGATTTAGAAAAAAAATTATTCACACCATTCTCTATTAAATAAAATTTAGAAGAAAAAAAGATACATGTATGGTGACAACTAGTGTTCAAAGTATATAACAAAGTGCACCGTCCGTCTACAGAGCTGGGTAGTCGTGAACACACACTCCTCCCAGCCAGGTTGCTGCAAACCGATCCTCTATTTACTGCAGGACAGCCACTAGAGATAGCTTTCTACTTGTCAGGAGCAGAGCCTTTGCAGTAGTATGCCAGTATAGCAGAGAAGACACCTTCTTCAGGGTAAGTAAGAAAGGGCTGTACTGTCAGCTGCCATCAGGGGAAGGAGACTAATTCTTCTCAAAGCCTGCCCCTCGTAGCACAGATTATCAGCACAAATGAGGAGGGGACAGATTGAAGCAAATAATAATGAAAATGTTGATTTTATGCCGCAAACAATACAAATTACTGTACAACAGCCATTAATCCCTATCTCACCGCCCAACGTAAATATATGTTGATGGTTGGGTATTTTAAAGATGGCGCCTACAAGCAAGCCAGCGGCCAAAATTGCCGCCAATTTTAATGCATTGGCGTTGGGGTTAATGTATGCAATCGACAATAATGTTGGTGCAAAGGTTTTTTACAGTAGAAATTAATTTACAAAGTTATTATCCGAAGTCTCATGAGACTTCGCAAAGCAATAACTTCGGCTCATCTGAGCCAATACATTCTAATACTGTACGGAGTGCTCGCTCCATACTGTATTCTAACAAAGTTTCATGCGAATCGACTTCGGATGAAGCATCCATAGTCGATTCGCTCATCCCTACCCACAACGGCTCCCCCTCTTGGGGATCGAGAGAGCCAGATGTTGTGTGCATCAGCCTTGAATGGTCCGAGGCTGCCGCAGCTATGTTCCTGTGAAGACTCTGCCTGCGGCAGAACTCCATAGGAGCATAGTGTAATTCTCAGAGACTCCTATGCTAATGCAAAAGAAATATAAAACTTCAAATCATAAAATATAAAAATATCCCATAAAGCAAATGGCGTAATGGAAAAAAGACCATATTCCCGATTCATCTTTTTTTTTTGTCACTTAACCTCCCCCCCGCTTCCCACTATATTGTATGCATCTGTAAATGAACAACTTGTCCCGCCAAAAAAAAGCCCTGATATGGCTATGTAAATGGCAAAATAAAAAAGTTATTGCTTTGGGAAGGCTGAGAGTAGAAAACGAAGATGGAAAATGGCCCGGTCCTGAAAGGATTAATGCGTGATTCAGGACTTCTGAGATGAAAATGATTTATGGGATAACCCCTTTAACACTGCCTTCAACCTGCTCAATAAATGTTACGTAAAAATACTGCAATTCCCCAATGCAGTCTATCCGGCCTTTTAAGTCTTTCGGAAACTTTTCGGCAGTCGTTGCGCACCTTGGTGTTTGCTGTAACAATCCCTCCAGACGGATGCGATAAAGGTAAAAATAACCCTCCTCTCTGCTCGCTTTAGAAATAAGCCTCTGGGGGGTCCAGTTGATTTCCTAGTCAAACGATCACCTCCTGCTGTCTGTTCTGTACATTTTTAGAGGCCGCGCTTGTTACCGTGGAGACATTATACGCACAGTTGCCTCGTCTGTGTCAGAGTTGCGCGCTTGTGTGTACGCTCGCCCGCTCCCCGTACTCCTCACACCATGCCTAAATTTACCATCCCAGCAATGGCTCGCTCCGGTTTTCACCTCAGTCCGTCCCTTGTGGAGTTTTGGATGCAATGAATAGCCGAAGCTGAAACGCCTGGCGGCACGAGTCAATCGCGCCTATTCACACCCCTTTCTATGGGAAATTGACTGTAATGATTTAGAACCGTGGTGCAAGAGGTTTATAGGTTGATACGTCCTTTTAGCGGCTTCGGGTACAGACGCCATTTCACGTCTTGAAAGCCATTGAAAAAGTCTAGTAACAATTTCTTGTGACTGTTTAACTCTTTAAGTGTCAGGATAGGAATTTCTTATGGATGCGCTGAGGGAATTGTCTCCTGCAGAACCTCGGGGTGGAGCCTGACTCTGGGATATTCTGTCTGTGAATCCCTGTGTCATGCCCTGGCCTCTCCGTCCTTACACTAGACATATCTCCCCTAAAGGGTTCCTTTAAAGAGCATCTATGGCACTGGCTGACCTGCACATCCGCAGTACCCAGTCCCCATAGCTCTATGTGCTTTTATTGCGTCAAAAAAAGGATTTTAGTGATATGCAAATGAACCTGATATGACTCCTGTGGCCGGAGATCAGTCACATTTTGCATATCACTAAAATCCTTTATTGACGCAATAAAAGCACACCGAGCTATGGGGACTGGGTACTGCGGATGTGCTAGCGGCCATCTAGCAGCCCATGTCCCCAGCTCCTATACACAAAATCCTGGTGACAGGTTCCCTTTAAGCCTCATTCAGACATCTGTCCATGCATAAATCCATGAAAAGGTGGTCAGTGATGGATCCGTGTTTGGTGCGTGTGTCCGTTTTTTTTGCTGTCTGTGTCTCATCCGTGTTTCACTGACACTACACAGATGAGAAATAATTTTCAAAGCATCTCTTCCTAATGATCCATGAAACACGAACCGTTACGCTGGGTTCAGACCTGAGCGTTTCTGAGACCCATGTTTTTGTCGCGCGTTTTAGTGCGCGTTTTTGGCAATAGTAAACGCGCGTTTTAGTGATTGGCTGCAGTGTTGTCCAATGACCAAATATCCCTGTCTATATGAAGTTTGGCCTTTCCAGCATGTTGCAAATTCATAAACGCGCGTTCGAACGCGCGTTTTCAGTGTCAAAAACGCGCCAAATACAAGCGTTGCACGTTCCCATTGAAGTCTATGGGCCAAAAAGCGCGACAAACGACCCAAAAAAAGCTCAAGTACTTGTTTATGCGTTATGCGTCGTGCGCAAAAGTGTGAACCAGTCCCATAGGGAAGCATTGGTTTGCATCGGTTATGCGTTTTACAGCGCGTTCGAACGCGCTGTAAAACGCGCAAGTGTGAACTGAGGGTTAGACTAAAATGGACGTGATACATCTGTGAACACGGGCAAAATAGAGCATGCATCCGTGCTAAAAACATGGATCTACAGACCGTGCTAAAACACTGATGTGTGAATACACACGTTAAAATGAATGGGGACCTGTGCTGTCGGTGGAGAACACTGACGTGTGAATGTGGCTTTAGTCACACCTGGCTGGCCTGTTACATGTGTGCTTGGCAGCTGAAGGCATCTGTGTTGGTCCCATGTTCATATGTGCCCGCATTACTGAGAAAAATGATGGTTTATTATATGCAAATGAGCCTCTAGGAGCAATGGGGGCGTTACCGTTGCACCTAGAGGCTCAGCTCTCTCTGAAACTGCTGTGTGCTCTCAACTTTGCCATGACCAGGCAGTGAAAATATTAGCACGCTTGGCTCCGTCAATCAAACTGCAGAGGACACAGCAGTTGTAGAGAGAGCTGAGCCTCTTGGTGTAACGGCAACGCCCCCGTTGCTCCTAGAGGCTCATTTGCATATATTAAAACATCCTTTTTCTTAGCAATGCGGACACATATGAACATGGGACCAACACAGATGTCTTCAGCTGCCAAGAGCACATGTAACAGGTCAGCCAGTGTCATAGGTACAAATCTGCTGACAGATGGTCTTTAAATAATTTCGCCCGCTGCCAATCACCAAGTCAGTCCCCATATAAAATGTCATGCTTCTTTTTGTTTCTGAGAAAGCTGAGTGACATTTACAGTTCACGCAAGAGTTGTCACCGGGGCTGGACCAATCCGTGGAGCCAGCGAGAGATTTAATACTTAGGCTGGGTTCAGACTTGAGCGTATTTGATATGCGCGTTTTAGTCGCGCGTATTACAGCGTGTTTTTGGAAATAGGAAACGCGCGCCGTATGTGCGTTTGTGTGATTGACTACTGTGTCGTCAATCACAATACGCGCGACAGTACGCCCCAAAGAAGCTCCTGTACTTCTTTAGGCGTAGGGCGTTTTACAGCGCGTTCGTACGCACTGTAAAACGCTCAGGTGAGAACCATGCCCATAGGGAAACATGGGTTTTCGCCTGTTGAGCGTTTTACAGCGTGCAGGAACGCGCTGTAAAACCCTCAAGTCTGAACCCAGCCTTAGGGTGCGTTGTGTTCACATTGATGAGAGTAGAGCCCTCAAGGAGTGACTCTCAAGCGTCCATGATGCACTCAGCATGATGTTTGGCACGGTTTTTAAATTGATTGTTAGTGGCTGTGTGATTTTGTGGGTAAAATTATGTGGCTGGGAAGTGTCTGCTCATTGATGGCCGTACACGACCGCATGTATTTTGTGGTCTGCAAAACACGGATCTGCAAAAAATACAGATGACATACATGTTGCATCCGTTTTTTTTTTTTTTTTGCGGACCTATTGTAACAATGTCTATTCTTGTACACAAAATAGACAAGAAAAGGACATGTTTTATCTTTTTTGCCGGGCCTCGGAACAGGCATATGACTTTCTGACAGCATACGGGTGCATAGTGCCTCCCCTCCCATCACCAGTCTCCATTGCAGAGCTCATGGTGACAATCGTTCTGATTGTAGGAATAATGCGTACACGTGAACCTAACCTCCCTGGGGACAGCTCCGCTGGTGTCATCGGGACAGTATGGAAAGAGGAGCTAATGTATCCAAGCCAGTGACTGGCTGAGATATCCTGCGCCCACTGATTTCACTCAGCAGCTGTACATGGCGGGTTCTCTA
This sequence comes from Bufotes viridis, assembly GCA_033119425.1. NCBI lineage: Eukaryota > Metazoa > Chordata > Amphibia > Anura > Bufonidae > Bufotes > Bufotes viridis. Next base: position 258,262,252 of record CM065594.1, on the reverse strand, counting down.
CATCCAGCAGAGCCTTTCACCATCTGTTAAAGAATACATGTTTAGCTAGATATGAGGTCTCTGCTTGCTGTCTGTGAATAGAAACGTTCTTTATTATACTGGAAGCTGAAAATCTGCACAAAACTAATACTTCTCACAGCTGAGAGTCTGCTACTAGAGATGTCGCGAACATAAAATTTTCCGTTCGCGATCGGCGAACGCGAATTTCCGCAAATGTTTGTGAACGGGCAAACCGCCATAGACTTCAATAGGCAGGCGAATTTTAAAACCCACACGGACTCTTTCTGGCCACAATAGTGATGGAAAAGTTGTTTCAAGGGGACTAACACCTGGACTGTGGCATGCCGGAGGGGGATCCATGGCAAAACTCCCATGGAAAATTACGTAGTTGACGCAGAGTCGGGTTTTAATCCATAAAGGGCATACATCACCTAACATTCCTAAATTGTTTGGAATAACGTGCTTTAAAACATCCAGCGTGTGTATACGATCAGGTATGATGTTGTATCGATCAGGTAGTGTACGGGTTACGCCCGCTTCACAGACATTGACAGACCAAACTGTGACTGACCAAACTCCACGTTTAATGCACCGCAAACAACCGAACAGTCCATTTGCACAACCGCAAACTCCCCATTTGCACAAGGTTGGATACCAAGTTAGCCATGTCCCTTTCCTTGTCCTCACTGACGTCATTGAAGGTCTCTTCCTCCGCCCAGCTACGTACAACACCAAGGGTCCCTGAAAGGTGACAACAAGCCCCCTGGGACGCCTGCTGTGGTTGGTCTTCCACCTCCTCAAAGCCACCTTCCTCCTCTGACTCCTCTTCTTCAGACTCCTCTCTCTGCGTTGCCGCAGGTCCAGCAATCGACGACGACAAGGCTGCTTCTGGTGGTGATGGTTACCACAACTCTTTCTCTTCATGCTCATCTACGGCCTGATCCAGCACTCTTCGCAGGGCACGCTCCAGAAAAAACGCATATGGGATGAGGTCGATGATGTTGCCTTGGGTTTGACTGACCAGGTTTGTCACCTCTGCAAAAGGACGCATGAGCCCACAGCCATTGTGCATGAGCGTTCAGTAACACGGCCAAAAAATGTCCAGCTCCGCAGAGGCTGTCCTCTTTTTTTTTTTTTTTTTTATAAAAAAATCTGGGAGATGGAAAAAGATAGTTGGTCGGTCCTCTTACTTCCAATTTGGGGCACTCTGCGTGCGCCGCGCAATGTACTGTGCCACCAAAACAAATAGTATAAACTACTATTCTTACCATTTTAATCTTTGTTACAGTAAGTCCCCTATCAGGGGACGTTTATTGAATTGAATCCTTGCATGGGGAGATAGAGAAAAAAGCTTGCTCTGTCCGCTTCCTTCTAATTTTGGGCACTTGCAATGGAATTTGCCACCAATGCAACTAGTGTTAACTAAGTACTATTCCTATCAGTTTAATCTCAGTTTTGTCCCTTATTATCAGGGCCAGGGCTGGTGTAGTGAATAGATTTTTGGAACCGGGAGATGGAAAAAGACCCATGCTCGGTCCGCTTCATTTGAATTTTAGGTTACTGCGCGTGCGCCGTGCAATGTACTGTCACACCCTATATTAGTAGTGGGCACAGTACAGTCAGTGGGCCTGACACACACTGGCAGGCAACTGCAATTATATTAAAGGGTAAAAATTAAATGACTTTTTTTTTTATCTGCAAGGTATTGTGCCACCCTATATGAGTGGTGTGCACACAGTACAGTCTGTTGGCCTGCAGCCTCTCACACATGGGCAGGCAACTGCAATATATATATAGAAAATAAAAGCAGACTGATGTACCAGCCCTAAAAAGGGCTTACAGCAGATGAGTCTTTGAGGACTGGAGTGGACACAGAACACTGGCCTAGCTAACGCTTTCCCTATTAATTCAGCAGCAGCAGCACTCTCCCTGCTCTAACTAACACTTCAGCTTCAGAATGAATCTAAGATGGATGCTGTCCTTGCTTTTTGATAGGAGGTGGGAGGGAGGGTATGCTGATTGGCTGGAATGTGTAGTTCGGGACATCTCTATCTGCTACCATTGTATCCATTCTAGACCAGGGATGCCCAACCTGTGGCCCTCCAGCTGTTGCAATACTACAACTCCCAACATGCCCTGATAGCTTTAGGCCAGGCATGCCCAACCTGCGGCCCTCCTGCTGTTGTAAAACTACAAATTTCCAGCATGCTTAGATAGGCAACAGCTGGAAGGCCGCAGGTTGAGCATCCCTGCTTTAGGCTAGCCAGGCATGCTGGGAGTTGTAGTTTTGCAACAGCTGTAGGGCTGCAGGTTGGGCCTTCCTGTTCTAGACATTCTGGTGGTAGTGTCCATATGGATGTTACACAGGGAGGTCCAGATGAGGAAGCCTCTCCATAAAGCCTCATGGACACGTGTGTGTCTGTACTGCAGTCCGCAAACCACGGATCCGCAAAATACATACGCCTTCCATGTGCAATCTGCATTTTTTTACTTCCATTACTACAAATGACTATTCCTCTCTGCAAAAAGAATGACATGTTTAATTATATGTGTAACGGACACTTGGGTGAGGATAGCACATGGAATCTGGGTCCATGTGGAATCTGCAAAAAATATGTATCGGACCAGGCTACTATTATGTGCATGAGACCATGCATTACATCGTTGGAAATTTAGGCTGGGGCTACAAAGGGTGACTGTGCACCCAAATATTACTGTGCAGCAGTGCAGCCACACAACACGATGGAAGTGAATGGCGTCATGAGTTGTCGCCACCCCACAACTGGGTGATAACCTTGCATGTAGCAGTCACAGGTCCTACTGTCCATCTTGACCCCTATACATGAGCTCCAACCTGAACCCTTTTTTGAAAAAGTTGGACGTCATGATGTGGAATTTGTATTTCCGTCTGTAAACAGCTGTGGGAGCCGGGGTTCTCTTTTATCCCAGTAGTTATGTAATCTCTCCCGGCAGGAGGTGTTATTTGTCCGTGTTGCCCATACTTCTTACATAACAGACATCTTTTATGCTGCGGCCGTTATTTCTACAAGAGCCTAGGACGCTCTCCCTCAGGGTGGTATTGTGACGGATGAAAGGTCCCTGGCGACTTTTATTCTTCGGAGGTTTTAATGGAAGATGACATCAGGAAAGCTGCTTGTCTTGCTTTTAAAGAACTCCACCATGGAATAAGGGGGTATTCCGACCGGAACTAATCACCTAATCACTGGATAAGAGATAAATGTAAGATTGGTGCTGGTGGTGGTGGGAGGCTCAACTGCTGGGACCACCACAGTCCTGTAGAATGAGAACCCAGGTCGAGCATGTGTCGTGTGGCTCCATTCATGGTCTGAGCGCTGTGCCTGCAGCTCTGGGGGACAGGGAACCGATTGGAGAAGTGAATAGGGGATAATTAGCTCCATAGTAGTCACCTCATGTTCTAGAGCAGGGATCAGCAACCTTCGGCACTCCAGCGGCTATGAAACTCCAACTCCCGGCATGCAAACATTCACAGAGAAGTGAATGGAGCATTCTGGGAGATGTAGTTTTTGAACAGATGGCGTGCCGTAGGTGGCTGATCCCTGTTCTAGGGTCAGGACGGTATGTTCTGATGCACGCTCTATGTGTGTATACCTGCCCCCTTGTTCTGGCCCTGGACCAATATAGAGAGGGCCACCCAGGACAGCACCCTATGGGAGCCAGCCAGTGCCAGCCCAGGTTTATACGTATATTCGCACTATGCTCACCATAGAGCCAGAGGCTACCGGATGCCAAGTGGATGATAGGAGACTTGTAGGCTGCCTGCAGGCGGCCTTAGTGAGTGACCAGATGTGAACGTTTAATGAAGATATATGAGTGTATTCACGTTATACATGGAGCACAATTTTGTGGTAATCATAAAAAAAACACCTTTTCACACGGTATGACTATTTCTGGGCACAGTTCTACAGGTTAGATCTAGATGTATTACACCTATAAAGTTGAGAAACAGTCACTATTCTGCTGGTGGAGTCACTGTATATGTATATATCATTGCTTATTCTGTTCTGATCCTGAATTAAGTCCTGTATTATACTTCAGAGCAGCACTCACTATTCTGCTGGTAGAGTCCCTGTGTACACACATTACATTGCTAATCCTGTACTGATCCTGAGTAACATCCTGTATTATACTCCAGAGCTGCACTCAATATTCTGCTGGTGGAGTCACTGTGTACATATATTAAATTACTTATCCTGTACTGATCCTGGGTTACATCCTGTATTATACTCCAGAGCAGCACTCACTATTCTGCTGGTGGAGTCACTGTGTACATATATTACATTACTTATACTGTACTGATCCTGAGTTACATCCTGTATTATACTCCAGAGCTGCACTCACTATTCTGCTGGTGGAGTCACTGTGTACATACATTACATTACTTCTCCCGTACTGATCCTGAGTTACATCTTGTATTATACTCGAGAGCTGTACTCACTATTCTGCTGGTGGAGTCATTGCGTATATACATTACTTATCCTGTACTGATCCTGATTTACTTCCTGTATTATACTCCAGAGCTGCACTCACTATTCTGCTGGTGGAGTCACTGTGTACATACATTACTTATCCGGTACTGATCCTGAGTTACATTCTGTATTATACTGCAGAGCTGCACTTTTCTGCTGGTGCAGTCACTGTGTACATGCATTACATTACTTACCCTGTACTGATCCTGAGTTACAACCTGTATTATACTCCAGAGCTGCACTCACTATTCTGCTGGTGGAGTCACTGTATACATATATTACTGATTCTGGGTTACATCCTGTATTATACTCCAGAGCTCCACTCACTATTCTGCTGGTGGAGTCACTGTGTATGTATATATCATTGCTTATCCTGTACTAATCCAAGTTACATCCTGTATTATACTCCAGAGCTGCACTCACTATTCTGCTTGTGGAGTCACTGTGTACATACATTACATTACTTATCCTGTACTGATCCTGAGTTGCATCCTGTCTTACACCTCAGAGCTGCACTCACTATTCTGCTGGTGGAGTCCCTGTGTACATACAAACATTACTAATCCTGTACAGATCCTGTATTACAGCCTGTATTTTACTCCAGAGCTGCACTCACATTTTAGCTGGCTGTTATTTGAAACCATCAACACACTTGTCCTCAGATGGATCAGCTCAGTAATACAGCCTGGTGTAAAGAATAAACTTCTTACCAGAGCATTCTATACAGACACTGAACAAGAAGCTGTACAATTTCAGCTCTGAAGCCTGTAAAACAGTGACTACAGCTTTGGACTATAGTCCAGACCATAACTGGACATCATTTAGTTTGCACAGATGATGGGATAATGCTCCATGAACACCCTCTGTTTGCCAACATACTTTGCCATCTACTTCACCTCCTCCTGCGCAGACACTGATTAGAATTGGCATGTCACTGTTTAAATGAGCAGAATCCATGACTAAGGACCATCTGGCTGGAAACGGGTCACCGTCACCCATCTGTATTCTGTCGCCTTTTCTAATCAGAAATGACTTTAACTACAAAATCTCTAGTTTACCAAAGCTTCTGGCACTTGGAAGAGAGTGGGGGTTGTAGTAGACCAAGAAACGTCTGCTCTTTAGTAAGAGGCTTCCAGTTTATCGAGATTTAAGAGAAACATTAAAATCACAGTTCTTTCTTCGAGCTGTAGATGAATATTAGGCTCTCGTACATTTGCCAGCATGCAGTGCATTGATGTAACGCTGCCATGCTGGAAACATTTTCAGTGGCTGATACAGGAGAAATGTAGCATCACATAACAGCCATTCAGAGCAGTCTCTGCTCTTTGTTAGCAACACTGCTTGCTTTCCTAACCCAACTCTATGCTTTATTAAAATAATAATAAATAATATTAAATGGCTGCTTACGGCCACCACTAGAGGGAGCTCTGGAGATTGATTGCTAAAGCTGCCTCCTAATGGTGTCTGCAGGGACTAAAGAGCAAAGGGAGTTTAACCTCATGACTTTGTGTGCACCCCTGATACAGATCAGAAATGGTAAGTCTAACTTGGATATTTTGGGTCTCCTTTGTATGATGCAAGAGATAGGGACAGTAAAGGTAAAAGAACTACAGCACAAAATTACAGCGACCACATAAATGATTATGTTACAGGTGTTGATGCAAACCCAGAAAACCCCTTTAAGTGTAAAATTATAAGCTTTACTTTCACCACAAATAGATAGATAGATAGATAGATAGATAGATAGATAATACATATGATAGATAGATAGATAGATAGATAGAGAGATAGAAAATCATTTTTTCAATTGTCTTTATTAAAAATGTTGAGTCCCTTTCTCTGTACAGCCTTGAGATTCTCTAGTAGCAACATCTGTATGATGTTTTCCATCAGGCAGCTCAGCTGACAGCTACTTATCACCATAGATAGATAGATAGATAGATAGATAGATAGATAGATAGATAGATATTGGATAGATAGATAGATAAATATAAAGATAGATAGATCGATAGAAAATCATTTTTTAAATTGTATTTATTAAAAATATTGAGCCCCTTTCTCTGTACAGCCTTGAGATTCTCTAGTAGCAACATCTGTATGATGTTTTCCATCAGGCAGCTCAGCTGACAGCTACTTATCACCACAAATAGATAGATAGATAGATAGATAGATATGATATAGATCGATAGAAAATCATTTTTTTAATTGTCTTTATTAAAAATATTAAGCCTCTTTCTGTGTACAGCCTTGAGATTCTCTAGTAGCAACATCTGTATGATGTTTTCCATCAGGCAGCTCAGCTGACAGCTACTTATCACCACAAATAGATAGATAGATAGATAGATAGATAGATAGATAGATATGAGAGAGATAGATAGAAAATCATTTTTTTAATTGTCTTTATTAAAAATGTTGAGCCCCTTTCTGTGTACAGCCTTGAGATTCTCTAGTAGCAACATCTGTATGATGTTTTCCATCAGCCAGCTCAGCTGACAGCTACTTATCTCTGATTTCCTACACACTCATTATAACTCAATTCTCATCTTACTGATAAGAAGGTGGCTTAAATAAACCACATTTAGAGATAAGGTTTATTAGGGTTCACAAAGTGAAAGTAGGATTTTCACAGCTAGACAAACAATTAACCGTTTGTGATAGAGCAGCTGAATATTTTCAATAAAGACCAATTGAAAAAATTATTTTTAGCCCAAATTGAGTAAAATGCAATCATTAAGAAAAATTGCCTCCGAAGGCTGTTTTAAGTTAAGGAGGCCATAGACATTAGATTAATGTCGGCCAAACCCATCGATTGTTGGCAGGATTTCAACATGCCTGATTCTTTTATAAGGGGAGATAAGCCGTTGTCAGAGTCTGGTGGGTGCTTTCTTCCCTCTTAACATTTCCAATGCGTGCATGCTTGGCTGAGCTCAGCATGCAAGTGTAAGGAGGGGGTCGGATGCCAGTTGGACAAACAAATGTTTGGCTGACAGCTGTTTAAAGTGCATGGCCAGCTCCAGAGCTGCACTTCGCAGACCAGCATCTAGGTGTGGCACTGAAGTGTCAACATTATGGGGGATAGTGATTAAAACTGGCTTGGCTGCCCATAGCAACCAATCAGATTACATCTTCCATTTTCCAAAGTACCTTTGAAAAATGAAAGGTGGAATCTGATTGGTTGCTATGGGCAACAAAGCCTGTTTTACTCTATACCAGTTTAGATAAATATTCCCCCATATCTGAGGCCATGGGTAACCTCCTTAGTCTGATGCAGGGAGAGATTTATCAAACTGGTGTAAAGTAGAACTGGTTTAGTTGCCCATAGCAACCAATCAGATTCCACCTTTAATTTTTCACAGCTACTTAGTAAAATGAAAGGTGGAATCTGATTGGTTGCTATGGGCAACTAAGGCAGTTTTGCTTTACACCCGGTATTTTTGGCTTTTGTGTTATTTTTTGGTTTTATTTAGATACTGGAGTTTCTTGACGCTCCTTCTGGGACCTGCAGCACCTCCTTCCTTCTTTTCATATCTGAAGCTGCCGGAGGTAATTGCTTTCTGTGTAAGCTCCCTTGTTATTACCGGCGTGTGATGAATATTATTTACGGAGGATTATGAGACTCAGTGTAAGGGGAGCAGCCACCTCTGTGCTTCCTGCTGCATCTCATAAAATAACACAAGCCGAGGATAAGACTTCATTTCCCTACGCGCAAGACCAGCTCTGCTACATCAGGCGCCAAGATTCCTGTCAGAAATCCTCATACACCTGCTCTGCTGGTTATATCAGATCCAATAAACCCTTTTGTCGTGGAAGGAAACGCGCTCTGTTATCTTATTACTTGCCGTCTCCTAATAGCAGCACTGATGCATCGGAGAAAGTACTAGCGGTGTTTCATCATGCCGCCGAATGTTAGTGGGATGTACTAAACCACAAATGAAACCATTATTACAACTACCAGGGGGTAACACATAACGAACTGTCGGGTGTTTGTGAAAGAACAAAGCCAGAGACACTATTCTGAGACCTCTGCATTGTGTCTTTCCTCTGTTATTCCTCCTGGAAATGAATGAATAGGAATACTCTCAAGGCGATTTTTCCAGCATGCTGTAAAATCCCATTAGGACTTCATTTTGGCAGAATTGCTTGCCATATGTAGTCCAGTGGGGCCAAGAAAGGATAGACGCATATATAACTATATAAATCCATGTAGATTATGACATCAAGTAAAATAGGAAAGAGCTGAACCCTCTTCAGTGTATGTGAATAGATGGCCAGCAATGAAAGGGGGTAAAAACAGTCACATATTGTACCCTTCAGCACATCAACATCTACCGCAGGGATCAGCAACCTATGCTGACCCGACTGTTCTGAAACTACAACTCCCAGAATGCTCCATTCATTTCTATGTGAGTTACAAGAACAGCTGAGGCCAGTGTGCATGCTGGGAGTTGTAGTTTCACAGCAGCTGGAGCGCCAGAGGTTGCGGACCCCTGATCTACAGGCAGATGGATATAACTATAGCTATTCCTCCGGCAGATGAGAATATACTACTGACTAGGTTATCCCACCATTCTCGCCGGTATTTAGACCAGAAGGCAAGTGGTGGTATTTTTTTTTTTTTTTTTTTTTTTTACCGTCAATTATAAGAGGCAGTTTGTGCGATGACAGCAAAGATTTTTTAGGTTCACTTCTTGGTTTTCCTAGTTCTTGCCAGAATGACCAAGTGCTGCTCACCGCTGATGGACTCTGCTGTCCTGAGCTTGCCTCCAGGCGCTCGGCGCACACTGTCCACCAATAGTTCTGTCTCTGACTGCACCAGCATGCTCTGGCTGAGCAGCTGTGCCTCTCATTAGTGTTGAGTGCGAATATTCGAATAGCGAATTTTTTTAGCAAATATCGGCACTTCGCAAATTCGCGAATATTGCGAATATAGCGCTATATATTCACTATTTCGAATATTCGTTGTTGTTTTTTTGTAGTTAAGCCTTGTTGCTCTCTGGTTGTCTTCCCACTTCCCAAAAGCTGTTCTTACCTGTCCGGAGGATTCCTGGCTCCCTGCCCGCTCCGGTAATGCACGTTGCCGCTTCTGCCGACTTTCCGTGTGCATGGGAACGCCTCCATGCTAAAAGTTGTAATTGCAATGTGATCAATATAACCTGAATTACTCGCATTGCGAATTCAACTTAGAGCTGGGTTCCTAATGGTTGTATTGCTAGAATATAACGAATATCACGAATTCACAAATATAGCACTATATTCTCAATCTTCGTTATATTCTAGTAATACAACCATTAGGAACTTAGCTCTAAGATCAATTCGCAATGCGATTATATGTTCGCTTCACGAATTAAACTTAAAGCTGGGTTCCTAATGGTTGGGTTGTTGCTAGAATATAACGAAGATTGAGAATATAGCGTTATATTCGTGATATTCAATATATTCTAATAATACAACCATTAGGAATAGGAACCCAGCTTTAAGTTAAATTCGTAATGGGAGTATATGTTCGCATGGCGATTTAAACTTAGAGCTGAATTCTGAATGGTTGGATTGCTAGAATATAATGAAGATTGAGAATATAGCGCTATATTCGTGATATTCGTTATCTTCGTCAATTCTAACAATACAAGTTACAACCATTAGGGACTCAGCTCTAAGTTTAATTCGCAATGCGAATATAAATTCGCGTAGCATTCGCAATATATAGAATAATGACAAATTTTAAATTTCGACGAATATACGACTAATATTCAATCAAATATTAGCGAAATATCGCAAAATCGAATATGGCACCTCCTGCTTATCACGACCTCTCATACTTGATGTGAGGAACAGCAGAACGATCAGAGGCTCAGCTGCTCAGCCAGAGCATGCCTGTGCAGCATAGTCAGGATGTTATGTTTTCGCTGCACAGTCATGTAGCTGAGTTATCAGGGTTCTGCATCTCCAGTATGAAAGTGTCCCATCAGCCCTGTCCCCCACAAGGAGCTGGAGATGCCTCTGCTCTGCTCCATGTTTTCATATGTGGGCACTGGATCTACAGAGCAGGACAGTTCATTGTGGGGTAAATCCTAGTGCTGCAATGTAATGCAGAGTACTGCCCAAACATGATGGGGACCGAGGCAAACATAACATCCTGACTACACTGCACCAGCATGCTCTGGCTGAGCAGCTGAGCCTCTTATCGCTCTTCTGTCCCTCCCACGAGGTATGAGAGTCTCACCTGCTCAGCCAGGGCATGCTGGTGCAGTCAGAGGACAGACAGAGGCAGAGCAATTGGTGGCCAAGGGCCTGGAGGCAGTAAAGAGAGAACACAGGATAGGAGAGTGCAGCAGCCCTTAAAGGGGTTGTCTCACAAAAAACTATTCTACAGTTTTCAAACCAGCACCTGGATCTGAATACTTTTGTAATTTCATGTAATTAAAAATGTAACACAGCCACGGAGTTATTCAATAAAATGTATCTGCATGGCGCCACCTGCTGTTTTTTTTCTTATTTCTTTGTCCTGCTCACCGAGATGGCCGTACATGATCAGTTTCATCCTTTAACTGCCTCCTGAGCTGCAGCAGAAAGGACACACCCTCCGAGCTAAAGCAGAAAAGACACTCCCCTTCAGCTGTCTTCTTGATATAAATCTAGCAGAGCAATGACTGGGGAGATCTCTGGCTCCATGTGAGGTGCAGGGCTGGTTATAGCTTTGTTAGAAAGAGATTGTCATGTTTTATACGATGTCTGATTTTCATTTTTTACATTAGTCGTGGGGAACATAGGGCCCGGCCATTTGCCCATCTAACGGTGCAGCCGATCACCTATTGAACGATATTTTGTCATTCCTGCAGGCACCTAAATTATCGCTCCTGGACAGCAGATCGTGCGGTCTAAACTGCAATCCGCTGCCCAGAAACGAGGCAGCTGTATGAGGAGGAGCGATGGTAATACAGAGCATCACCTCCACTTAACAAGCAGCCGACTGTTGAGCAGGAGCGTTTCCTTCCTGACAATCATCTGCTCCTCGGCACGTCTAACTGCGCCTTTAGTCATACCTCTCTTATGAGTCTTGGCACCGGAGTCGCCCTCTTGTCTGGCGGTGGCCTACCCTCCTTACCCCTGATGTCTGCGGCTGCTGGCGCAGTCTGGATGGTGTTTGTTTCAGTATTTTTGGCTCTATTTTATTTTTTAAAAGATGTCAGGGAGGCAGTGGTGTAGCGTGGGGGAGCGTTTCCCCGGGCGCAAAATTGCAGGGGGCACCAGCAGGGCCGTACCGCCAATTAGGCGAGGTGAGGTGATCGCCTTAGGCGGCACGGCCCTGGTGACAAGTGGGGGGGACGGCGGCAGGGCTCAGGACAGCGATACAGATGGATGCTGCGGCAGGGCAGGGGAGAGAGAGTCGTCTCCCTTTCCCGTTCCTCTGATAGGCTGCAGGCACTATTAGAAGCTAGGGCAGGTGGCGCGATGGCGCTAACTGAGCCGTACAGCGCAGGACACAGGCCGGAAGAGGCCTGCATCACATCGCTGCCAGCCTGATGGAGGTAAGTATAAGTGTTTATTTTTTTTATATGGTACAATACAGGAGAGGAGAGCACTTTTTACTGGCACATGATTGGGGGGGCATCTATGGGGGGCACTTCTTACTGGCACATTATTGAGGGGTATTTATGGGGCACTTCTTATTGGCACATTATTGGGGGGCACTATGGGGGCACTTCTTACTGGCACATTATTGGGGGGCACTATGGGGGCATCTACTGAGGCTACAAAGAAGGGGTATTTTATATGGGGGCTCTGTATAGGGGCATTTTATACTGGGACACATTATGGTGGGTACTATGGGGAAGAGGGAGAGCAGTACTATGGGGTCATCTACGGGGGGCAATAAGAAGGGGTATTTTATGCTTGCAAATTATAGGGGAAACTGAGGGCATCTACTGGGGCACTATATATCAGGCATTTTATACTGGTACATTATGTGGGCACTAGGAGGAAGAGGGAGAGGAGCACTATGGGGGAATTTATTGGGGGCACTATATAGGGGTATTTTATACTGGCACATTATGGGGGCACTATGGGGACATTAGCTCAACTCGGGGAATTATAAGGAAACATTTTTTGTACTGTCACATTATAAGGAGAATTATTACTACCGGGGGCATTATGGTGGGCTTTATTACTACTGGGGGTCTAGGGGGAACGTGATTACTAGTATGGGCACTGTAGGAGTGCTATTACTACCATGTGTGCTCTAGCAGAGAATTAGTACTATTGGTGGGACTTTTGGGAGCACTATTACTGTAGGGGCATCTTGGCACAGTATCAGCTTACCACAATTATTTTTGGGGGATGTTATGTTTACACGATTAGTGTTAGGGGCACTATTTGCTGGGTGCAGTTATTTTAAGGCACTGTGTGCCAATAATTATTGAGGGGGGCATTATCTGCATGGTACTAGCATTATCAGGGGGTTTATCTGTTTCTGCAGTATAGTATTGGGGGGCACAGCGGCATAGTATTCGGGGTGGTAGGATGATTTCTCCAGAAGATGGGAGGATGATGGAAAAGTAGTAAACTAAGAATTTTTTTTGTCAAACTGCAGAGATTACAAATGGCTAAAAAATTGTGGTCTGGTCTGAAGGTCTGAAAGGAGAAGATGAAGAAAGAGAATATCTACATCAGAGGAGACGTCACCGGATGTAAGAGGTATGGGGCGCTGTATTACCCTGTATGTTCTGTAGTGATGGGGGGTGGATATAGAATTTGGCCCACACTGTAGCATCCTGGACCCAGACTTCCGGTCACACTGTGCGTGTTCTGAAATCTGGGGGCTCACACCGATCTACTACATTATCTGTACTCAGAGAGTTATCACTGTGTTATCTGTAAAATTACCTATGACTGCAAGTGATATCCACTACATTATCTGTACTCAGAGAGATATCACTGTATTATCTGTAAAGTTACCTATGACTGCAAGTGATATCTACTACATTATCTGTACTCAGAGAGTTATCACTGTGTTATCTGTAAAGTTACCTATGACTGCAAGTGATATCTACTACATTATCTGTACTCAGAGAGATATCACTGTGTTATCTGTAAAATTACCTATGACTGCAAGTGATATCTACTACATTATCTGTACTCAGAGAGTTATCACTGTGTTATCTGTAAAGTTACCTATGACTGCAAGTGACATCTACTACATTATCTGTACTCAGAGAGATATCACTGTGTTATCTGTAAAGGTATCTATGACTGCAAGTGACATCTACTACATTATCTGTACTCAGAGAGATATCACTGTGTCATCTGTAAAGTTACCTGTGACTGCAAGTGACATCTACTACATTATCTGTACTCAGAGAGTTATCACTGTGTTATCTGTAAAATTACCTATGACTGCAAGTGACATCTACTACATTATCTGTACTCAGAGAGTTATCACTGTGTTATCTGTAAAGTTACCTATGACTGCAAGTGATATCTACTACATTATCTGTACTCAGAGAGATATCACTGTGTCATCTGTAAAATTACCTATGACTGCAAGTGACATCTACTACATTATCTGTACTCAGAGAGTTATCACTGTGTTATCTGTAAAATTACCTATGACTGCAAGTGATATCTACTACATTATCTGTACTCAGAGAGTTATCACTGTGTTATCTGTAAAGTTACCTATGACTGCAAGTGACATCTACTACATTATCTGTACTCAGAGAGTTATCACTGTGTTATCTGTAAAGTTACCTATGACTGCAAGTGATATCTACTACATTATCTGTACTCAGAGAGATATCACTGTGTCATCTGTAAAATTACCTATGACTGCAAGTGATATCCACTACATTATCTGTACTCAGAGAGATATCACTGTGTTATCTGTAAAGTTACCTCTGACTGCAAGTGATATCTACTACATTATCTGTAAAAAGGGGCATGGCCACAGGTTAGGGGGGAGGGCACAATACTTGGCTTGCCCCGGGTGCTGGCAACCCACACTACGCCACTGCAGGGAGGTAGGGATCAGGCATGCTGGATTTCAATTGCCCAAACCCTTTGCAGGGGGAGAAAGACCCTACCTGCCACCCCTGACAGCAGCTTTCTCCCATGTATGGAGCGGCCAGGATATATGGCTACAGACTGTGCTAATGTGTATGGGTAGCCTTAACATAACCCACCCTACCTCCCCAGACATCTACCACCAGAGGATGACATCAGATGGTCAGCTGGTTCCCACCGAAAACAACTTACCTCTTTCATATGTTAGTGAATAGCAGAGGTGTGTTCTCTGTGGTCTCCACAGACTGCTCACGTATCCACTGACTTTAATGTATTCACACATTAGTGGTTTTTTATGTAGCTTGGTGACACCATGGAAGCAGGCCCTATTTTTGTCCATGATTACAGATGACCCTCACCCACATTATAGTCTAGGGGTCTGAAAAACGGGGATGCCACCATGGTTGTTCGGTGGTTTTCATGGATCTCTGCTAGGAAATGCTCTGGTACTTAATTTTCATCCTAGCACTGCCCATGGAATAGGGATGACACATGGACCAAACACGGATTCTTCCCAGATGTACCACCAACCATCTTGTCATAGATGTGTGAAAGAGGCCTTAGATAAATGTCGGCTGACACTGGGACTGATCCTCTGACTCTCCCCCGATGTCAAGCAGGAAAGGATCAGACTTGTTGGATTTCAACTGGCCAAAACTTTTTGTTCTTGAGGAGATAAGTTCCTAAGCCTCTTGACTGCTCCATACACATGGACATCAGGGAAGAGGAGAGGAAAGGAAGCTGCTGCTTGACACCCTTGACACTAGCTTTCCCCCCAAGTGTCCCTTTGTATGGAGGAGTCAGGAGTTATGGCTATAGACTGAGCCTTCAGTTAACAGCTGTCTAATGTGTAAGGCCAGCCTAACACAACTTACCCTTCCTCCCCAGATATCTACCACCCTAGAGTATGACATCAGATGGTCAGCTGGTTCCCACCGAAATCGACATATCTCGATACAAGCAATTCTATGATGAAAATGCTATAATATGTATTATACAGCAGTAAACATAGCTCTTGGGTGTCTGGGGGCGGCCGCTTTGATTTGCTAATTTGGCTCATTATGATCAGGTCTGCTCTGTCAATCTGCTCCTCAGCACCAGCAATGGAACAGGTGGTTACATGGACAGCAGGGTTTGTCATCAGGGGACAGTCTCGTCCATGTGGTTAACCCTCTACTTCTGATACTTCCATAGAAACAACCTCGCTTCCTAGTGAATCTATTTATTAGACATATGCTGCCAATGACAGATCAAGAAGCTAATGATATCCCCATATCCCAGCTCCCCAGGCTGCACTGAACATGCTTGTGGTCTCATCCAGAAGCTCATCATGTCCACATTTTAATCAGACCACACGCCATGTTACATCATAATCAATAAATGCCAGGGCAGCTTAACATTGCACACATGACATAATAATCAATAGATGCCCGGGAAGTTCAGCAGAGCATGGAAGCGCTCATGGTCAGACCAGTAATTACCCAGGCAGGGGGTCAGTCCACCATCCTGCTGTCAGACATGGGCTGGTTTGCCAAGTCCAGGACTTTGGAGACAAATTTTGACCGAGGAAGAGCTTTCGTTCTTAGTGAGAGGTCGAAACGTTGTCCGGATTTTGCCTCTTTTGGGCAGCTGCTCCATCTGCTCTCTGGAACCTTTGTAATGGAGTAACCTGGGCACAGAAGGGTCTCCTGGGGCTTGGGTCAAGGACATGTTGAAAATAGAGATGATCCTTTCTCTATAGCTGTTCCTGAACCGTTTGGCCGATCTGTACAAATTGCCTACAAAGCAATAGCACAAGGGGTTAAGGGTAGAATTGGTGAGACCGAGCCACTGAGCAAATGGTCTCACCTGAAGGATCCAGTCATGTTGGAGATGGCCCAGTGCCTCTCCAGAGGGCGTATGGGACATGTTGATGTCAATCCAGATGTCAACTACGTAGATGGGCAGCCAAGACAATGTAAAGAGGAGTACCAAGGCCACCACCATCTTGGCAATTTTCTTGCGAGCCTTTAATCTGGACCCGGACATGGACCAACTGTTATTGTCAATGACTGTGTCTCCTGACCCCCAGAGTCTACGACTTGTGAGAAAGCAGATGAGCAGGTTAAATAAGACCGGGAACACGTACAAAGCACAAAAAAGAAGAAAGTTGTAGATGAGTTTCATGTTCAGACTGGGCCAACGCTCAGTACATACCACAACAGCCAGTTCTCCTGGGAAAAGGACCAAGTTTTGGGTCCTGTTCATGAACAGCAGAGGAACACAAAGTCCAGAAGAGAAGAGCCACACCACCAGGATCATGGCCCCTATTCTTCTGGTAGTGAAGAACGTCCTGGCATGCAAGGGGTTATGAACACTGTAGTACCTGTTCAGACTGATCACAGCCAAGGTGAGGACGCTAGCAGACACTGACACAGCCTGGACGAAGGGCACTGCTCTGCACAAGAAGCCTCCAAACACCCAGGCATTGTGTACCTGGAGACCAAGATTGATAGGCATACAAATACATATGACCATCATGTCACACACTGCTAGATTCACAAGAAGATCCCTGGTCCCAGAAACTCCTGCAAAGCGACATCTTCTCCTCCGGCGAGTCCCCAGCACTCTCAATGCCATGATGTTACCTGCCAAGCCGGCTAGGAAGGAGGCAGAGTACATGACCACCAGGATGATGGTCCCCGGTTCATGTGCAGAGAAGAGGACGCTGCTGGAGAAAGGAGTGGACTCCCAGACACTGTCATTGCCAGGAGACAGGTAGCCGAACAGGGACACATTCCATGGGAGAAGTTCTCCAAGGCTGTGGTGGAGATCCACTGTGCCCATCGTGTACGGTCACTCATACAGGTGAGCAGCTGCCCGGGTCCTCCTCATCTCCTGCTCTGGGCGGCATCCTCTGCTCACTGCCGGGAGGGTGAGGAGCTGTCCGGGGATCCGGTGCTGAGCGCCATCAGAGGGAAGTGTATGAGCGAGAGGAGGGGCCGGTCCATGTAATGACCCCCCAGCCACACCACAGGGGGGCGCCATGTGAGAGAGGAGAGTACATGCCGCACAGATTATACTGCCAGAAGGAACATGAAGCACCTTGTAAGGATGGAGAAGGGAGGAAGTGATATGGTATAGACAGGTGTAAGATCGATAGTGATAGCTAAATACCTAGATAGATGTGAGCCAGAAATTCCTATATAGAGACAGATACTAGATATGGGATAGATAGATAGATAGATAGATAGATAGATAGATAGATAGATAGATAGATAGATAGATAGATAGATATGAGATAGATAGACAGATAGATAGATAGTGAGAAAGATAGATAGATATATAGATAGATAGATATGAGATAGATAGATAGATAGATAGATAGTGAGAAAGATAGATAGATAGATAGATAGATAGATAGATAGATAGATAGATAGAGGTGCACATCAAAAGGGCACTTGGCTATATCCCAATAAGTAAAAAGGCAAAAAAGCGGCACTCTCAAAAAGTGAAATTATATGAAAAGACATGTTATTCTACATGTGATGGTAATGTTACAGATGAACAATAGAAGAGCCTCTCAAGAGAGAAGACAGACCAGTGATCAGTAACCTCCGGCACTCTAGCTGATGTGAAGCTACAACTCCCAGCATGCACACCTTTCATTCTGTTCTAGGAGCTCTCACAGATGTGTATGGAGGTAATAGATAGATAATATTCATAGATATAGATAGATAGATAGATAGATAGATAGATAGATATGAGATAGATAGATAGATAGATAGATAGATAGGAGATAGATGACTGATATATAGATAGATAGATAGATAGATAGATAGATAGATAGATAGATAATAGATAGATAGATAGATAGATAGATAGATAGATAGATAGATAATGAGATAGATAGATAGATAGATAGATAGATAGATATGAGATAGATAATGAGATAGATAGATAGATAGATAGATAATGAGATAGATAGATAGATAGATAGATAGATAGATAGATATGAGATAGATAGATAGATAGATAGATAGATACTATAGATAGGAGCACTGTTGACGCATTGATCCCGTTATGTCTCACACCCTAGGCCTGTATTACATACACATCATTATGAGCACTTGCACAGTATGTACGCCGCTGGGGTCCTGTCGTCCATTCCAATATGTGAGAATGTTTTTTGATTTTTAATTATGCACATTATTGTTCACCTGAATTTTTGATCAATCAATTATTGGTTTTTAAGCTTTTTTTAGGATACTATATGAATTATGCACTTTTATTATAATAGCTCAATATTTTATTGTTGAATCATGTCACTTATCTTCACATCACATGAATCATGTTTGTATTTTTTATGTTTTTGAATGATTTGTATACTTTTGTAATTAGTATTGTACTAATTAAATCATTATTGATGTAATTGAATACACCTTTATACAGTATATTGCAGGTCTGTAGGGCTTGTAAAAGACTGCAACAAGCAGATGAAAGGTTGCTGACACTGGGTTGAATAAATCACTGTTTGATTTGCTACATTGGAGTGCTGCCATGCTTTTCTACATAGATAGATAGATAGATAGATAGATCTGAGATAGATAGATAGATAGATAGACAGACAGACAGATCTGAGATAGATAGATATTAGATAGATAGATAGATAGATAGATATGAGATAGATAGATATTAGATAGATAGATAGATAGATAGATAGATAGATATGAGATAGATAGATATTAGATAGATAGATAGATAGATAGATAGATAGATATTAGATAGATAGATAGATAGATAGATATTAGATAGATAGATATTAGATAGATAGATAGATAGATAGATAGATCTGAGATAGATAGATATTAGATAGATAGATCTGAGATAGATAGAGAGAGAGATAGATAGATATTAGATAGACAGATAGATAGATAGATATGAGATAGATAGATCTGAGATAGATATGAGATAGATAGATAGATAGATATATCTTAGATAGATAGATCTTAGATAGATAGATAGATAGATCTGAGATAGATAGATCTGAGATAGATATGGGATAGATAGATAGATAGATAGATCTGAGATAGATAGATCTGAGATAGATAGATAGATAGATAGATAGATAGATCTGAGATAGATAGATAGATAGATAGATAGATCTGAGATAGATCTGAGATAGATAGATAGACAGATAGATAGATATGAGATAGATAGATAGATATTTCCTGCAGCCGTTATATATGGACATATCATTTATCGTCCTGGATAACGTCTCCCTGTCACTTTGCATTCAGTGCCTGCAGCCCCTTCTCATACAAGGTCACCTAATGATGGAGGTCTCGCTCACCCCTCACATATCTATGTGTTCCGCACTGGTCATGTCCTGCAGTACCCGTCAGTCACATCGCCCTCACCCCCTCACCCGCCTGTCTTATCTCCGACAACTGCCATCTGTCTGCTGTTCCCACAGCCGTCTGTCATCCTGTCCCAGGAGCACATGGAGGAATGATTACTGCCCGCAAAGAGCCGGGTCCATCTTCAGTGGAGGCTTCATCCGGCTTCTGTTAGAACATATAGACTATGGTATAGAGAATGGACTGGGCACTAACAGGTTAATGATAATATTCTGCACACATGGCACGGCAGAGGGGGGCTTATTACCCCCGTATTCAGGACACAGCGAGGCCTCCTTATACCTGTCCATCCCAACCATCGGTGATCAGTGTACTATGGGTATAGCGACCCTAGGGATGAGTTAGAGGTGACGCTGGTAGAAGCCCCAGATTTCAGTATCTTCTCAGTATAGCGAGGAAGTACCAACCCTTACACAGTGTCCATCATATTGAATGGGTCTTCAGGACGTCTACTGCCTGGAGGATAAACAGGTAGCTCACCTGCTTCTTATTGGCAGGGCCAGGTGAGATGACTGTGCAGGAGCCTGGTCCTGCCAACCTAGAAAGGGAGAGGGTGCACAGAGTGACTTGGCCCCGCCCTCAGTGCACTTAACTGCTAATTTGCATATGGATTAAACATATGTTTTCTCCAGAATGAAGCAAGGGATGGCTAAGGCTACTTTCACACTAGCGTTTTAGATTCCGTTTGTGAGATCCATTTCAGGGCTCTCACAAACGGTCCAAAACGGATCAGTTCAGCCCCAATGCATTCTGAATGGATAAGGATCCGTTCAGAATGCATCAGTTCGGCTCCGTTCCGCCTCTATTCCGTTTTGGAGGCGGACACCAAAACGCAGCATGCAGCATTTTGGTGTCCGTCTGAAGAGGCGGAGCCTAACGGATCCATTTTTAATTACAATGTAAGTCAATGGGGACGGATCCGTTTTCAATGAGACAATATGGTGCATTTGAACACGGATCCGTTCCCCATTGACTATCAATGTAATTCAATACGGACTTTGCATTAGTTAAAAGAAAAATGACAAACGTTTGCATTATAGGTGCGGATCCGTCTGTGCAAATAACCAGACGGATCCGCACCAACGCAAGTGTGAAAGTACCCTAAGTGAAAGGTCATTACATTCAGCCGAGCTAGTCGGTGCCAGGTTCATCAGTGACAGACAAGTAGACCAGACCACCGTTAGAGGGGTTGTACCACCTTAAGAGCTTATGACTCCATCACTCCTTTCACTCCAGGACCCCACACTAGTGATTATAAGGGGTCCTGGGGATCAAACATCCACAAATCAGATACTTATAGCTATCCAGTAACTGCATTAAACAATATGTAATACTTTGTACTGTCTCTATATCCCCTGCACACAGCTCTATAGATAAATGGAAAAAATTCTGCCTGCCTCAGCCACTGCTAGGGGGCGCTCACTGCATACATACAGAATAAATGTAGATCCAACCCAATAATCAGTCCTTAACCAAGCTCCCCCTAGTGGTTGCTGCAAGAAGATTGTAATAAATTATATGGGTAGTAAAGGGTTCAGAGATACATATGGAAAAATGTATGAGAGCACATCTCTTAATCAGGGACTTCAGGTGTTTCATTCAGTCCCATTGCCACAGGTGTATAAAATCCAGCCCCTAGACATGCAGTCTGTGGAGTGAAGAGTCACGCTTCACTATCTGGCCGTCTGATGGACGATTCTGGGTTTGGTGAATGCCAGGAGAACGTTACCTGTCTGACAGCATTGGGCCACCCGTCAGGTTTGCTACAGGAAGGATAATGCTATGGGGGTGTTTTTCAGGAGTTGACCTAGGCCCCTTAGTTCAGCATACCAAGACTTTTTGGACAATTGCATGCTTCCAACTTTGTGAAAACATTTTGGGGAAGACCTTTTCTTGTTCGCCCAGGTCTGTGCCCCAGCGCACAAAGCAAGGTCTATAAAGGCATGGTTGGCGAGTTTGATGTGGAAGAACTTGACTGGCCGCACAGAGCCCTGACCTCAACCTCATCCAACATCTTTGGGATGAACTAAATTGGAGATTGAGAGCCAGGCCCTCTCATCCAACATCAGTGTTTGACCGTGAAATGGATGAATGGGTAAAAATTCCCACAGACACTTTCCAAAATCTTGAGAACTTCCTAGAGGAGTGGGAGATGTTTTACCTGCAAGGGGAGGGGGTCATCGACTCCATATTACTGCCTATGGATTTAGAATGGGATGTGATAAAAGCTCCTGTAGGTGTGATGTGCAGGTGTCCCAGTACTTTTGTCCATGTCGTGTACATAACAGAAAGAAGTTCAGGTCTTTATAAAGATGTTTTATGATATTAATCAGCACAGAATTTTGCACATTACAGTAATTATGATATTAATCATCAGGGATATATTTAGCTATAAAAACAGCAGCTATTATTTAGCTCCATGGCTCATCCTAGCTTAACCTTCATCTTGAAGATCTTCTGTGGCCAGTTCCTCTGGAATTACTAGGTACCAATTCTAGATTTGTTAGGGCAAAGTGACAAAAGTGCCCACCATATGATCCCTGAAAGTGGCAATTATGGGTACAGCCTCATTTGTAAGACTCTACTTTTCAGGGGAGGCAGGACTGCCAACAAGTGAGTCATGTGATCTGTTCTTGGCTCTGCTCATTGGCCTAGAGCTGAGGGGAGGAGCATATCTGTTAGGTATTTTCCAACCCCTGAGGAGCATTTTACATTTAAGCTATTTCTATTCAGTTCAAACAGACCCTAAAGGACATTTTCGAGGGCTATTTAGGGGTGCAATCACGGCATCTGTTAGAGGGCCCTTGTGTCCTTTTCAGCTTGTATTGTTTGGCTCAGATGGATGTTTCAGCGAGTTAATTAGGTCTCTGCTTCGTTACCGTTGCATAAGGTTAAAAATGCTTCAGGATTTTGAACAGTATGTTAATTATCGAGAGCAAGAAATCTGTTGGCATGGTTTGGTTCCAGAATGTATCTGAAGGGTTCTTGGCCTATTCGGGTTTATCTTTGAGAGCTCTCCATGATTCAGATGGTAATATCTAAAGCCTCATATTTTCTGTCTGTATTGAGAAAAGTGTATTGAGTCTGTTTGCATCCAGCATCTTCGAGGAGTGAGGTAAAAGGTCTATGTATGCGTGCTACACGTAAAGACGCTATCAGGGGCTGATGCTAAATCTTTAATTAAGAAAAATGGGTTGGTGCATATATATCAAAAATATAATACCATGCGTGGAATAATTACATGGGGCATATATAGTATTTTCCAGCTTTGTCCATCCTATACCCATGGACTGTTTAAGGACCTGTCACAGTGACAGGTCCTTTGGAGTTATCCCATGAATTTAAGACCCTTTTTTTTACTCACTTATCTGGTTATCTGGAGGACTTATTTCCTTTTCTGTGGATGGGCATCAGCTCATCGAGCACCTGCATCTCCCAGGAAGCATAGCAATCAGCTCTTGTTATCCCCTTAGAAAATAGTCCTTCATATCTAGCCCCAGAGATGTACAGTATATGGTGTGTAACGCCCCAACAATTTCCTTCTCCACTGTCTAGAGAGATATGGCTATATATTTCTATGAGTTTAGAAGAAAGGATGAATGGATAGAAGGTGTCAGGACCTGCTTCACTAGGATTATTAGGCCAGCACAGAGGAGAGCAGGGACGCTACTGAACATATTAGTCCACCACTTAATGCAGGAGATTTGACAGCAGGGGGCGCTCCTCCTGCTCTATAAAAAGCTGCCCGCATATCAGGCACGATGTTCAACATGACAGGCTCCTGCTTCCTCTATCACTTAATACATAATAATAAGGGCTCTTGCACACGACCGTAAGGCTTTTTCAGTATTTTTAGGTCCGCAAAAAACGGATCCGCAAAAAATACAGATGATATCCGTGTGCATTCCGTTTTTTGCGTAATGGAACAGCTGGCCCCTGATAGAACAGTACTATCCTTGTCCGTTATGCGGACAATAATAGGACATGTTATATCTTTGAACAGAACGGAAAAACGGAAGGCATACGGAATACCTTTGCTTCTTTTTTTTTTGCGGATCCATTGAAATGAATGGTTCTGTATACGGTCCGTATACGAAATTCAAAAAACATAACGTAAACGGAGCCCTTACCTGAGCTTTTGTCTGTAGTATACCCTTGCCTATCTAGTTTCTCGCTGCACACGACACCGGCCATTCAAACAAGCTGTGCCCAGGCCATATGACCGATGAACGTGAAGTCGCCGGCCTAGGAAGAGGCTGCAATGGTCACTAGAGCACTGCAGTCTCTTCAAACACCAGATCGGTGAGGGTGCCGGGAGTCAGACCACTACTGATCTGATTCCTGAGAATAGACCATTAATATTAAATTCATGAAAAACCCCTTTAATGCTACTGAACCAGTGGGTGTTACAGTCCTGAGTGGGGATATGGGAGGGCCTAGTGTCAAGAAACTTCACGTGACACTGCATCTCTTTGCAATCAACAGTGGACATCCAAGGTTCAGATTGATGACCTCACAATAATCCTTCCCGATACAGCTGATCGGTGGTGGTGGTGCCAGGAGTCAAACCCACACCCATCTGATATCGATGACCTGGCTGCCAGAGAACCCT
The DNA here is from genome assembly GCA_033119425.1 of Bufotes viridis. Lineage (NCBI taxonomy): Eukaryota > Metazoa > Chordata > Amphibia > Anura > Bufonidae > Bufotes > Bufotes viridis. Next base: position 258,237,677 of record CM065594.1, on the reverse strand, counting down.
TTTAATAATGTTCCTATAGGGCGGTACCCCAGAGCAGGTGCATTGTAAATGATGGCTTCCAGCCACACATACATATGCGAGAAGCACAGACGGATCACCCCCCATCTGAATATGTCCTTACGTAAGGCAGGAGACCCTTTTTCTACAGAATATACGGTAAGTATCCTGCTTCTCGATTCTGTTTAAGTTGCGGGAAATTAATTTGCCATTTTGGCAGGTATAAGCAAACACTTCAGACGACCCTAGTTAAGATCCTCTCTTTATTTCCAAACATAAAGGCCGGTTAGACAGACGCCAGATCGCTGACTGTTCCACCTCCCGAAGACTGAAAGAGAAGATAATTTGTCTGGGCGACGAAACTTGAATTGTGCACTTAGCAAGATCTTTGACGACAGTAAAATAAAAATAAAGGATAATGAGCTGTTTTCACAGATGCAGCTCAAACTTCCATTCAAAAAGGCTGCGGCGCGGATTGCACATTTCCATGAAAGGAGCAGGAAGCGGGGGCTTTCATAGCGAGAGAATTACCTGCAATTGAAAACACTCGGAGAACGTGTTCAGAGGGAGACGCACCTGCAAAGCCTGCTGAGGGCTGCGGCAAGACTGGGCAGCGATTGGAAATTAGAGGCTTCAGTTAAGTGCCCCGCTTCCATCAAACTTTACCAAAATAAAGTCACATAGAAATATAGACAGTGGGGAGAAATATCCGTAAATGACTCAAGTCACAAGCACAGGATCATTAGAGAGTAGAAGACTACCTGCCGACGGTAGGCAGATATTAATGCACTGCAATGTTCTCCATGGAAATTACACAGTCGGCAGTCTGTAAGTCAAGAAGAAAGTTAAGTGTGGTGAGCTGGCTTGGTGGGTATATGACCTGTGGGATAGGCTGTCTGCACACATATCCCTTGTTGCTGTCATTGGTATAAGTGTTGCAAAAAGGTATGATTATTGGCTTTCAGGCCAAGGGTGAACTAACTGAACTTTGATAACTAAGCTGCATCCGCAGAAAAGACTTCAGTTTTCGCTGCAGTATCAGAATTGGACCTCTGAAAATTGCCAAAGGGTAGTCTTCTCCAATGAGTAACGTTTTCTGCTTCACTGAACGGATGGACATTGGCGTGTCAGGCAAGGTCCATCAGAGAACAAACCATTGCTAGAAGAACACAAGCTGGTGGTGGCAGCATTATGGTCTGGGGAATGTTTTCGTGGCATTCTCAGAGACCACTTATCCATGTGGAAGGCACTCTCAATCAATTTAGATATGAATCCATCCTTGCAGATCACACAAACCCATACATGCTTATTGTCTTTCCTGGGGTGGATGGGATCTTCCAGCAAGACAATGAGACATGTCACATGGCTAGAAATGTCTGACATTAGTTGGAAGAGCATGACCAAGCCGACAAAGTACTACCCCAGCCTCCTAATTCCCCAGACTTGAAACAAATTGAGCATCTGTAGGACCACCTTGATTGTCGTGTTCGATCTATGGATCCTCCCCCACGTATCCTCCAGCAGCTGTGGGATGCACTGCAGTCAGTATGCCTCCAGCTACCTGTGACAACCTACCAGGATCTTATTGAGTCACTCCCAGCCCATCTCACGGCTGTCCGTGCTGCACTTGGCGGTTACTCTGAATATTAGCTGGTGGTCGTAATAATGTGACTCCACGGTGTAAATGCATAGTGCTCAATGGGTGCAGTCACAAGGGTACAGTCGCACATGGCATAGGAACAGCAGATTTTCCGCAGTGGCAGCACAGTGAATGAGATGTTAAAAAAATATATATCTTATCCACATGGCGGAAAACGTCTGCAATGGAATTCGTACATAACTTGACACATGGTGCAGATTTTTACTAAAGTGTGTTCATGTGGATTTCCAACACAGATTTCACCGTTCACAACATAGAGTGAAATCACAGCAAACCCTGCTCCAAATCACCAGAGCGTGGCCATAGCGTAAGGTCATAAGGTGAATTTTCCACATGCATTTTGATACGTTTTCCGGAATCCTCTCAAAATCCACCTCCTATTCCTTACAATCGGAGATCCATGCTGTAGTTCAGGGGTCAGCAACCTTCAGCACTCCAGCTGTTGCAAAACTACAATTCCCAGCATGTGTGGGAGATAGAACTTCCATCTTGTCTCACTAAACCAGAGTAGAGATAGAGGTTAGTGAGATGTCAGTTTTCCTTGCAGGCGCGAGGGAGCAGTTGACCCCCCACCCTCCACCTTATCTATTCTCAGAAATAGAAATTCTTACTGTTTAGTTTCACATGCTATTTCTGATAAGAAGATATCTCGCTTCTGTGTCTCTGTAGTTTTCGCTCAAGCTATGTAACGCCCACAGCTGCTGGATGTCTGCCAGTAAAATTCTAATACAAGGTTCTGTCTTTTAACCTAATAAAGAGATCACTGTTTTACAGCATCTTGCCTGTATCAGCCTTCTCAATGTGTGTACACATATGATTTCTTCTTTGATTTGAACCCCGATAATCATAGATGCAGGGGTGAGTTCCAAGACTTTTTTCCAACGTGTGGATCGAAAGTCCACTGTGCGGGGGGAAATAAAGCAACAGGGTCATTCTTGGTGCAGATTTCACATTAAAATTTCCATAGAAATCTGGGAGACCTAAAAACCACATCACAGCCCGTGTCTAATGGAAAACCAGCGCAGTTTAGATGCAAATTGCAAACCTAGATTTTCAGTGCACTAATGCACCTGTGTGAAGACACCCGAAGGGTAAAGATTCGTTAGAAAGAAACCTCTTTGATTGAAAATAATTTCCGGTCAGCTGAAGGGTGGTTTTGGCAGCAATTTCTGCTGCATGGGAATTCACCCTTACAATGCCCGAACATGATGGTCACCCAGCTTTCCATAGACCTAAGCAGCAGGGGCGGATTGATTAGGTGCATGATAAGCCCGGGGCTGTCTACCCTACTCGGGCCCCTCCCTCTATTTTAGTTTTTTTTCTGTATGAAGAGGCTGCGGTGCATTGTGAGCGTCAGTCTCTTCCTCGGCCATATGATGTCACATTCATCATTCACATGGCCGAGGTGCAGCTCTGTCCCATCCGCGTGATTGGGGCCGAGTTGCAATACCAAGCGCAGTACTATCAAATGGACAGCGCTGTGATTGGTAAGGAGAAAAGAGGCTGCGGCGCTCACTGGGACATCGCGGTCTCCTCAAACAGCAGATTGGTGGGGATGCCAGGAATCATGACCCCCACCATCTCATAACTCTCTGAGTACAGATGTCATAGATTTTACCTGCAGTCCTATGTAACACCACACATAACAGTGAATTATTGTGGTATGTCGGGTGTTACATAGGACTGCAGGAAACATGTACAACATTATCTGCACACAGAAAGTTATCACTGTTATCTGGGCTGTTACATAGGACTGCAGGTGACAAATTAAAATTTTAGTTGCCAAATTTAAAATACATATGATTATGATAAAGACATGGAGGAGAAGATGAGACGCAAGTCACAGTAGTGAGCAAGCTCTACACATAGGAGAATACAGCACCACATACCTCTTACATCCAGTGACTTATCCGGTCATGTAGATCTCTTTCCTCTTCTCCTCCGTTTGACCCAGACCGCCATGACAAATTCTTTCCGCCGCATCTCGTCTCTACAGAGTTTGTTACCCAGGCCTGTTAGATTTCTCATAATTGGGGTCATTTATCAAACTGGTGTAAAGTAGAACTGGCTTAGTTGCCCATAGCAACCAATCAGATCTCTCCTTTCATTTTCCAGAGGAGCTGTCAAAAATAAAAGGTGGAATCTGTTGCTATGGGCAACTAAGCCATTTCTACTACAACAGTTTGATAAATGACCCCAAAGATCCCTATAGTGTCTACAGCAGTTATAATGTCCCGTAGAGTGCCTCCAGGTATACTAACACCCTATATTGTGCTCCAGGTAATAATCCCTGTATAGTGTCCCCAAAAATAATGTCCCCTAATAGCAACACCCTCACAGTACACCCATATAGTAATTTCCCTTACATTGCCCCCAAATAATAATTTCCCCCACATAGTAATTTCCCCCATACTGCCCCCACATAATAATTTCCCCCACACTGCCCCCACATAATAATTTCCCACACTGTCCCCATAATAATTTCCCACACTGTCCCCAAATAATAATTTCCCCCACACTGCCCCCACATAATAATTTCCCCCACACTGTCCCCACATAATAATTTCCCCCACACTGCCCCCACATAATAATTTCCCCCACACTGTCCCCACATAATAATTTCCCCCACACTGTCCCCACATAATAATTTCCCCCACACTGCCCCCACATAATAATTTCCCCACACTGTCCCCACATAATAATTTCCCCCACACTGTCCCCACATAATAATTTCCCCCACACTGCCCCCACATAATAATTTCCCCCACACTGTCCCCACATAATAATTTCTCCCACACTGCCCCCATGAAGTAATTTTCCCCCATGAGGTAATTTGCCCCCATACTGCGCCCCTGAAGTGATTTGCACCACATTGCCCCCATGTCCTCATCTGCCCCCCAAAGTCAGCACACACAGAAAAAGAAAAGAAAAACAACTAAAAGCTAATACTAACCTGTGTCCGGGATGGTGAGGCAGGCGCACAATCCTTATTGTCCTGCGTCCCGGCGTAGGAGCGCAATGATGTCATCACGCTCGCCGGCGTCGGGATTATACTACCACATAGGCCTCAGGCCTACTAGGCCTGAAGCCTATGGCGTTGATCGACAGCGGGGCAGGGAACTATGCCCTCCCGTACCCTGCCGCACTATGTGGGGTTCTGGTCGGCGTTGGGCCCCCCAGCGATGCCAGGGCCGGGGCTGTTGGCACGAACTCCCCTATGTTAATCCGCCACTGCTGAGCAGTATATGGATCTGCATGGTTATGGACTCCCTCTCTCTGCGCTGGATTAGAAAGAAAGCAAAGAAGAAAAAAAAAAGAGTCCTGTATGACCTTGTGCACACAAGACAGCAACATACCGTAGCTGCCGGGACCCTTTACCATAGGGAAGAAGTGGCAGCCGGACCTTCCATACAAACTAGAACAGGACTCCTCCATGTTCCCTCCAGCACCAGGGAACACTTGGGCTTGGGGATGCTGTTGGATCTGTCAGCAGTTATCCAGGGTGCATACCACATACTGTTCTGGCATACCTTTCATGAACCAGGAAGCGCCGGATGAGCAAACTCTACAAAAGGCACAGAATTGTGACAGATGATGAAAAATACATGCCTAAAACATCAGGCTGATGAGATGTGTGAGAACAAAGCGTGTGATTATCATCAGGAAGCATTGTGCCGCCCGTGGCTGCAATCGATGGGAGTCTTTATGTACGTAGTATATTACATATGCAAGGCATTGGCGGCTTTTATCTTTAGCACGGACCTGCCACGTGGAAGACGGATATACAAGGAGATTTCCGGAAGTTTAGGAATTTCAGGTAGTGGAGAGCCTACTTTATTACACTGATGCAACATGCAATTTTGGCAGGACAGGCCGACCACCGAACGCGTGTGCATCTTGACATTCCCCAGCCAGCAGATGTGACGAGAAAGTAGATCAGGCTGATGGATTTCAACATGTACGATCCCTTTGTTTTCTCGAGGACATAAGCTGCCACCTAATGTGTGTGGATCTTGACATTCTGACTATAATGGGATGCAGCCGGACAAAAAAAAACGTTCTGTGCAGCATTTTCATCCGGCTGAATCAGAGCCGATATGTCGGGGAGAGGCTGGATCCTATTACAGTCAATGGGGGCCTGTGGGCATGCGGCACTACCTGGCTATGCTGTATCCGGAGAACTCTGCCAGGCTGTTCTGTCTGATTTCTTTGATGCATATGTAAAAATAAAAATAAACGGTATTGTTTCTGCGCAAACTATCAAATATTAACCGTCTCTTAATTGGCTTCTGCTGGGATTCCACCACATCCAATATCCCCCTATACGAATAGCGCCGTTGGTTCATGATATAGATCACTTCTACCTTTGCTTTTCCTGAAACTGTTCCTGAGAGGGAAAAAATCCAATGCCCCCTAAAAGAACGTGTAAGGGAGCACAAATATAATATAGAGCAAAAATATGATGGCCATTATTCGGAGGTACATGGGGGGAAATGGAAAGGGTCTTCTGTATGCGGTGTAGAGAAAGCCCAGCTCTGTGGGGTCTCAATAGTGAGGTTGAATTGTTTGCTTTTGACAACTAAAAGAAGCGATGCTTCTCAAAAACGCTTTGGATTTTTCACCCATTTCAGCTCCTGTACCTGTGCTCAGGTGAGGTCACCCCGCTCCATACCGGAGCGTGGGCATCAAACAGGAGACGTGCTGCCGGCCGGGGCACGCTCCCCTCTGAAAGAAATAACTAAACTGCCTCTAAAGGACTCTGGAATTGAGCCAAGCCTTTGGAGCTTTTACCACAGCTGGACTATCGAAGGTACAGACCCTGGGCGAAACAAAGGTAGGAGTGATCTATATCACGAACCAACGGCGCTATTCGTATAGGGGAATATTGGATGTGGTGGAATCTCAGCAGGAGCCAATTCAGAGACGCTGCATATGTGATATTTTGCGCAGAAACAATACTGTTTTTTATATTGCAATTATTGCGGGACCGGCAGTTTCCTGCAGCGCTATCAGTTTGCATTGTGGAATAGCGCCAGTGATTACAGTGAAAATAGCCTAAGGGGGCTGGGAGTAACACCCTTTTATAGAGGGCAGTACACTCAGCTGTATACAGTTTTTTAGCTTATAGCATATTACATAGGAATTGGAATGCTTAGCAATACCATACTACCACCACCACCATCATCCTAAGCTGCTCGTGATGGAGTACCACCTGTCCTTGGAGAACAAGACTATGTTAATGGCAGCTGGGAATAACACCCTTCTATGCAGGACAATACCCTCATCTATGTATAATATACTCTATGAAACTGAATTTATTTCCAGCTGGATATTACAGGACTACCATCCTGAGCTACTTTCAATAGGAGTACCAGTGGTTTTGTGACATTCATTTCATAAAGTGTAACACAAAAATGCATTGCAATTTATTTTCAGCAATTTTTTTTTTTTTTATAATTACTAAAAAATACTTCTGCTTTTATCCTTTAAAAACCACGATTATACAATGTACTGACATACAGAGAGATGTCTGTAGATACCAGGACATTATGCATGTGAAGAATATTGAGGTGAATCCTTCTATTCACAACAGTGGAGCTTGTGGCTCGCTGGCTCAGTTTGGACCTCCCACATTGCAGGTCCTGGGCAGAGACCATCTAAAAGTTAAATATATAGAGGTATCCCCCAAACAGTGTAGGAATGGCAAAAGCATCCCTTTTCACTACTAGAGTGCCCACCGAGACTCTGCAAGCAATGTCAGTACAGATGCGCCATGAAACCCTACTCTCCACATCATACTGCCACTTATGTAGAGGTCACATCTAGACTTCTGGGGTATACCAACTACTAGGTGACACATTCAGACACAGGTCGGGTAGAAGCAGATAAGAGTTTTTATTTTTCACATTTGCCTAAAAGTTTAAAACGACTTCCTGTGAATCCAGTTCCTTCGCCGTGCGTCCCAGATTGAAGCCTGTAGGAGGAGAGGATGTAAATCCAGTAGCAGCATATGTTAAAAAGGCAATGACGGTACCTCCTCAGTCCAGTCAGAAAAAAAGGACCTTTAAAGCTTAAAAAAGTCTGAAGTGCAAAAAGTCTGTACCGTGCCCTTCACCATCCCAGACCCACGTGGTAAACTGTTTTCCCTGAGCGAGAACTAGAAGAAGAGGTCAAGCAGTGCAGGGTCAGGCCTTGATCTCAGGGGGCGGCTGTGGGAGCTTCGATTCTGTCTCTGGCACATCTGCATCCTGCGCAACCTTGCACTGAAGAGACCTCTCATATTTGGTTTTAAAAAGCAGCCCGTGACCTATGGAGAAGAATAAAGTTTTAATGGTGCTCAAATGACCCAGAAAAGGTGGAACGGCGGTAGACAGCCGACACCAACCTGCACAGTCTGCCAACTCCCTGAATGCCTTCTTCTTGCAGCAGCCGCGGCACAGATGGAACACGCACTTATTGCCCTGTAAAAAGCAAAAGCCGTCAGCCATGTATCACTGTAGGTAAACCTATACGTGTAGATCAGACAATCGCATGTACAGCAATATATAAATAACATTTTTAAATTGAACTACATCTACTCTGCCCCCATGACATAGGAAGGAAAGCACATTCCATGGATAAAACACTAAGGCCTTACGCACGTGACTGTATCCGTTTTGCAGTCCGCGGCACTTTCCCATTCTGCATGTCCTGCGCTGCTAGGCCTCAAGAACACGCCCGTTGATCGGCCTTTCGGTGGTTGCACTTGAATGGGTCCGTGATCTGTTCACATTGCAAAAAAGTAGTGCATGCACTACTTTCTTTGCGGTGCGGAAGCACAGACAGAAACACCCAACGTAAGCACTCGACAGTGCTTCCGTGCCTCCGTTCCGCACCCAAGTGAACGGGTCTGTGCGGGGTGCACACGACCGGTGCCAATGTACCGTGGACAAAATAAATATGGTCGTGTGCATGAGGCCTAAGGCTGATGTCTCTGTCCAGATGCTGCCCGAATTTATAATGGACAACACCTGGATTGAACACTGACCCATTCAAAGGAATGGGTATAGTCATGGACCATCTGCTTCAGCATGCTACGTCAGCCTCTCTGCTCCAAGGCCAAGAGTGTTCAACATCCTTTGATTTTCAGCTCGAATAATCTGTGGAACCTTCACGCAGGCCGAATGCAAAAGTTCATTCCCGATAATCTGCCCGTCACCTGAGCAGTCTAAATGCAGGATTACCGTTTTCCATCAATGTGCTATCCCGACTACACCCACATAGCACAGACTACATGGTACAACCTACGTTTGCAGCATGCACCATTCTTGTCCGTTTTCAGAGACTCGTTCTTTCAGATGAACGCGTCCAGAAAGAGAACAGATGCACACAGACATCATATAGATACTTGTGTGCTTTGTGGACAGAAATGGCAATGGCCTTCTGAATCTGGCCCAATTCTCCCCTTGTTCTGTATGCTCGCCCCTATTTGCCTATAAACTCTGTACTACAAAGTGCATGTGTGCTTCCAGGCTAAAACCTACATACCACTGTACTCCCTCAGCTCAACGTCTCACTGGGGAACACAACTGGAAAACGTTCATGTAGAGCTCACCTTGGGATTCCCACACTGGTCACATTTTGCATATTTGGCTGGAATAAACAGATAAATATGATTAATGCCTGGCAGGAACAGACTTGGGGGGGATTCTTAAGATACTTGTGCTAGTACTAAACAAAGTAGAGGAGTTGTCCATTAACCAGAGCTGTCTCTGCTCCACTATTTGCACAGGGTGATATGTATAGGTGTCAGCTGATTTTTCCAGACCTTCAGTCTTGTGAGAAATGGACATCGTTGGTTTTTCACTAGAGTTGAGCGAACTTCTGTTTTAAGTTCGTTTTCCAAAGTTCGGGTTCGGGTTATCCAAGCATCCCGTTATGGATTCCGCTACCACGGACCATAACGGCATTTGGAATTCATAAGGGGATTCTTCAATGAACCCGAACCTTGGACAACACGGAGGACCTGGGGTGACGTCACCGTCATGTGATCTGTGCAGGGGGCGTGGCTCAGTAGCCTACGACCTCTTATCCAATCCAGTACTGAGCCACGCCCCTGCACTGATCACATGACGGTGACGTCACCCCAGGTCCTCCGTGTTGTCCAAGGTTCGGGTTCATTGAAGAATCCCCTTATGAATTCCAAATGCCGTTATGGTCCGTGGTAGCGGAATCCATAACGGGATGCTTGGATAACCCGAACCCGAACTTTGGAAAACGAACTTAAAACAGAAGTTCGCTCAACTCTAATTTTCACTGTCAATTTTCAATGGTTGTCAGTTTTATGTATAATCTTAACAAATATGAATATAGGCAGCTTACTAATACTTAAAGGGCGGATTTATATGGGACGATATTGGGCCAATTATTGGGAACAAACGCTCATTCGTGACAATTGTGCCTTGTAAAGATGCCGCTGATCACCTGATGAACGAGCTAATGCTTGTTTATAGGTTGGACCCATCGTTTATGCGGAGACCTAGATCATCTTTCTGGGCAGCAGATCCCCATGAATCTGGAGGAGGACGAGCTAACTGCAGTAGTCATCTTGTGTCCCCAAACAGTGGAGGCGACTGTGGCATGTAAATGTAGCTGATGAGCAGGCAATTATCGGGAAGGAACAGCCCCTTACTGATAATGGCCTGCTCAGCCAGCGCATGTAAATCCGCCCTTAGGGGTTCTGCACGATTTTCAAAGTGAAAAGTCACACTTCTATCTTAGGAAAGTCTTCTCCCACGACCGCATGTCACTCCCATCGAAAAAATAGCAGGAGATGGATGCACGTCTGACTGCACTGCACTGCTAGTTTACTAGCACATATAGGAGCATTAAGTCATCTTACCAGCATGCACTTGCCCGGGTCCTTGACACCCTTTAATGGAGGAGAATGTAGGGCGCCCCTGGTCTTGTGAGTGGTGTTTGGTCGGGCAAGAATACTTGCTAGCAAGAGGGTGAGGCTTCACAGAATGAGAAAACGGCATAGAACTTCTGATAAGTATATATTAGTAAGCTGCCAATATTCAACCTTTACATTTCTTAAAGATCATACACAATATGGACAACCCCTTGCGTTCTGGTGAAGGCCTACATAAGGAAAGTGTGATAGCTTCTGATCGAATATATATATATATTTTTCACTGTATTACAGTAGTACATCACGTTCTCACAAAGAGCTAAATTAGCTCTGCTGCATACGCATCCTCTGATGACTGACATACGTTTTATAGAAGAGTCAAAGCTTTTGTTGGGATTGCGGAGCTTCTTCTTCTGTTTGTTCTTTGACAGGTGTTCGCAGTTTCCATCCTCTTCATCCTCCAGAGCTCTCTTCCCTCGTACTCCATTTTCTTCTTTAAAAACATCTTTCGGCCTGAAGAAAATATGGCAAAAATCCCAAGAAGCTGTCAGGCTCTATTCACAAAAGCCTTGTGATCGGCATTATAAAAGGAATCCCGATGCAGTGCTAGACCCCTGACAGGGAAGCCAGTGGCCCCTGATCCCATTCCATCAGTGTCTACGACTAACAGAGCATCCAGTGTAAACATGATCAAACTCATATATCGCTAAAAAATCCCAAGTATCTCTTTCCTAGTGGTAAAAGGTCCAACGATAGACACAGCTTTATAAAGGTCCTATTCATTTATGATGGGGGAGGGAGGCTTATAAAATGGGGGACTTACGGTGGGCGGACATAAGGTTGGCAAATCCAGTGAGGGAATGGCAGATCCCCTGAGACAGCTGCACCTTCTTTCCCGGCAGATATTTCTTCCTACAAGGTACAAAATGCAAGGTTATTCAGACCGACCACTGAGCGTGTGCGGAAACATGGGATTGCGTTCCCTCAATATATTTATCGAAAAATGCAAAATACCCCAGAAGAGACACCTCAACCTGCGGGGGATCCTAAATACATATAGAAAATAATCAGAATTGAAAAATGACCCCTTAATGCTCACAATATTTAATTATTTTTTATTTTTTTTGCAGACGGCAACTTTTTCTTTTATTTTTTAGGTTATTAATATGATTTCTACACCTTTTTACCATGACCGAATTTTCCTGTTTTGCCACATTGTGCAAGATAGCCTTTGAGTAACAGAAATATTGTGAAAAAAAGTAAAAATATAATGTTTGCAAACTGATTCATTTATAAATTAAAATGAAAAGGGTTGTTGGGGAATAAGGAGTTTCTAGCAGATGCCCACAGCCTGGCTCAGTAAGCAGAAGATTCATACATACCTGCTCCCCGATCCTCTGCCCTGACTCCATATTCCAGTCCCTGGCTTGTTTACTACCGGTTAAGCATGGGCATGGTCACATGCTCCGTTGCAGCCAATGATTGGCTTCAGCGGTGACGTTCCGCTATTTTTCTACAATGTGTCCTCGTTAAAAAACACCTTTGGGGACTTGGTTATCTACCCTGTAACCATAGCAGCCCCTGGGAAAAACAGCCCTGACCATTGATAACCATCATGGCTGTGCTAAGTCTGGTTAGATCCAGGCTAATATAAGCAAATGGGATGGAGCAGCTGTAATTGCACTGTGCCACCTCTACGAAGGAGAAGATGAGAAGGTAATTTTGAGAGAATGTAGTATTCGCATTGGCGACGTTACCCCTTCAAACAGCTGATCGGGGAGGAAAATGTGAAGAGTTGGACCCCCAACGATCTGATTTGAATTGATAACCTAACCTGACTTATATGTGCACACAAGCTCTGAGATGTTAGTTTCTTACCTGGCACCTGAGTTTCAGCTTTTTATTCACAGTAATGATGCCTGCTAAGGACTTGGCTTTTGCCAGCTCTTCCCGTAGCACTTGGTAAATCTGCAACCTAAGAAAAAAAGCCAGTGAGAATCTTCAGGAACGTCCCATCATACCATCTTGTGAAGGCATCCTCAACCTGCGGTCCTCCAGCTGTTGCAAAACTACAACTCCCAGCATTCCCGAACAGCTATCAGCTTACAGCAGGGCATGGTGAAAGTTATAGTTTTACAACAGCTGGAGGGCCGCAGGTTGAGACTCCCTGATCTAGTGGGATGAACCCACATACTTGCCATAATTTCTAAAAAAGCTGTGGAGGCGCTGCCCATAGAAACAACCAGGTGACCAGTACAGAGGTGCCGTTGTTGCCATGGGTGGTGCCTCCATTTTCATATACATGGCTGCACAGCTCAGAAGCCGTCCACACTCCACCACAGACTCACTCTGCCCAATCATGAAGAGAACTGTGCAGCCGTCAGCAGCAGAGTCCTCTCTATCCCCAGAAAGTTACACCAGGACAGGTCTGGAGTTTGAAGTGGTGAGTAAAAACTAGCCCCCAGGTAGGCAGTATTTACCCTTCCTCTGTTTTCCACCGGAAATCCAAAATTTAAAGATAATATATAACAAGGAAATGTATGGTTAAACCAGGCACAATGTCTTGTAGAGCTAGGTCAGCTGAAGATACTGAGATCGTTCGCTTAGCGACCTGCTGCTTCATGCTGGAGAAAAAGTACTTTTAATCCATATGCCAATAAGGCCTCATGCACACGACCGTTGTTTGATTCCGTGTCCGTTGCTCCGTTTTTCGTGATTTTCTGCGGACCCATTGGTTTTCAATGGGTCCGTGAAAACCTCGGCAAATGCACCGTTTGTCATCCGCGTCCGTGATTCCAGTCCGTCAAAAAAATATAACCTGTCCTATTCTTGTCCGTGAAAAACGGTTCACGGACCCATTCAAGTCAATGGGTCCGTGAAAAAATGCGGATGGCCATCCGTGTGTCATCCGCGTTCCGTGTCCGTTTTTTTTGCGGATCCCTTGGCAGGCACTTGGGAAAAATTGTCAGCCTGTCTTTTGGTAAAATCGTTTGGGTCATGTCCGCTAAAAAAAACGGAAGACACACGGAAACAGAACGGAAGGCAAAAACGGACACGGATCACTGAACAACGGAACCCCTTTTTGCGGACAGCATAAAAAAACGGTTGTGTGCATGAGGCCTAAGTAGTTAAATTCATATGCAAATATGTAAATCTTGGGGGGCAATTTTTTTATGGCTGCTTTTTACTCATTTTGGGCTAAAATCTTTTTTTCAATTGGTCTTTACAAAACTGTTCAGCCATTCTGTTACAAAGGTTATCTGCCTAGCAGAATGAATGATACTTTCACGTTGTGAACCCTTATCTCTAAATTACTAAAAGGCCATAAACACTTACTGATGACAATGTGGCTTAAATAATATAAGAACTGGGCTATAGTGAGTGTTTAGATCAGAGATAAGGAGCCGTCAGCTGAGCTGCCTGACAGAACACAGTAACAATAAAGACCTCCTACTAGAGAATCTCAGGGCTGTACAGAGAAAGAGGTTAACATTTGTATTAAATACCAACTTTAAAAAAAATGTTGATCTGAAAATGAGTACAATGCAAGAGGATGGGCCCAGACTATTTTGTGCAACCCTGCTCTCTCTGCCAGACCCCCCCCCCCCTCCTGGCAGTGTTAATCAAGAAGGAAAGGGAGGGACTCGCAGGAAAAAGTTGGAGGAGCAAGCATTTAACTGTTCATTTGCATATGGATTAAAACTATTTTTATTTTTTTACAGAATATAGTAATGGACCACTAACACACTTTGGAAGGAATATTTAAAGGGCATGTCCATCTTTAGCCTTAATGTCAATAGTTAGCCTAAGGCCCCTTTCATTGCGCCTGCACTGCATCCGGACCCATTCATTTCAATGAGGCTGTGTACATGAGTGTTGTTTTTCACACATCACTTCTGCATTGTGTGAAAATCGCAGCATGCTCTGGCATCCACGCAGCAAGTGTGGATGCGATGCGTTTTTCACTGATGGTTGTGAAGAGATGTTGTTTGTAAACCTTCCGTTTTTTATCACGCGCGTGAAAAACGCATCAATGCGCATTGCACCCGCGCGGAAAAAACTGAACGCAATCGCAGACCAAACTGACTGAACTTGCTTGGGAAATCGCGCATTTTTAACTGAACGCATCCGGACCTAATCGGTCACGCTTGTCTGCAATGGGCCTAATAAAGGGGTTTTGAGATATTGAAGACATATCCTCAGGATAGCACATCAATATGGGGGTCCGACAGGTTTACAGTGACTGTAGTGCATATCACGCCGTGTTTTCTTCTAAGACGGCAGGATTGTTTTATGTCAGCCCTGATGTCTGGAGAATAGCCTATGTGGTTCTCTTTTCTCAGATGATAAAACTTCAAGAGCTGCTGTACGTACAGGACGGCTCCTGGGGGTTCTCTACAAAGTATTAGGCAATGCATAATGAGTTTGGGCAAGAATCCTCATTACAACATCCACATGATGGGGCTACATTTCAATTTCAAAAAGTGTGAGTGATCCCCTGGGGAACGGAGCCTTTAATGTCTTCTGGAATAAACAGCCTAACAGAATTCCATCAAAATCCGACACTTCATCATCATCTGGAGAAGTCTTATTAGAAATACCGCTGGCTACCCTAAGCTTCTGCCTGTCCACAAGAAGACCACCGGAGAGGGAAGTCAATGCGAAGGCATCAAAAGCCACCGTCTCCTGTAATAAGATATAAAAGGTCTTTTGGTTTCAGTAAACCGGGTCACTGGGGGTCCAACCCTTGGCACTTTCACTGGTCTGCCGTTTGAAAGGGTTATGGACCTCGTGCGAGCGCTGTTGCCCATTCATTGTGTTCGTGAGGTTGTCCACCTGCCCCCCAACCAATTACTAGCGGTGGTGCAAGATATTCAAGTGAACAGGACAGAAGCAGAGGCAGGTGGCCCCATGTAAACTATGAAGAATCTGCAGCACTTGCACGAGCACTGTGGCCCTTTCAGAGAGCTCAGCGGTGGTGGTGCCAAGTGTGAAACCCCACCAATCTCATATTCATGTGCCATTGATACGCTGAAACTGAAATATGCCTATTTTATTAAATGGCTGTATTCCCCATGAAATAACAAGCCTGGGGCATCTTTCTTAGAACTCTGCATGGTGCCATCCCTCTGTTATTCCTCCGAGAATTTTAATAAAGAATCATCTTTGTTGATGGAGAAACCTCCTTTCCTCTACACGCAGAGGTGCCTAATGTTAAAAGGTGAATATTGCCTTGCAAATAAATAATACTCACGTGTGGTGCCAAAGTTTAAAAAGATGTGCCCGCACAAAAGACAAAGGGCATGGGTATTGCTGGGCAAGCTCTAAGTACTCCTCTGCCATCTCCCACACAAAGGGGCTCTTCCCTTCAAACAAGGCTGGATTGTGAAGATTTCCCTCTAGAATACACAAAAGCAGAAGCACATTTACATCAGACAAGTTTTAACACCTTGGATGCCAACCTTCCCCACAGTACTCACCTGTACCCTTATAGACTGTAAGCTCTTGCGGGCAGGGTCCTCTACCCCTCTGTAGCAGTCTGTTAATAGTTTCTTGTTTACTGTGTTTTTATTTCTGTGTAACCCCAGCTGGATGTACAGCGCCATGGAATTAATAGCGCTTTAAAAGAAATAAAAATAATATGCCCGTCCTCACAGTTGGGTTCAGGAAGGCGCCTGCAGCCGTTGGCCAGGTGCATATGGACCTGATGCTCCAAGCATTATTAATGCTTAGAGCATCAGATTAGTATGCACTAGGCCGGTAGCCATGAGGAGGGCCCAGGCAGCCCCATGGGCATCAGCGCACCTGGAAATTTCCCTGTGGGATCTATCACCAGTCCAACCCTGTGTAACAAAGTGTTAACTCTCCCGGGAACATGTTGTAATATGATGGCAGCATTGGAAACGCAGAGAACGCTTTGGGCATTCCATCAGTATAGGTCAGGAGCACTCCCGATGGGAGGCTGTAATGTACCCACCTCTATAGGACTACACTGGGGTATGCCGCCCACACATTGCCTGCCCATGTTTACCACTCCTATCCATCAACAGCACAGTAACGCAGGGCGTTCCATGGTTTTTCGGCATGGCTCCTGTGCACTGAAGAGGAGTCACGTGACCAGCCTCTGCTTCCCTCGCTTAAAGGGGTTCTGCAGCTTTTTCTTACTGATTATCCTCTGGATAGATCACCAGCGTCTGATCGGAAGGTATCTGACCCCCAGGACAAAGGTGGGATTTGTGCAGTCCCTCACATCACTTCTCGCCATAAGGATACCAGAGATAACGGGTGTGCGGTTGGCAGGGTGGCCATTTTAAAGAAGTTCAGTCTACTCCCCCTGCTGCCTGCCTCGGGAGCTCCTATGTAGACTGTCCAGTGACATCACAGGGACTCTCTGAGTGACAGGCATCTGTGAGCCATAGGGTATTATAGACGTCGTTAGACGGATACGTATTCTCGCATGACATCAGGGGATGGAATAGGGCAGTCTGCTGCACTACCCTATACTGTGTTTTTTTCAGTATACTAACATATACGGGGCAGATAGAGGCCAAAAGAATATTTTTCGGCCTCCATCTGACTAATGGAGCCTCATGGACTCATTTAGCGAGCGCTTCAAGAGGTTTCCCGACTTCCATGTTAAAAACATGATGTGAACAGGCCCTTACAGATCTAGACAAAGTGGAACCAACCTGCGCTCATCACTCCATGGACTCCGGTCTCTTCGATGCAGCGCTTCACATCACTGAGGTACTGGATGTTCCCATTGGCAAAAACTGGGATGCTGACAGCGTTCCTGCACCAAAGGGAAAAAAACGTAACTAAACCCGACTGTACCGAGAGGTGAGAAGAAAATATACTCTCCGGGGCAAGAGAAGCAGATGTACAGATGGCCACAGATAACGGAAACTGAATAATGAAGAAGAGGGATGAAAGAATTAAACTTATCCCCATAAGCTCGACCGCTGCTCCATTCATACGGGGGGAGGGTGAATCCGGCAGTCGGACCCCACCGATCAGAGGCTTATCACCCTATCCTGGAGGCAGGGGATCTATTTAAATCTCTGCATAGCTCTTCCAAGCCTATTTTAGCCTTAACGACCAAGAGACTTTTTGTTTTTTCATCTCCATATTCTGAAAGCCGTAACTTTTTCTTTTTCCATTGATGAGGAGAAGGGAACGGAAAAAAACTGCAATTCTGTCGCGCGTTCATTGTGAAGCACAAATATTCTGAACCCTTGATTAAACATTCGCTGTGGTATAAACATGTTCATTTATATAGTATGGGTCGTGGTGATCCCAAATGTGTGGGGTTTTTTTTGTTTGTTTTAACCTATAATAAAGCAGATTTTATTGGTACAATGGTGATTTTTGCGTTTCCTTTTTCCCACGTGAAAGGGTTTTCCAAGACTTATATACTGGTGATCAATGCTCTGGAAAAGTCATCAGTACAGATGAGCGAAGTGACTTTGGATACTACATCTGAAGTCGCTTTGCTTAAAAATTTGTTATAATACTGTACAGAGATTCGTCTCGACTTCACATGTAGTATCCAAAGCTCGCTTCACTCATCTCTAGTCATCAGTATCTGATCAGTGGAGGTCCGTCACCCAGGACCCTCGTCGATCAGCTTCTTCAGAAGACACCAGATCTTCTGTGAGAACCGCGGCCTTCTCTCTGCGCCGTACATTGTATAGCGGCTGTGCTTGATATCGTAGCTCAGCCCCATTTACTTCTATGGGACTGAGCGGCACCTAGGCCACATGATGGATGAACATGACATTACATGGCCTAAGGAAAACTGCAAGAAGGCAGTGGCACTACCGCAAGCACTGATCTCTTAAGACCCCCGATTAAAGTCTAGGAAAACCCCTTCAAAGCGTACCTGTACTATCTTGTGACATAAACTTAACGACTGCAAATAAGCCATGTCTTAGGAAGAACTCTTAGCTTTCCTACGTTGCCCATTTTGCTTCTGGGAGCCCCTCTGCTGCTGCACCCCTTCTTTCTATCTAGTGGATTGCCATCGGCCAGACACCCCTGCTTCTCCCCCTTCATGCTCAGGATCATGGGGGTTCCACCAATCATGAAGTGGAATGGTGCCAGATTCTAGTTCCTTCCGATCAGGGCCGGTGCAAGGATTTTTGCCAACACAAATAAACAATATGCGCTCTGCGCTCATCACCTACCACCTACCCTACGGCAGTCGACAATCCGCCTGGGCTGGCTGTGTGAGTCACGGTCACCAACAGCTGCTCCAGTCCCTGCTGCTGCCTGCCGCGGAGCCACTTGCCAGTCACACACCCCCTGAGTGCCCCTGTGACCGTGTTGCTGTGCTGCCGCTCTGAGTAAGGATCGGGGCCCTGCAGGCTAGGGTGGGTGGCCAGGGGCCCTGGGGCGCAACTTGCCGCAAGTGATTTAAAAAAAAAAAAAGTTCATTTTTCCGCCCCCCCCCCCCCCCTTCTCTGCGCCCTAAGGCGGCCGCTTGGTCTGCCTTATTATAGAACCGGCCCTGCTTCCGATTCTGATCCATTTCCCGCTTGCACCAGTTCCCCCCCATAGACAACCTGTGCTCATACACTCACCTAACAGCTTTAATGTGTTCCCACGAAGCCACGCCGGTCAGAGGACCTTTCTGCTCCTTGGTGCGACCATGAACTGTGAGAAGCTGAAGGAGAACCTCGTCAGGAACCAAGAAGGAGAAAAACTCCAACCTGACCACACACACCGCATACAACACCTACCTGGCACCCCGCCTTCTCCAGTAACTTGGCATAGGCGACGGTTTTTTCAATCTCGTTAAAGACCCGGATTTTACAAGTGATGGGAACGGACAGCCTCTGGTGCGCCAGCTGAACTACGGGACAAAATGCAGAAGAGCTGAAAGCCTCAAAGGGAAAAGCCTGCAGGAAAGTGCAGGAAGCAATTACTGAGGAGACTTACCCATCTTCTCCAGAAGCTCCCACTCGTCTTGTAGAAAGGCTCCATAGTGACCTGAGCAATGACAACAGAGACGTGATCACTGAAGGCTGATCTCAGGGAGGGGGTCACACTGGTGGGACCCCCACCCAACAGGTGTCACAGCAGGGGAAGTGAGGCATCAAACAGCTGAAGTCAACGGTTGGGCCATGAAAAGGTACCTCTTACCTCTCCCGCTGTTGTGAAACTACAACACCCAGGATGTCCTGGGAGCTGCAGGATGGGTGGAGTAATTTTACCCATCTGCCACCGTGAATGCAACGTAAAATCATCAGATTTCAAGAGGGCAAAGTTTTCAAATTTTACAAAGGCAGTCCATAAAGATGGTGCTAAAGAATCATGGACCATACTAAAACACCAAAAGGTCAAGGGGAGGCGAAGCTCTATGAAGCTGTGTTTTTCCTCCTTTCTTTTATTTTATTTTTTTTTGCAAGCTAATCCACAGAATGTAGGTGGTGAAAGGCTGAAGGGGTCGGCAAAAAACTGCATTAGATAAGCTCTGCAGCCCCCTCATTCTCAGAATCATTAGGGTCCCAGGGGTCGGACCTCTAGCGCTCATAAAGTGATGACATATCCTAGAAGTATACCCTCACTTTAAAAGATGGGAACACCGGTTTAAAGGGGTTTTCCGGGAGTTCAAAATGTATGGCCTATCCTCAGGATAGGTCATCAAGATCAAATTAGTGAGGGTCCGACACCTGGTACCCCTTCCAATCAGGAGTGTAAAAAGGCAGCTATGATTTGTGAGCGCTATAGACTCCTCACAGCTTACAAAGCACAGCGCCGCTCTCTGTATAGTGGCCGTGGTTGGCATTGCAGCCCAGGAATATTTACTTAAAGGGCAACTGTCATATTTTTATTTTATTTGCTAGTTTATTAGAGCTAGGCATGTATACCTGAGTGAGACTGTCAATGATTGTCAGAAGATCTGTAATTACCTCATAATAACAGCTTTCATTAATGTCCCCTGCCCCTTTCCACTGGTCCCTTAAAAGACCATTACTAGGGCTTGTCTGTCTCCAGCTCAGTGTAAACAGAAGACGGAGGGGCGGTCCTCCACACTGCAGGCCTGCATTAGGCTTCAGAGAGAGGAGGCGTGTCTCTCAGTAATCCTATCTGATTGGCTGGCAGGGAGCTGCTGGCTACAGCAAGTGTGTATGTGAAGGGAGGGAAAGCAGCTTTGGCCTCAGAGAACTGGCAGAGGAGCCATCTTGAGAAGGTCCTCATGTTGTAGGGGTTAAAATAGCCGTAACTAAGGGAAAACTCAAGGAAAACAGTGTTATGTGAGGAAACTAAAGATGGCTTTATGCATAATGCGGTAGCAGCAGTAACATATGCTAAAATTGATATTTTTTGATGAAAACATGACAGTTACCCTTTAAAGAGACAGAGCTGAAAGGCTTGACGAACGTGACATCACTGGAAAGAGGATGCCATGGACTCTACAAATAGCTGATTGGCGGGGGTGCCGGGAGTCGGACCCCCACTGATCTGATACTGATGACCTGTCCTGAGGGTAAATTTAACCCCTTTAATAATAAAGGTGGGTGCCACAGTCGGCAGTGCTGATTGGGGTCACGGGTCCCCAGTACCCAGAAGCTTCACGTCACCTCTCTTGGCGATCATCTGCGGACATCCCAGGTTCAGATCGATGGCATCACAATAATCCTGCGCCAGCAGCGCCGCCTGGACGAACACCTCAGGGTCGTTTGCACAAAACTGAGAAGAAAAGAAGAAAACACCGATTAAAAAAAATAATAAGCAAGACAAAAGTGGAAACGTCATAAACCAACGAGTGAAGGGACGATGCGCAGAAGGGGCGATCATCTTCTCCAAGTGCTCCTAGTATTAAAGGGGTAGTCCGGCCTCAGAGTCTACAACCCCTGGGGTCCCCCTCTGAACATAAAAACACCCACTCAAGGGTCCACGCTCCCACTGCTTCCGGTCCCTGAAGTTAAGTGGGGTTTTATTAACGTTCAGGGAAGGTCCAAGGTTGAAGAACCCCTTTAATACCCATCAGATCTGTGGGGGTCTGACCTCTAGTACCCCACAGAATCTGTGAATGATGTGCTAATTCAGCGCCATGGCCTCTTCACAGAGACGCTCTCTGCCGCCCAATGAGCAGGGCACTACTTCGCAGCTCCGGTTAAAGGGCCCTGCTGCAGTTCCATCCACAGCGTGGGGCTGGGGCGTCCTGGGCAGGCAAAAACAAGAGATGGGGCCACAGCAGAAAGAATCGGCCCTGCAGACCCTTCACTCACGACGTATTGATATACCATCATGTCCTGTCTCACATAGTAATACTTTATCTATCTATAATGAAAGGGTCTGCCGCTTTCTAAAACATTTTTGCACAACTCTGCTTGCTCTCAGTGAATGGAAACATACATCATAAGATAAAACCCTGTGCTGACCCCATGCTGCTCCTGTCCACCGTCCTTAGCTGAACAAGATCAGGGCAAGTCTGCAGCCTGTGGATGAGAAAGGGATTGCTTCCATTCACCGACAGCCACCAGGGGGGCGATAGACAGTCGTGATGTATTGCATGAGAGCGCAGGCGGCCATCATCTCAGCCTGGTCATCAGTGAGCACAGACACTACAACCCCCACCAGACCAGCCATACAATACGGATGTTAGAAACAAAGTGAAGCGCTGCAGCCGGATAAGCGGCGCCTTTGGGGCTGATGGGGGCGCCTTACCTGGGCGATGAGGGGACGGTCCTCCGGGCACACCTCACTGTACAGGTTCTCCTTGCGGTAGTTGGCATCTCGTACAAACACCTGGGCATGGAGCATAGGAGTGTAGCAGAGCTCAGCCCCATGTCTGCGGCTCAGCATCCTCCAGGCCAGCTCACTCTGATCCACCATTGGAGCCAGCACATACCGAGAGCCCTTCAGGGTCTCCCTCCAGAAGTCCATGCCCTGCAGCTTCGCCATGCTGTGAGCGCTGCCTCGTCCAGGGGCCACAAGCGGGCAAGGGCCACTGAGCTCACCTCCGCTGACTACCCGCTTGCGCTCTCATGCCCAGCCACTGACACTCAGCATCTCTCCCGAGCCATGACTCGGCCGCTTCCGGCACTAAGGAAGCTACTTCCGGCATGTGCGTCAATGACTTCCTTCCCCGCGGCGCAGCACACAATACTTCCGCTGGATACAAGAACCCATTTTTACAGTTCCTTATTATGATCGTCAAACTTCTTCCACCATGTTCATTACTGCTGCCTTGTTCCATCTCAGTTTCATACCATTAGAAAGGCTTCATTTTCTGCAGTGGATATTATGCGAAAAATTATATTTTATAACACTGCCACCACAGATGTCCCATAACACTGCCACCACAGATGTCCCCATAACACTGGCACCCACAGAATTCCCCATAACTCTGCCACCACAGATGTCCCCATAACACTGCCACCACAGATGTCCCCATAACTCTGCCACCCACAGATGTCCCAATAACACTGCCACCACAGATGTCCCAATAACACTGGCACCCACAGATGTCCCCATAACACTGCCACCACAGATGTCCCATAACACTGCCCCCACAGATGTCCCATAACACTGCCCCCACAGATGTCCCATAACACTGCCCCCACAGATGTCCCATAACACTGCCACCACAGATGTCCCCATAACACTGCCACTACAGATGTCCCAATAACACTGCCACCACAGATGTCCCCATAACACTGCCACCACAGATGTCTCCATAACACTGCCCCCACAGATGTCCCCATAACACTGCCACCCACAGATGTCCTCATAACACTGACACCCACAGATGTCTCCATAACACTGCCCCTACAGATGTCCCAATAACACTGCCACCACAGATGTCTCCATAACACTGCCACCACAGATGTCTCCATAACCCTGCCACCCACAGATGTCTCCATAACACTGCCACCACAGATGTCTCCATAACACTGCCACCACAGATGTCCCCATAACACTGCCACCACAGATGTCCCCATAACACTGCCACACCACAGATGCCCCATAACACTGCCACCACAGATGTCCCAAAAACACTGCCACCACAGATGTCCCTATAACACTGCCACCACAGATGTCCCCATAACTCTGCCACCCACAGATGTCCCAATAACACTGCCACCACAGATGCTCCCATAACACTGCCACACACAGATGTCCCCATAACACTGCCACCCACAGATGTCTCCAGACTCCATAACCCTGCCACTCACAGATGTCTCCATAACACTGCCACCACAGATGTCTCCATAACACTGCCACCACAGATGTTCAGACCCATAACCCTGCCACTCACAGATGTCTCCATAACCCTGCCACACACAGATGTCTCCATAACCCTGCCACACACAGATGTCTCCATAACTCTGCCACCCACAGATGTCTCCATAACACTCGACCACAGATGTCCCCATAACCCTGCGACCACAGATGTCCAAATAACACAGCCACCACAGATGTCCCCATAACACTGCCACCACAGATGTCCCCATAACACTGCCACCCACAGATGTCTCCATAACACTGCCACCACAGATGATTCCCCATAACACTGCCACCACAGATGTCCCCATAACTCTGCCACGAACAGATGTCTCCATAACCCTGCCACACACAGATGTCTCTATAACACTGCACACACAGATGTCTCCATAACCCTGCCATCCACAGATGTTTCCATAACCCTGCCACTCTACAGATGTCTTCATAACACTGCCACACACAAATGTCTCCATAACCCTGCCACCCACACATGTCTCCAGACTCCATAACACGGCCACTCTACAGATGTCTTCATAACCCTGACACACACAAATGACTCCATAACACTGGCATTCACAGATGTCTCCAGACTCCATAACCCTGCCACTCACAGATGTCTCTATTACACCGCCACCCACACATTTGGTGGGAATGCTCAAGCAGAGCACCCTGTGGCAGGACCTATCTTCGCTCTATAAGGTGACCACAGGCATATGATGACAGATCACTTCACTCTCGTGGGCATGGTTCACATTTGGGCGTTTACAGCGCGTTTGAGCAGCGCTATGCCCTACGCTAAACAAGTACATGAGCTTCTTTGGGGCGTTTTAACGCGCCTATGGACAATGATGCCATAGGGAGAATCACTAGGTCCCCGCACCCAACGTCCAGGATACTTTTTTTTATCGTTTTTTTTTTTTCTCAGACTTTATATTGCAGGCAGTATAAAACCTCATCCGTTTTGCAATGTAAATGTACTTTTTTGCACTTGACCGTTCTCAGAGGACATGCACCGTGTCCATGTCTTGTGGATGTGCACTTGTTTGCCTAATAAAAACTTTTTCAACCATAAAACGTATTCTAAAATAATTGGCCAAATAATTGCAGATAGGATAAAAAGGGTAATTGGAAAATATATAAATTCAGCTCTAGTGGGGCTCCCGGGCTTTGTATCCAGCCACATCTTAATGTAATTAGAGGCATGATGTGACACGAGCTAGCCAGGAACCGACCTTTTCATCATGTTCTTTGATAGTGTCTCATGAATATCTTCTTAACCTTCTAAGAATTTTTCCCCCCAGAAAGTTCTATCTGGAAAATTACCAATTAAACTATTCAAGCTCAAACTAATTCCATTTTATCAGTTACCCAATGTCATCCTTGTTTTTGACCGTGACCCTTCTTGTCTCCGATGTAGAGAAAATTAGGCAGCGGCAGGGCCAGTGATAGGGAGCGTCTCTGTACAATGCAGTCGGAAAGTCTTCAGACCCTGTCACTTTATTCACATTTTATTATGTTGCGGCCTTGTGTTAAACTGAAAAAAGTTCAAGTCTCTCCCTTTCATTTTCGCATTCAATACCCATTAATGAGTGAAAACAGAAGTTTGAAATCTTTACTAATCTATTAAAAAGGAAAAACTAAAATCTTGCATAGACGTAAGTATTCCGACCTTTTACGCAGGACTTAGGGTCCTTTCGCACTAGCGTTTTCAGGATCCGGCATAGAGTTCCGTTGTCGGGGCTCTATGCCGGATGAATACTGATCAGTATTATCCCCATGCCTTCTGAATGGAGATAAATCCATTCAGGATGCATCAGGATGTTTTCAGTTCAGTCACTGAACGTTTTTTGGACGGAGAAAATACCGCAGCATGCTGCGGTATCCTTTCCGTCCTGGGATGCAGAGCAAAACGGATTCGTCATGACCCCCAATGCAAGTCAATAGGGGCGGACGCCACAATCTGCCACAATAGAAACTGATCCGTCTTCCATTGACTTTCAATGGCAATGTTAAAAATAGTTAAAGTTAATACAAGCGGATCCGTTCAAGCGGATGCATGCGGTTGTATTATCTGTAACTGAAGCATTTCTTTCTGGCATAGAGCCCCGACGACGGAACTCTATGCCGGATCCTGAAAACGCTAGTGTGAAAGGACACTTAGTTGAAGCCCCTTTGGCAGCGATTACAGCCGCCCGTCTTCTTGGGTTTGATGCCACAAGGTTTACACACCTGGATTTGGCTTTTTTATGCCGTTGTTCTCTACGGATCCTCTCGAGCTTTGTCAGGTTAGATGGGGACCATCAGTGGACAGCCATTCTCAGGTCTCTCTAGAGTTGTTCGATAGGGTTCAAGTCAGGGCTCTGGCTGGGTCATTGAAGGACATTCACAGAGTTGTTCCTAAGCCACTCCTGTGTTGTCTTGGCTGTGTGCTTAAGGTCATTGTCTTTGTTGGAAGGAGAACCTTCTGCCCAGTCTGAGGTCCAGAGCACTCTGGATCAGGTTTTCTTTAAGAATATCTCTGTACTTTGCTACATTCAGCTTTAACTCAACTCTGACCAGTCTACGTGTCCCAGCCACTGAAAAACACCTGCACAGCATTATGCTGCCACCACCATGCAGCAATGCCAGGTGTCCTCTAAACATGACACTTAGAACTAAGGCGAAAAAGTTTAATGTTTGTTTAATCAGACCAGAGAATCTTGTTTCTCACAGTCTGAAAGTCCTTTAGATGCTTTTTTTGCAAACTTCCATGTGTCTTTTACTGAGGAAAGGCTTCTTTCTGGCCATTTTGCTGTAACGCCCAGATTGGTGGAGTGCTGCTGTGGTGGATAATCTCAGGATCTTTGGAGCTTAGCCAGAGTGACGATTCTCGGTCACCTCTCTGACCAAGGCCCTTCTCACCCGATTACTTACTTTGGTGAGGTGACCAGCTGTAGGAAAAGTGCTAGGTGTTTCAAGCTTCTTCTATTTAATATTTATGGAGGCCACTATGCTCTTGGGAGCTTTCAGTGCAGCAGAAATTTTTTTTTGTACCCTTCTCCAGATCTGTGCCTCCACACAATCCTGTTTCTGAGCTCTACAGGCAGTTCTTTCCTCCTCATGGCTTTGTTTTTGCTCTGATATGCATTGTCAGCTGCGAAACCTTATATAGACAGAGGTGTGTCTTTCCAAATCATGTCCAATCAACTGACTTTATCACAGGTGACTCCAATCAAGGAGTAGAAACATCTTAAAGATGATCAAGAGAAGTGGGAGGCCTCCAGAGATACAGTTCAAGTGTCATAGCAAAGAATCTGAATACTTATGTCCATGTGAAATTTAAGATTTTCTTTTTTAATAAATTTGCTTTCACTTTCTCATTATGGAGTATTAAGGGCAGATTGATGGGGGAAATGTGATTTTTTTTTTTAGCACAAGGCCGCAAATGCACTGTATACATAGGAGGCCGACCATAATCTTCCTCACCTCTAGATTATTTATATCCATAATTTATAATCATCAACCTTCTTAAATGAATGTCTGTCACGAGTAAATTGTCTGTTACCCCAGGTAAAATGCCTTTAGGTTAGCTGAATGTAGGATACTCTTCACTTAGTGATCTGTTGATTCATTCTGGAGAAAAAGCAACTTAATCCATATGCCAATGAGCAGTTAAGTGCACTGAGGGCGGGCCCAAGCTGCTCTGTGTACATTTGCTCCTTCTGCTTCCTGCCTCTAACTCCTTCTCCTTCTTCATTGACAGGGCTAGGTTCCTGCACAGTCATCTCACCTGGCCTTGTCATGACACCTACTATGATCCATAATAAGCGTTTCTCCAGATCACCAGTCAGTAGTCAGTAGAAGTAGGCAAGGTCCACACAGGAGAAGACAGGCCAAAAAGAAAAAAATTCCCTCTTGGCGCCTTTCCTCCAACACGTAAAGGATTTCCCTTTCCCTTGCCCCGGCTCTGAGCAGCAGCAGCTCTTGGCCTCCTGCAGGACCGGCCTCCAGCCCCCAAGACTCATCCCTGATGCTGTTTGACAAAGACAGCGAGAGGGACATCTTGGGGTGGTAATGCAGGAGAGTGACCTAGGAGGTTGGTCCGGATGCTCAGGACCTTTTGAAAGGGATGGAGGAGGAGGAGGAGGGGTCAGTATCCCAGTGACATCCCTTCCAACTGGTGCAGGTGGTTTCAGCCACAGAACCCCCAGCATCTAGTCAGACCCAGGCATTAGCAAGGGGATAGCGGAGCCAGGTCAGGGGATCCATGTCTGCTGTTCCCTGGGTCTGACATTAACAGGGGATGAAGAGGAGGGTGACCTAGAATGGGTGCCACCTCCCTTGTCAGATGACAGCAGCACTGATGAGGAAGGAAGGCACCCAAGGCAAACGGTGTGCGTGGTAACCAGGGAGCCCAGTGGCAGCGCCTCCACTGTTAATGGCAGCAGGAGGAGGCGGCAGCAGCAGCAGGTGCCGACTCCACCTGTAGCGCACCGAGCCCGAACAGGTGCAAACCAGCACCATCCCATCTGACAGGAGGTCGGTGCGTAAGTCGCCTGTTTGGGCTTACTTCACCCTGGTAGCAGACGATTAGACAATTTCCATCTGTCAGCTGTGCCATGCCAGGGTGAGGAGAGGGAGGTCTGTTGCTTGGCTGGGTACCACACTGCCCTTACCCAGCACCTGAGAATCAACCACTGGCGGGAGTGGGACCAGATGCAGGGTGGTCGTAGCAGCGCCAGCAGCAGTGCGCAGGGGACAGCAGCTCCTGCCACTGTCTTGCAGCCACCCACCCTTCCAACAATGTATTCCCACTCCCCTACTCCCTCTCCTAGAGCAGCCAGACCTCTGCCTCCTTGCACCCTCCTTTATCACCTCTACTGCCGTCCGGCGCCAGCCATCAGTCGGCGACGCATGAACTCGCAGCGGCCTACGCCCGGGGACCGACAGATGCATTCACTCATGGGACTCCTGCTGGATGACAGTGTAGGTTCTCCCCTGTGCCTGTCAGCCCCTTCCTGATGA
The DNA here is from genome assembly GCA_033119425.1 of Bufotes viridis. Taxonomy (NCBI): domain Eukaryota; kingdom Metazoa; phylum Chordata; class Amphibia; order Anura; family Bufonidae; genus Bufotes; species Bufotes viridis. The sequence continues at coordinate 258,208,887 of CM065594.1, read as the reverse complement.
TATCTGGCCCTGGCTGTCTGACACTACCCCCGTGTGTAGCCAAGCCTCGCAGCTAAAGGCTTATTCAGCAGCCTGACCTGCGATCGATGATCCGGGCTGCACACTGGAGGCAGCCGCCAAGGACCCCGCCAGCAGCCGGAGACCATGACTGAGTCATCACCGAGGGGAGGGGAACTGATCCTGGTGGCACTTCCAGACCCGGGCCAAGGCAAGCTAGCTCCTCACTGGCTTCTGTGCTCAGACCGGCAGAGGGTGGCTGGGTGCAGCCGATGGCCGGAGCACAGCGTGTGTGCAGCGCTGATCATGTATGGGTCGTGGGATCAGCGGTAACTGAAGGGTTCTATTACAGTTCAAAGTCTATTTTGTATATAAGCTTTAAATTCCATCACTATCTATACATCAGTACATCACACACACAGGAACACATAGGGGTAAAGAGTTCTTGGAAAACTATTTCATAAGAACTAAGTGTTTTGCCCACATATAGCCTTGACTCTGATAAAAGATAAGATAACTGAAATATGTAGCTGGCTAAGACGTGTGTTACTCTGTGATTGGTTAACTTAAACATAATGTTATTGGATTAGGACTATATATGTCTCACGAGATCAATAAAAACTTAGAGTGACTTTGAACAACACCTAAGTGTGTCCTGTGTCAACATCGCTCTCTCTGGCGCCAGATAAGAATCAAATCAAGCTGAATACCGAAGTCTGGTACCAGGGGTACCAATAAGAGGGAAAGAAAATAATATTCCGAACAATCTGGGGGCTCTGTCCGGGATCGAGAAGGTCATCCTCGGGTCTGGTGAGAAGAGACACCGATTTGTCCTCTGGCCAATCCGAGGGCACTGGCCACGTCTCGATTCAAGTAAGTACATAAGGGACCCTTAGATAGACTTCGGGTGAAGTACTGTGTCAGGGATACAGTAAGTATAACTCAGGGAGTTTTGCCTTAGGACTCAGGGAGTCCTGTAAAAGATCTGTTCAGGGAACAGAAAGGACTCAGGGAAGTCCAGTAACAAGGAAAGTGCACTTCAGAGGGCTCAGGGAGTCCCGTAAAAGATCTGTTCAGGGAACAGAAGGTTTTACAGCTTGATTTGATTCTTAGTAAGATAATTGTAGAAGTTTGCATGATAAGTTGTTTGATAATTGTAGAAGTTTTGTATGATAAGTTGTTTTGTCTAACATAATTATATAAGGGGAAGTGACAGGCTGGGTCGTAAGTGTACAGCTGTCGTCCCAAGACTAACATTCTGTTTTGTTTTTTGCTATTACTGTTTTGAATTCTTTTTGTAAGAAAATAAGTTTTGATAATGGGTAGTCAAAAATCTAAGACAGAATACCCTAAACCAGAACCAGGAGAAACATGTAAACAATATGTTGCCCGAGTCAGTCCTACAAAATATTACCTTGTTAACCCATGGGTAGATATTTTGGAAGGGTGGACAGAGGCAATGTAAGCGGTAGACCCCTTTCCCAGGGAAGGAGACAATAGCATATATCACATGGACATGGTCAAGGGTCTATGCTTAGGCGACACTGCCGCCTGGCCGTATTTTGAACCTGACCCTTCATGGGATATGGATTATATGCAGAAAGGAGGAGAACAATGGCTAGAGATAGCTCCCCACTGGTATGACCCCAACATGTGCAAGACAAAAGGTTTAAAAAGATCTACATGAGATACAGACTAAGAAGAAAAATGATAAAAAAACATCAGATGTACATAAAATTAACTGTTCAGCGCCCCTACCACCCCCTCACACACCCCTCCCTCTCTACCCATCCTTACAGCAATATAAAAATGATGAAGAAGAGGATTTAATAGCAGCCAGTCACATAATAGCAGGACACGCAGTTTGTAAACAACCCGCACCCCCAACTGTATTGAGATATAATTTAAGGAACAAAGAAAAAGAGGAAAAGGATAGTGAAACCAGGGGACCTGAGACATCCATGCCTTTTTTGACGGTTGGTAATCGACTGATGAAAAAGGCTTTGGACATAGATGACCTTAATAAAATTATTAAACACTGCCCCAAGCCTACTGTGGCTCCGTCTGGCACAGTGGCTTATTTACAGAAAGCCTGTAAAGGGAGAAATTTCACCCAAGAAGACCTTAGACTCATAATTGACGGAATAGTAGGTTCCCACAGTTCATGGGATTAGAAAAAGGTAACAACAGTATCAGAAATAGACCCCAATACTAACGCAAAGGACTATATTTGTAACACTGAGCACGGACAACAGTTAATATAGAAGGAGATAAAAGAACACATGATAGAGGCATTTAAACAAAAGTCTTCACTCCTAGTAGCCGTAGCATGTAAGCAAAAACCCTCAGAAAGCGTTACTGATTTCTGGAGGAGATTTATGGATTGCTGGAAATTGGAGGCAGGGCTACCGGTTCTCCAGAATGACAGTCTAATTACTTCCACATTTATTAACAATCTATCTGATAGGCTAATGCTTACAGTAAAACAGAACGTCTCCACGTGGACTTCAGACAGCATAGATCAATTTGAAAAATACCTTTATGAAAAGGAAGCCGCAGGGTGTTTCGACATTAGCAAATCCACTGCCCCCACACATGCGTATGCAGGGAACAGAGGGAGAGGGAGAAACAAGCGAAAGACAGCAGGAAACTTTCATAGTTAAAATGATAGAAACCAAGACTTCAAAACCATGAATAACCGCTGTTATAACTGTGGACAGGAGGGACATTGGGCTAGACAGTGCACAATGCCCAGGAGAGACACGCAGAATCAGGGAGCACACAGCCAACAACAGCCCATGACACAAAGGGGACAGAATACAGATAGACAGGGTACGCAGACTCAGCCCAGGTTCCCCATTGACCCCAGCTTTCACACAGGTCACCACCCACTGGAAAGAGACACCGATTTTATTTTGCTTAAAGTTGCGGGAAGGAAGGTAGGATTCATGGTAGACAGCGGCACCACCTCCAGTGTGTTAAACAAAGACATGTACAAGGGACCTTTAAGAAAGTCTGACCCCTCTATGGGAATCAACGGGGTATTAACTAAAACATATAAAACAAGTGCCCTCCCAATAGAGACAGTGGACGGTGAATACATCACGGACCATACTTTCAGCATCATACCGGATTGCCCTGTAAGTTTATTAGAAAGGGACCTGTTTGGGAAGTTGGACTTGGGGGTGACAGCAAAAATGACGGACTAAGTATTCACTCAGCCACCATGCCCATAGTGACCCCAGCTATATGTACTTTTGTTAGTTTACAGGACCACCCTGAGCTAGGAGACATAAACCCTTCACTATGGTCACAGGGCGACTATGACACGGGCCTGATTGATTGCACACCTTATCAAGCCAATCTTAAACCCGGTGCCACACCGGTGTATCAAAAGCAATACCCACTGTCCATAGAAAAGATTGAGGGGCTACGGCCAATGATAGAAGAAGCCGCCTGTTTTAGCGTGATTGATTTGAAAAATGCTTTCTTCTCAGTCCCAGTTAATAAGAGTACCCGACTCCTTTTTGCTTTTTCCTTTGAGGGACGTCAACTGACCTGGGGTAGAATGCCACAGGGGTATGTTGATTCACCAGTTGTGTACAGCATTGTCCTCCAAGCCACTTTGAAACCCTGGCACCCCCCCCCCCCCCAAGGTTCCATCCTGATACAGTATGTTGATGATCTACTGTTGTGCAGCATGTCAGTGGAGGCAAGTGTACATGATGGTATATCCTTGTTGAAATGATTGTCAGAATGTGGTCATAAAGTGTCGTTAAAGAAACTGCAGTGGTGCAAACAGCAGGTTGAATACTTGGGCTTTGTCCTCACACAGAGGGAAAGATGAATCAATCCCGAGAGAATCCAGTCTATTGTGGGCCTGGTCACCCCGCGCACCAAGAAGGAAATGCTGTAGACAATGGATAAATTACTGTAGACAATGGATAAACTACTGTAGACAATGGATCCCCGACTGTTCTTATTATTAGTGGTGAGCGGCAGGTGTTATATTCGATTTCGACGAAATTCGACGAAATCGAATATTCGTCATTATTCTACTTATCGCGATTAATATACGATTTAAATAATCGCGTATTGCGATTTTAACTTAGGCTACTTTCCTATTGGTTTCATATCTAGAATTATAGCGAAGATGACGAATATGACGAATGTATTCATCGTATTCCTCAAAACGAAGTTAACGAAGTATTCTCCATCTTCGCTTTAGCTACCTATTCGTCAACTTCCTAATTCTAGCAATCAAATAGGAGGGTTGACTATAGAGACAGCTGTGTTTAATTCGCTATGCGATTATATTACTTTGCTTTTTTAATAGAATAATTATATTACTTGATAATTATTATAATTATTCTATTTATTTTAAAAAAAATAATATAATCGCATAGCGAATTAAACACAGCTGTCTCTATAGTCAACCTTCCTATTTGATTGCTAGAATTAGCGAAGTTGACGAATAGGTAGCTAAACGAAGATGGAGAATACTGCTATCTTCGCTTTGAGGAATATGACGAATACATTCGCCATATTCGCTAATTCTACCAAGCCAAGAACGTCTCCATACTAAAATGTACTGTCAGATTTGAGAATTACGTTGAAATCGCAATGCGATTAATATAACTTGAATTAATCGCATTACGATTTCTACTTAGACCTGGTTTACTATGGTTGGCTTGGTAGAATTAGCGAATATGCCAAATGTATTCGCCATATTCCTCAAAACGAAGATAACAAAGTATTCTCCATCTTCGCTTTAGCAACTATAGTAAACCATGTCTGTTGAAATCGCAATGCGATTAATTCAAGTTATATTAATCGCATTGCGATTACAACTTAGCAGTGCACTGCTATCTTACATATTAGGCTAGAATTAATGAATATGGAATATAGCAGTGCTAAGTTGAAATCGCAATGCGATTACTTCAAGTTATATTAATCGCATTGCGATTTCAACTTCGATGGGGACGCTCCATGAGCATGAAAGTCGGCAGAAGCGGCAACGGGCACTGACTGGAGCAGCCAGAAGGCCAGGAATCCTCAGGACAGGTAAGAAGTACTTTTGGGAAGTGGGAAAGAAAAAAATATAACAAAAAAAAAAAAAACGAATATTCTAAATAGCGAATTAATAGCGCTATATTCAAAATATTCGCGAATTAGCGAAGTGCCGATATTCGCGATAAAAATTCGCTATTCGAATATTCGCGCTCAACACTACTTATTATGACAATATTTTGAGGCAAGCCACTCTGGAAGAATCCCCAGAGCTAATAAGATGGTCAAAAGAAATGTTTAATGCTTTCGATACTCTGAAAAGTTCATTGATGTGTAGCCCAGGATTGGGCCTCCCTGATTATAACCTACCATTCCACATGTTTGCACGACAAAACTGTAAAACCATGGCGGGGGTACTCACTCAAAAACATGGGGGAAAGTTGCGTCCTTGTGCCTTTTTCTCAAAGGTAATGCCGGCATGTCTATGTACTCTTGCGGTCTGTGCGATGATGGTGGAATTGGCCACACCCTTTACACTGAGACACCACACTGTCTTGCATACTACCCATGACGCAGTGGGACTACTCAGAGGTATTCATACGCAGCACATATCAGCACAAAGATTGTCATGATATGAAGTCCTTTTACTCAGTGATATGCCTCACATACGGCAGGACCAGCACCTATACTAAATGTATTACTAGGACTAAAAGGGACAGAAGACTTTTTACCAGACAAACATGACTGTCTCAAGGTACTAGAATACGAAACCTCCCCCAGACTAGACTTGTCAGCCACCCCCATACCAGACGCACCAGAAGTGTTTGTAGACGGTTCATGTTCACGTCCACTCTACACCGTCTACTGTGCAGCATATGCAGTAGTGATGCTGCCAGATATTTGGCCTTAAGTCATGACCCGTTCATGTGCAATCAGCCCAAGCTGCAGAATTAATAGCACTTACAAGGGCATGTCAAATACACAAAAACAAACCTGTCACAATATACACAGACAGCAGATATGCACACGAGGTTGTGTGGGACCATGGGGTAATCTGGCAACGCAGGGGTTTCACCACAGCTGACGGTAAGAAAATATCACATTCCCAGCTTATAGATGATCTGTTGGCCGCCCTCCAGCTTCCCTCACAAATAGATGTTATACATTGCAAAGCACATACTCGAGAAAAAGAGAAGATTTCCCAGGACAATGCCCTGGCTGACAAGGTGGCAAAAGAAACGTCCCAAAAACATCCCAATCGGATTCATGAACCAGACCCTTGGGCTACGGCTTGCCTAAAGCCTTCATCCTTAAGCTCCACACACATGCTGACAGAGCTCCAGAGATATGCCACAGAGGAGGAAGAAAAAGACTGTTTTGCCGAAAAATCCACAAACTGGATTGATCTGCAAAGAGGGGAAACTATGTATACCCCAGCAGAGCGCTGCACTTTTCATAGCACATTTTCACAGAGTAGGGCACAACAGCATCAAAACAACATGCACCCTTTTGAGCCAAAATTTCCATATAACAGACATGCAACATTTGGTTGCAGACTACATAGGCAGATGCCTGATCTGCCTTCGAGCTAATCCTGGTAATCCACATAGGATATTACACCAACATCTTAATTATCCTACGACTCCATTCACTCATTTACAGGTTTACTACACACATATCCCCAAGACAAAGGGTAAGCAAGAATACGCTTTGGTCAAAGTGGACATGTTTTCTAGATGGCCAGAGGTATTCCCTACAAAGGCAGAAGATGCCAAGACCACAGCAAGGATTATCACTCAGCAGATAATTCCGAGATGGGGATGTCCCCTGGTTATTGAACCAGATCGGGGGCCAGCATTTACATCCAAGTTAAATAGAGAAATAGCCAGATTGCTACAAGTGGAATGGAGATTTCATATCCCGTATCACCCCCAAAGCTCCGGAATTGTAGAACAGAATCGAACAGTTAAAGGGAACCTGTCACTGGGATTTTGGGTTTAGAGCTGGGGACGTGGGCTGCTAGATGCCCGCTAGCACATCCGCAATATCCAGTCCCCATAGCTCTATGTGCTTTTATTGTGTAAATAAAACTGATTTGATACATATGCAAATGAACCTGAGATGAGTCCTGTCCCTGAGATGAGTCACGTACAGGACTCATCTCAGGTTCATTTGCATATGTATCAAATCAGTTTTTTTACACAATAAAAGCACATAGAGCTATGGGGACTGGATATTGCGGATGTGCTAGCGGCCATCTAGCAGCCCATGTCCTCAGCTCTATACCCAAAATCCTGGTGACAGGTTCCCTTTAAAGACAAACTTAGGAAAGCCACAGCAGGTACTTTTGAGAAATGGAAACAAATCCTACCTATTATATTGGCAGAAATAAGAATGACTCCCAATAAGAGGTTAGGACTGTCACCCTTTGAAATCCTTATGGGTAGGCCCTTTCCAACTCTTTGGGCAAGTCACCCCCTAGTGGTACAGGAAGGCGACATAGACCAGATTAGGGAAGAATATGTCACAAAACTGATTAAAGTTCTTAGCAAAACTGAAGAAAAAGTTGTTTGTAAGTCTCCCTCTCTTCCACAGGAACCAACGCACCCCTTCCGGGCTGGGGACACGGTGGTGCTAAGGGTACTACGTAAAGGAAAAGATCCCAAGGAGCTGGCATTCGGACCCCCTACCACGGTGGTAGCAGTCACTAGAACAGCGATTCTCACAGAGGAGGCTCCGATCTGGATTCATGCTAGCAGAGTGAAAAGGGTCCCTGAGGCTTCTTCTCCGGTGTCCAACAAAGATGGTGAAGCAGGTGTGAAATCCCTGAACAAAGAGGGGAGCTCAGAAGAAGCCTTGTCACAGGCTGAAGATGAAGACCCCACAATATTCTGGGAGATTTGTTTGTCTGCTACTGATTATTAATCTTTGTGTTTTCTTGCCAATCGGACTCATTACCACTTGTATTTATCATCCAGAGGAGATGAGTTTATTATGTGGTGCACCAAATAATCACACAGTCTCTAAAAGAGCTCAGGAGCAAGATCCTTTTGTTCCTGGCCCCTCTTATTCTGAACAGAATAGTATAATCAGGATAGTGAAGGCCCTAAATGTTAGCTCATTGTGCCTTAAAGATTTATAGAGTCCACGAGACCTTATACAAACATGTGTTGTTGCAGTGCCTACACCCGATGAATCCCTCCTTGAAGTCTGGTCAATGGTTAACAATACACAATCTTTTATTACTTTGTATGATTTCTGTGGGGAGTGTCAGAAATTAGAAAATGGCATGGATAATATTAGAATAATGACTATTAACGTGACTGCAACAGAGACCTGTTTTACTTTTTCCCAAGACATGACTTTATATTGTGACGATAAAAGTATAAAAGAAGGACTACCTAAGAATAGTGTATATGATTATATTGATGACACCTGTAAAAAGAATAGTAGACCTGCTAGCTCCCTGAATAATTCCATGAGTTGTAACAAAACCATTGTGACACCTAGTTTTATCTATAATATCATGCTCCCTAAGGGATGGCTTTTGTCTTGTGGTAACAGTACTAACAATTACACCCCTGCCAATGTTATTGGAGGTCCCTGTGCATTATCCAGGCTGACTTTAGCCCTTCCCAGTCGACCTACTATCAGGAGAGCTTATAGATCAGTTACCAAGACTTTATCAGAAGACTGTGACTCTACACTACCCCTTCTCAGCTGTGCAGAATATACAAGTTTGGGTGCCTCTATATTAGGAGTGCCCGGACTGGCTATATATAATACTCGTACTATAAATTCTATTGCATGTGACCTGGTCAAATCTCTGAATCATACCTCTATCGCCTTATCAGACATACTATTAGATCTACAAGGACTACGAGGAGCAGTGCTGGAAAACAGATTTGCTGTAGATTATTTGTTGCTAAAAACATAATGTAGGGTGTCAGGATTTTAAAGGAATGTGTTGCTTTAATTTATCTGACCATTCCAGATCAATCCAGTCCCATATTCAATCGTTACATGACATAGCCAATAATATTAAGACGGATGTTGATTTGTTAGTATTATAATCATAATTGCCTCCTTGATTATTATATGTTGCTGTATCCAATGTATACCTTCATTAATAATACATTTATGAGATGTAGGCGAGTCCCAGATACACCACAAGCTGCATACATTCAGATACCTCAAAATCCAGAGGATTACCAACAATATTTACAGAAATATTTTGGTTTTTAAGAGGGGATTGAAGGGTTCTATTACAGTTCAAAGCCTATTTTGTATATAAGCTTTAAATTCCATCACTATCTATACATCAGTACATCACACACACAGGAACACATAGGGGTAAAGAGTTCTTGGAAAACTATTTCATAAGAACTAAGTGTTTTGCCCACATATAGCTTTGACTCTGATAAAAGATAAGATAACTGAAATCTGTAGCTGGCTAAGACGTGTGTTACTCTGTGATTGGTTAATTTAAACATAATGTTATTGGATTAGGACTATATATGTCTCACGAGATCAATAAAAACTTAGAGTGACTTTGAACAACACCTAAGTGTGTCCTGTGTCAACGTCGCTCTCTCTGGCGCCAGATAAGAATCAAATCAAGCTGAATACCGAAGTCTGGTACCAGGGGTACCAATAAGAGGGAAAGAAAATAATATTCCTAACAGTAACCATGCCTCTTCACAGACAAAAGGAGGATAAGAGAGCCGCTGCTAAACCCCACCAGTCCTGCTGCCCTCTGGCATGGAGGAATCAGCACACGACGCGGCAGGCTGCGTTACCGCAGTGTTCTTCTCCAGACTCGATGTGCCGGATATGGAAACTGAGAGCAGACCAGTGCGGGTAGCGTGTGGAGCTAATGTACTAATTTATTGTGGGCTTTACAAACTTAAAATACATTTGAAAAACAATTTTGTCAAAGAAAAATATTGCATTTTGTATGCATGGGAGCACATTCCTGCTCTAGACAAAGAACCTGCTGCTGTCAGAGGTGTCTAAGTTTATTTTTGGAGTTGCCCCGGTCTGGTGGGGACCCATTCCTAGGAACACATTCCTGCTGCAAACAAAGAACCTGCTGCTGTCAGAGGTGTCTAAGTTTATTTGTGGTGTTGCTCCAGTCTGGTGGGGGCCCATTCCTGGGAACCCATTCCTGCTGCAAACAAAGAACCTGCTGCTGTCTGTTCCTGCTAAGTTAGGCCAAGCTATGTGTAGGCCTTGGACTCGACGATTACCATGTACCTGCTGCTGCTGTCTGTCCTGATCTTGCTGAGTTATGTTTCGGCCTTATACTATAACGTTACCATTTCCCTGGTGCTGTTTGTTCTGTTCCTGCTGAGTTAGGCCCAGCTATGTGTATGCCTTATACTACAGCGTTACCGTTTCCCTGCTGCTGTCTGTTCTGTTCCTGCTGAGTTAGGTCCAGCTATGTGAATGCCTTATACTACAGCGTTACCATTTCCCTGCTGCTGTCTGTCCTGATATTGCTCAGTTAGGCTAAGCTATGTGTATGCCTTATACTACAGCGTTACCATTTTCCTGCTGCTGTTTGTTCTGTTTCTGCTGAGTTAGGCCCAGCTATCTGTATGCCTTATACTACAGCGTTACCATTTACCTGCTGCAGTCTGTCCTGCTCCTGCTGAGTTTGGTCGAGCTAGGTGTAGGCATTATACTAAACATACTTTACATACTATGTAAAAGTAAATCCCCCATTAAAAGTGCCTGTCTGACCCAGGAAGAAGTACAACAGCGACTTAATAAAGATTAAAATAGACAAATCGCCAGGACCGGATGGCATACACCCCCGTATTCTATGAGGAGGTAAGTTCTAGACTTGACAGCGGCGAATCAATGGATGTCGTATATCTGGACTTCTCCAAAGCATTTGACACTGTCCCTCATAAAAGGTTAGTATATAAAATGAGGATGCTCGGACTGGGAGAAAATGTCTGTATGTGGGTAAGTAACTGGCTAAGTGACAGAAAACAGGGGGTGGTTATTAACGGTACACACTCAGATTGGGTCACTGTCACTAGTGGGGTACCTCAGGGTTCAGTATTGGGCCCTATTCTCTTCAATATATTTATTAATGATCTTGTAGAAGGCTTGCATAGTAAAATATCAATTTTTGCAGATGACACTATACTGTGTAAAATAATTAACACTGAAGAGGACAGTTTTCTGCTACAGAGGGATCTGGATAGATTGGAGGCTTGGGCAGAGAAATGGCAGATGAGGTTTAACACTGACAAATGTAAAGTTATGCACATGGGAAGGAATAATGCAAGTCACCTGCATATATTAAATGGTAAAACACTCGGTAACACTGACATGGAAAAGGATCTAGGAATTTTAATAAACAGCAAATTAAGCTGCAAAAACCAGTGTCAGGCAGCTACTGCCAAGGCCAATAAGATAATGGGTTGCATCAAAGGGGCATAGACGCCCGTGATGAGAACATAGTCCTACCACTTTACAAATCACTAGTCAGACCACACATGGAGTACTGTGTACAGTTCTGGGCTCCTGTGAACAAGACAGACATAGCAGAGCTGGAGAGGGTTCAGAGGAGGGCAACTAAAGTAATAACTGGAATGAGGGATCTACAGTACCCTGAAAGGTTATCAAAATTAGGGTTATTCACTTTAGAAAAAAGACGACTGAGGGAGATCTAATAACTATGTATAAATATATCAGGGGTCAGTACAGAGATCTGTCCCATCATCTATTTATCCCCAGGACTGTGACTGTGACAAGGGGACATCCTCTGCGTCTGGAGGAAAGAAGGTTTGTACACAAACATAGAAAAGGATTCTTCACTGTAAGAGCAGTGAGACTATGGAACTCTCTGCCTGAGGAGGTGGTGATGGTGAGTACAATAAAGGAATTCAAGAGGGGACTGGATTTATTTCTGGAGTGTAATAATATTACAGGCTACAGCTACTAGAGAGGGGTCGTTGATCCAGGGAGTTATTCTGATTGCCTGATTGGAGTCGGGAAGGAATTTTTTTCCCCTTAAGTGGGGAAAATATCTGCATATAAAGCGATTGTTCTGACATGCATGTGAAATGTACTCAAATACACTGCTGTAATGTCAAATTACTTACAGTGATCAGGAGTTCTTCCTCTCTTCAAACTTCGGGTAGTTTGAAAACAGTTGCTAAACTAGGCCATGCCCCTTTTTCGCATGCTCACTAAGTGAATATTACATTGCGATTTTCGCATTGAAAAAAAATAATGAACGAAGATAGTGAATTCACGAATATATGATGAATATTCGCCCAAATATGCGTGAAATATCGAGAATTTGAACATAGCCCCTGCCGCTTATCACTGATGACCACATGGTCAGGTTTCTGGACCATGTGGCTGCACTCCTAAAATGTAACCCAATTCCTGATGGCATTCATCAGAATCTAGGAAGAGGGTATGGCCATATGCACTGTGCAAGCTCTGCCTCCAATGCCATCAGATGTAAGGCAGAAATCCTATAAGTCAATTTTCGACCTTTTAAACGGGCCAGGAGACAGGACTTGGATAATAATTAAGCCAGCACCTCATCCCGAGGATAGTTGCCTGGCCTATAAGACTCCTTACGCTGATTAGGTGCTCTCCATAAGGATATATAGTATCCTCCGCATCAAAAATCCAGATTTCCTTCTGACCAGATACTCCTCACAATGAAGAGTAAAAATTCAGGTTTGTATCATAGTTGTGACACTGAATACATGAAAGCTTAACATACCAGTTATTTATCATGTGTTAGAAAAACACAAAGAAGTCTTAGGAGAAAATGTAAATGGACTTTTCCGAGTATTTAATACTGATGATTTATCCATCAGTATCTGATCATTGGGGTCCATCTCACGACACCCTCTCCAATCAGCTGTTTGATGAGGCCACTGCCTCCTTACAGCTTGCCAAGTGCAATAGGCGGCCTCCCCCCAGAGCCCTCTATATCGCATCCCAAGTGTAGGAATGCCGAGTGGTATAGTGCGGCCTAAAATGTCTCTTTATGTGTGTCACGGTGCTACTACCTGGATACCGCTGGATCCCAGGCTTTGGCTCCGAAGCAATAAATAGGGGGAATAATTGAGGGATTTGAAGAAATAACGTGAGTCCAGGTCTTGGGATAAAGTTTATAGGCTCTATCTCTGTTTCTCTCTGACTCTGCTGTACTGACAGGCTGGCTGTATAACTCAGCTTCTTCTTGGTGATGCACTTCACTCTTTAATCTGACTTATCTTCAGCCGAGGAACTAATCTCCTGGCTCTTGAGGCTTTAGGCTTTTGCCTCCATGACCAGCAGAGCTTAGGGTGCTCTGGGTGGCGTGGGCACATCCAGCAGAGACATGCCCCTGCACACCCTTCCCCTAGCTGGTGGTAAACAAGACTGACTCTAACTGGTATCCACCCTTCCTGTAGGAAGTAAGTAGGTCAAGCTCACTTCTCTCCATGGGGGGGCAAGGGGTTATAATGGAATGGAAAGCTTAATTCTACCTAAGTACAGCTCTGCTATGTTTTCTGCCACCTGCTGGTGAACAAGGCACATTACATGAACATAACCGTTACAAATAGATTAGGAATGCACAGCGTATAGGACCTGGACAATACATAGGATGACATTTTGTTAGCCCAATAAAGACAGTAGCAGGGTGCAGGAGTGGTATCACCACTCTGGGGTGTTAGCAGGGGCGGATTAAGTGTATGATAAGCCCGGGGCTGTCTACCTAATTCGGGCCCCTCTCCTAAGTAGATGGTGAGGGTGGTACCCAGGTGTAGGAATTTCTTTCTATTAAAGTTGATAACAGCTTTACTTGAATAAACTTGCATCAGGGAACAATCTTCCAACTTTATCTTAGTTACCAGCAGGCTTTGGCATAAATTCTGGCAGGCAAACACACTCGGCTCTGCTACATCTGTTGCTCTCTGGCTCTGCTGTGAAAACTTTTCCTTTGTTGCTGTATGCTGTACTTAAAGGGTTTCTGTCACTAGAATTTTCACTATTAAACTGTCTGACATTGGTGATGTGCTAATGTCAGCTGCACCTAACTATGCTATTCTTGTGAGGGGGACATGGACCCCGCTCCTAGAGGCTCGGTTCTCCCACCTCATTACACGCCCTCCAAGTCTTGATTGACAGGGCCACGCAGCTTTCGCATCCTCCTGCCAGTCCTATGCGGTGGGGAAATCTCGCGCTATTCAGTATTTGGCACAGGCGCGGTGAGGGAAGGACGCTTGCCGACTGCCAGCTTCCCCACCGCGCCTGCACCGAATACTGAACAGCGCGAGATTTCCCCAGCACACAGGGCCGGCAGGAGAATGCTTACTAGTGTTGATCGAGCACCAAAGTGCTCGGGTGCCCGGGCTGAACACATAGGGATGCTCGGGTGCTCTACCGAGCACCCGAGTATAATGAAAGTCAATGGGAGAACCCGAACATTAAACCAGGCACCCCCTGCTTTTAAGAGGGGAGGGTGTCTGGTTCATAGAAAAAGTTCGAGTAGTATGCCACTTTTACAGACTGACAATAATACGCACAAAAAATAAAATCAATTTTAGAGGGAAAATTATTAGGAAACATTCTTTCCTGTATATTTACTTGTATATGTATTGCAAGTGCTGACAAAAATTACAAGCAAGAGGCACTCTGATAAAACCTGTATATCACATAAAGGAGGGCCTAATTCACATTGTGGTACAATTGTTCAGGTAGTGGGATTCCTACACTCATAAAGCCTATGCACTAAGTGAAAGGGCTACCAAAAATTACAAAGAACCGGCACTCCAATACACCCTTTGCTACACATAAAGGAGGGCATCATACATACCCTTGAAAAATGATGATTGATGGCCTGCTGGTGACCCTCAAAAACATTTGGAGCAAGGGGCTGCTGATCTGACCATCTAAAACATTAGGGGCAAGGGCCTGCTGCTGAGCTGACCCTCTAAAATATTAGGGGTGACGGTCTGCTGCTGAGCTGACCATCGAAAAAATTATGGTCGAGGGCCTGCTGCTGAGCTGACCCTCTAAAATATTGTATGCGAGGACCTGCAGGTGAGCTGACCCTGTACAAGATTGTAGGTGAGGCCGTGCTGGTGAGCTGACCCTGTAAAACATTATATGAGAGGGCCTGCAGGTGAGCTGACCCTGTAAAACATTATATGAGAGGGCCTGCAGGTGAGCTGACCCTGTAAAACATTATATGCGAGGGCATGCAGGTGGGCTGACCCAGTAAAAGATTGTTGGTGAGGGCCTGCATGTGAGCTGACCCTGTAAAACATTATATGCGAGGGCCTGCAGGTGAGCTGACCCTGTAAAACATTATATGCGAGGGCCTGCAGGCGAGCTGACCCTGTAAAATATTATATGCCTGATTTTGCAATGATGTATTCTGTGTCCTGTATCTTGTTCCGTTTATGTCTTTGCAGCTCTGCTTGGGATCGCTGCGCTTCTACTGCCTTCGGCGCAGGTATCTACTTCTTCTGTATCTGCCTCTGCCTTGCTGCCTTGCCTGTTCTTGCTTGTATTCTGTTTCTATCCCGTTGGTCTGTGTACTTTTGCACTTGTGGTACCATTGCTGGTAGCTTCTGTTATACCGGACCACCTGCCACTGACTTGGTGTTCTCCTGGAGTCGCCCCTGGCAACTACCATGGATCAAGCTTGTCCTCACCACCTAAGGCTCCAGTGAAAAACCAGGTGTTGCTTAGTTACGTCCCTCCAGTGAGTAGCCAGTCAGTGGCAATAGTGGGTTTACACCTGCTGGTCTGTTACAGCCTGCAGGTGAGCTGACCCTGTAAAACATCATATGTGAGGGCCTGCAGGTGAGCTGACCCTGTAAAACATTATATGTGAGGGCCTGAAGGTGAGCTGACCCTGTAAAACATTATATGCGAGGGCATGCAGGTGGGCTGACCCAGTAAAAGATTGTAGGTGAGGGCCTGCAGGTGAGCTGACCCTGTAAAACATTATATGCGAGGGCCTGCAGTGAGCTGACCCTGTAAAACATTATATGCGAGGGCCTGCAGGTGAGCTGACCCTGTAAAAAATTATATGCGAGGGCCTTCGCTACTGAGACTGGACTTGGTGGAAGACAAGGTGGTGCTTAAGCGACTGGAAGCATTATCTGCTGCAGTCCGACCGACTACCTGGTCGCACTGGCCTGACTTCAAGAGTGGTGCCCTGCAAACTGGGACACGAAGCTAGGTATCGTGGATGATTGTTTTTCTTGTGGTCTGGCAGCAGGCACAGTTTCAACACGCCCAGGGCCACGGCCTCTGCGTACACCATCAGCATCATGGCCACTTCCCCGTCCCTTACTGCTCGCGTCTTAATTTTAAATATTATATATGCGTGAAAGTATGTCACACGTACAGTAGCGTAGGATTTGGAAGTGTATGAGCAAAAAAATGTAGAAAGGTATTTGGGATGTGGAAACTTCACACAGGATATATCCCGCAGATAATGTCAATGCTGTCACCAGCAGTTAGTAAAAATTACAGAGAATGTCACAGGTATTTGGGATGAGGAAATGTTATACAGGACAGATACCACCACCAGTAATGTCACGCAACGTCTAGGAAAAAGTAAACTGTATGTCAAGATACATTTTTTAAACCACACGTTACACAGGAGATATCTCGCAGATAATGTCAAAGCTGTCACCAGCGGCTAATAAAAAATTACAGGGAATGTCACAGATATTTGGGATAAACAAACAATATATTGGAGAGGTACCACAGGTAATGTCACTGTTCGCAACGTCTACGGAAAAATGTTAAACGCACAAGTCAGGGTGGATTTGATTTAAATCAAACTGATTTAAATCACTATTTAAATCATGATTTAAATCACTAGTCAGTAAGGCTTGATTTAAATCATAGTTTTCTACATAAAGACTAATTCTTGCTGGTATAACTTATAATATGCAAGTTGATGAAGATTTTTAGAATAACAACTTTTCATATTAGTTTTTTTATCCCCAGTTTAATAGGTTAATCATTCATATTTGGACAACTTTTCTGTTGTACTTAGGAAGGAGAAAAAATATTGTTTCTATTCTATTCACTGAACTTCTTTAAACTCAGCACTGAAGGGGCTGATTCTGTATTCATAGGTTTGTAGAAGTTAGGATTAAGGTCTTTTTCTCAACTCTGTTCATGTAATAACATTTTGCTGTGAAGAAGAGGCTGTGATCTCTGCTGAGTCACATTCAGTTTTGAGAACTGCAAAAGTAAACCAAGCATCGGTGATCATATCTTGATAATCTTAGAAAAACCTCTGGAAGAGCATGACATTGTGAATGGATTAATAGAATTTATTTACCAAAAAAATTAAACATATACAGCCTTATTCTACATAATTAAAAACCTAATCTTTATTTCATGATGGAAAAACCTTTGGATGGTAATATATTTTCCTCATAAAACATTTTATATAAAAAAAAATCCAATTTAAATTAAAAAAAATATGTTTTTTTTTAAATTTTAAAAAAAAAATCATTGATTTTTATCCACCCTGGCACAAGTTACACTTTAGATGTGGCCCTGGTAATGTCACTGTCAGTACACTGTATGTCACTGATATTTTTTTAAGGGCCCACTTTAAACAGGAGATGTGGCGCGAATAATTTAACTGTCCGCAGCGGACACCGTCTACGGAAAAGGTACACTGGATGTCACTGATATTTTAGGGATGCGCACACTTTAAACAGGAGATGTGGCGCGAATAATTTAACTGTCCGCAGCGGACACCGTCTACAGAAAAAGTACACTGGATGTCACTGATATTTTAGGGATGCGCACACTTTAAACAGAAAATGTGGCGTGGATAATTTAACTGTCCGCAGCGGACACCGTCTACGGAAAAAGTACACTGGATGTCACTGATATTTTAGGAATGCGCACACTTTACTTAGGAGATGTTGCGCGGATAATTAAACTGTCCGCAGCGGACACCGTCTACAGAAAAAGTACACTGGATGTCACTGATATTTTAGGGATGCGCACACTTTACACAGGAGATGCTTTAGTCCCTCAAATGAGCCACGTTGTCTGGGAGGTGGAGTGGAAACTCCAACCGCCTCCGCCACACCAGCTGGCACGTGGAATGCCTGCGGTACCTCTAGAGGGGGTCGCTGCCACTGCAAAACGTAGATCTCCTCGGGCGCCGACTTTTCATCGGGGTCTTCATCACCCCACTCCATGCCACCCCAGTTTGGCTGACGTGGGCGTGCCATGTTGCCTTCTCCGGTACTGGCAGGGACAGGAAAGGAAGGAGGGGCTTCCAGGGAGGAGCTTTCACTTCCTCTCTTCACACAGTAACATTGCTCCCGGTGAGCAGGGCTAGAATTTCCCGCTCTAGCTGGGGCATTCCTAAATTTTCCCGCTCTGTCTGCTCATGAAGAAGCTGCGCCATTACATGTAAAAAATGGCAGATTAACCCTTCGTTTTGCGCCTGTCGCTCCTCAATAAATGCATTAAAGTAATTTTTAAATCCAATAGGCTATTAAGTTCATAGGCACACAGATTTAACCCATTCGGATCCTGTTTGTGACGCCAAATTGATGCAACGGGCCGAGAGGGGGGTGCGCCCGGGGGATCGCTTTAAGGTGTTATAGGTGTTTTTGTCATGACGCCAGTTGCATTTCAGCAACGAGGGACTAAGTCCCGCTAGACTGACTGACTCTAACTAGTCCCCACCCTTCCTGCAGGAAGTAAGTAGGACAAGCTCACTCAGGGCTGGGACAAGGTCCACCACCAACAGAGGCTGAGCTGCCCAAGTGCGCCCCCCCCCCCCCTCCAACTTGTGGATGACACTGCTATGGGGGATCTGTGATGGATGATACTGTTATTGGGGAATCTGTGGATGACACATTTGTGTCATCCACAGATCCCCCCTCCCCATAACAGGGTCCATGTAGGAATGACCCCCAATACAAGGGGTGAGGCTGTGGGGTTGTATCTGCTTTTGATGACAGTGCCAGCGGGGCTCGTGCAGTGACTGTATTCTACTACACCTCTCTCACACACACTGTATATAATCTCAACTATATAACTGTAGTGATTTGCTACAGTTATATAGTTAATAAGATTATATCCAGTGAGCGGGGGATGGGGGGTAGTAGAATACAGTCACTGCGCCGGCCCTGCTGTCATTATGAAATAGCATATGTGACCCTCATCCTTTATTGGTGGTCATTCAGTAAATTAACCCTGTTTTGGGGAGGGGGTGTCTGTGGGACAAATATGTGTCATCCACAGATTCTCCCCATAACAGGGTTCATTTAGTGATTGACCACCCAAATTGCGGTGACCCAATACATGGGAGTTGCATCTGCAGAGCTTTTGTATAATGCCACCCCACACTGTAGTGTCCCCACACAGTAATGTCCGCCACACTGCCCCCACACAGTAATGTCCGCCACACTGCCCCCACACAGTAATGTCCGCCACACTGCCCCCACACAGTAATGTCCGCCACACTGCTCCCCACACAGTAATGTCCGCCACACTGTCCCCCACACAGTAATGTCCGCCACACTGCCCCCACACAGTAATGTCCGCCACACTGCCCCCACACAGTAATGTCCGCCACACTGCCCCTCACACAGTAATGTCCGCCACACTGCCCCCACACAGTAATGTCCGCCACACTGCCTCCCACACAGTAATGTCCGCCACACTGCCCCCACACAGTGCAATGTCCGCCACACTGCCCCCACACAGTAATGTCCGCCACACTGCCCCCACACAGTAATGTCCGCCACACTGCCCCCACACAGTAATGTCCGCCACACTGCCCCCACACAGTAATGTCCGCCACACTGCCCCCACACAGTAATGTCCGCCACACTGCCCCCACACAGTAATGTCCACACTGTCCCCACACAGTAATGTCCCACACTGCTCACACAGTAATGTCCGCCACACTGCCTCCCACACAGTAATGTCCGCCACACTGCCCCCCACACAGTAATGTCCGCCACACTGCTCCCCGCACAGCAATGTCCGCCACACTGCCCCCACACAGTAATGTCCGCCACACTGTCCCCCACACAGTAATGTCCGCCACACTGCCCCCACACAGTAATGTCCGCCACACTGCCCCCACACAGTAATGTCCGCCACTGCTCCCCCACAGCAATGTCCGCCACACTGCCCCCACACAGTAATGTCCGCCACACTGCCCCCACACAGTAATGTCCGCCACACTGCTCCCCACACAGTAATGTCCGCCACACTGCCCCCACACAGTAATGTCCGCCACACTGCCCCCACACAGTAATGTCCGCCACACTGCCCCCACACAGTAATGTCCGCCACACTGCCCCCCACACAGTAATGTCCGCCACACTGCCCCCACACAGTAATGTCCGCACACTGCCCCCACACAGTAATGTCCGCCACACTGCCCCCCACACAGTAATGTCCGCCACACTGCCCCCACACAGTAATGTCCGCCACACTGCCCCCACACAGTAAGTCCGCCACACTGCCCCACACAGTAATGTCCGCTACACTGCCCCCCACACAGTAATGTCCCCCACAACCCCCTCAACCACACAGCAGTGCCCCCACATAGTAATTTGTCATGCCCCCTCTTGTCATTCTCCCCCTCTTGTCATAATCCCCTCTTCTTGTCATGCTTTTTCTGCCCCGTCATTCTCCCCCATCTTTTCATGCTCTTTTACCCCCCCATGTTGTCATGCTCTTTCTGCCCCCCATGTTGTCACAGACTTAATGAAAGGGGGCCCGGCATTTCACTGTACTTTAATGCCGGGCCCCATCAGAGCCGCTCCTCTCACCTCCATAACCCTGGGTTCACACCTGAGCGCTTTACAGCGCTCCAACGCGCTGTAAAACGCTCAACAGATTAAACCAATGCATCCCCTATGGGAGTGGTTCACACTTGAGCGCTTTACAGCGCGTTTGAACGCGCTGCAAAACGCCCAACGATAAACAAGTACTTGAGCTTCTTTGGGCGTTTGACGCGCTGCTTGTGATTGACACCACAGTAGTCAATCACAAGAACGCGCGTTTACGCTGCGTTCCTATTTGCAAAAACGCTGCTGAAATACGCGACAAAAACGCTGCAGAAACGCTGCGTTTTAGAACGCCAGGTCTGAACCCAGGGTTATGGTCACTTCTCCAGGTTTCCAGGATCAGGCCCCAGCTGCCTCACATTAGCAGGTGGGCGGAGCCTAACTGAGGTCCGTTAGGCTCCGCCCACCTGCTTACTTCTGTTTCTAGTTAGAGCCGAGGCAGCGGGGCCTGATGCTGGGGGCCTGGAAGCAGTACTAATGGAGGTGAGAGGAGCGCTCTGACAGGGCCTGGCTCAGGGAATGACAGGAGGAGCGCTGAGCTGGTTCCTCCTGTCAGTCCCTCTCCCTCTCGCCGGCCCCTGCCTGCGCCCTGAGGCTGGAGCGCCCTGAGGCTGGAGCCTCCCCAGCCTCTGTGTCGGCCCGGCCCTGAGCTCACTTCTCTCCAAAGGGTGGGTTAGAATGGAATGGAAAGCTCCATTCTACCTAAGTACAGCTCTGCCATGTTTGCTGCCACCTGCTGGTGAACCAGGCACATTACATGAACATAACAGTTGCAAACAGATTAGGAATGCACAGCGTATAGGACCTGGACAACAATACATAAGATTACATTTTGTTAGCCCAATAAAGACAGTAGCAGGGTGCAGGAGTGGTAACACCACTCTGGGGTGTTACCAGAGGCAGATTAAGTACATGATAGGCCCGGGGCTGTCTACCTAATTCGGGCCCCTCTGCTAAGTAGATGGTGAGGGTGGTACCCAGGTGTAGGAATGCCAGAGTGGTGTAAGGGCAGCCTATAGTGTCCCTTTAAGTGTGGCTGTGCACATGTCACGGTGCTCCTACCTGGATATCCTGGACTCCAGGCGTTGTCGTCCAAAGCAGTGCTAATAGTGTGAACAGTTGAGGTATTGGTAGAATAAATTGAGTCCAGACTTTGAATTAAAGTTGATAACAGCTTTACTTGAATGAACTTGTATCAGGGAACAATCTTGAAACTTTATCTTGGTTACGAGCAGGCTTTGGCATAAATTCTGGCAGGCAAACACACTCGGCTTTGCTAAATCTGTTGCTCTCTGGCTCTGCTGTGCTAACAGGTTTAAATAGAAAACGTTTCCTTTGCTGCTGTATGCTGTACTTAACTTTCTGTAGTCTGACTTTATCCAGGGAACCTTTCCTCCTGGCTTCTGAGATTCTTTGCTCTTTTCTCTTGTTCCAGCAGAGTTGATGGTACTCTGGCTGGCTTTGGCAGGACTCGTCCAGCAGGGACGAGGACCTGCTTCTTTCCCCAAGGAGGGGATCCTCTACACCAGCGAACCTATGGCATGGGTGCCAGAGGCAGCACTCAGAACCCTCTCTGTTGGCACCCGCACCCTGGAAAAAGTCTATGGTGTACCAATATGCCTTAGACTTTTCCAGCCATTCATCAGTGCAGGGCGCACTATGAACAGCACAGGCAGTGAATTGAATGTAGGCAGGCTATTATAGCTAAATGATAAAGCACATGGAAGATATGCTATATTGGACTGTAGTATTCAGGGTAAATTGTCGTGTTAACACTTTGCAATAAATAAGTGGGTTTTGAGTTGCAGTCTGGGCACTCGGTCTCTAAAAGGTTCACCATCACTGCTCTAGACTGACCTTCACTAACTAACTGCTCCCTCTCTAGAGAGGGCCAGAATGGACAGACAGCTCCACTCTAGGCAAACTAGCTCTAGCTCTAGGAAGAGGCTACAGCACTTACTAGAGCACTGTGGTTTCTTCAAACAGCTGATCTAAAGGGGTTTCTGGAGTTGGATACCCACCAATCAGATACTGATGACTTATACCAAGGAGAGTATTAAACCCTAGGATTTAAAGCACTAGGACCCTTTAAAGGATTTTTCTGGGAGTACAATATGGATGTCCTATCCTCAGGACAGGTCTTTAATATCTGATCGGTGGGCATCCAATACCTGATCAGCTGCTTCACAGCATTTCAAGCACAGTGCCATACATTGTTTAGCGGCTGTGCTTGGTATTGCAGCCCAAGCCCATTCACTTGAATGGAACTGAGCTACGCCTAGATCATGTGATCTATGAATATGACATCACGTGGCCTAGGAAGAGACTGCAGTCCTCACTGGAGCACCCCAGCCTCTTCTAACAGCTGATCTGACAGGAGTCGGACTACCACCAATCAGATATTGATGTCCTATTCTGAGGATAAATCTTTAATATTCTTCTCGCCATTAACCACTTAAGGACCTATGACGTATATGTACGTCATAAGTCCGGCCCCTAAACATGGCGCCCTCTTATACGTGCAGCTGGTGCCATGGCTGCTGGGTTTCTGCTATTTTAAATAGCAGAGACCCGCGGCACATGTATGCATACATTTTACCCTTCAGATGCCATGGTCAAATGTTACCACGACATCTGATCAGCCCGGAAGCGGAAGTCGCGCACTTCTGCTCCGGTAACAGCATTCCCAGTCTGAGATCGGGGAACCTGTTATATCGCTGAAATAGACCGAAGCCTCAAGCAGGAATATACCAATACAGACCACTGGGTGGCAGCATTGCATTGTTATATTCCAAATAAAGTGTTTAATGATGGCTATATAGCCATCAATGAACACAATGGGCAATCTAATGATTGGCAGTTATAGTCAAGGTGACCTAAAAAAAAGTAAAAAAAAAAGTGTTTACAAATATAAAAAAATAAAAAAAAATAAAAGTTCAAATCACCCCTCTTTCCTTAAATTAAAAATAAAAGTATTTAACCCCAAAAATAAAATAAACATCATGGGCATCGCCGTAAAATATAACAATATTAATGGCATACGGCAAATGGCGTAACGGGAAAAAAATAAAAACAGCCAATTTGCCATTTTTTGTCACTTCAACTACCCAATAATTTTTTTATAAAAAGTGATCAAAAAGTCGCTTACACTTCAAATTGGTGTCACTGAAAAGAACAGATCGTACCACAAAAAAATGAGCCCTCACACAGCCCCGTAAATATAACTACAAAAAAGTTATATGGATCAGAATATGGTTATAAAAAAAAAATCTTTCCTCAAAGGTTTTCATTTTTTTTTCAGTATTAAAACACAAGAAAAACAAGTTACAAGTGTGATATCGTTGTAACCGTACTGACCTAGAGAATGAAGATAACAGATTAATTTTACCACATATTGTACAGTGTAAAAAAAAAATTGCGTTTTTTCCACTTCCTATTACATGGTATGCAACCGTAAATGGTGCTATTAGAAAGTACTACTTGTCCCGCAAAAAATAAGCCATAAGGATATCTGAATGGAAAAATAAAAAAGTGGGAAGGTGGGGAGTGAAAAAACGAAAATGCAAAAATGAAAAATCTCAGGGTCCTGAAGGGGTTAAGGATTACTATGATAAAAGTGGACTGAATACTCACATAGTGGGTCATCTAGAAAAAAAAGTGCCTTTTCAATAAAAAGTGAAAAGTCCTCTACAAATGTTGGTAATTAAAATAAACCTGTCATCAACATTTGCTTCCCCCAGACAAATTATACATTCAAGTAGTAGATTGAAAATCATGTCCCTTCCAACCATAGTCATTGCTAAATGGCCCTCTGTACCTCAAAGAACGTTTCATGCAGGCAGGGTCGGAACTGGCCCACCAGAGTACCAGAGGATCCTCTGGTGGGCCCAAGCTCTAACTATAATGGACCTCTAATAAAACCTTAAAGGGGTTGTCCGGGCTTTTAGTATTGATGACCTATCCTCAGGATAGGGTATAGGTGTCCACGTAGTGATAAAGGCGTGGAGTTAGACTAGCCTGGAAGTGGTCTGGGTGATGGGTGTCTGAGCCATAGTCCCTTACCTGCAGCATTTCCTGTTCCTGCCAACTATTGCCAACCATATCTCTTCTGTTGGAATACACGGCAAAACATGGCATAACATAACATTATACATAATATATCAAACAATTGCAGATAGCCCCAGCTCTAGGGTACTGCACATCCTTCTGTAAAGAAGGGTCAGATATCACTTATAGCCCCCCGAGACTGCTCCATACAGGGATGGGGGATAAAATTGAAATAAGGCTAATTTAATACTCTGAGTAACTGCAAATGAGAAGTAAGTAGGTCTGCGAGAAAAACAGATCACACATGGATACCATACTTGTGCAGTCCACTAAAAGGAAACCTGTCAACAACGTGATGCTACCCATACTAACGGCAGCATAAAGTAGAGACAGGTGAGTTGATCTCAGCGGTCTGTGATTTATAAGTAAAAAGTGGTTGCCCAGAACCAACATCACAATCATTGCAGACTGGGCCGGGAAAAGAGTCATGGCCACCTGAGAAGAGTCATGGTTAGTCATGAATTCCTGCTCTCCCTGCCCACCTGCTGATGGGCGGGAGGGCAGGAGATTCTGAATAACCAGAATAACCATAACCAGCCTGGGCTGCAATCATTATGATGCTGGTTCTCAGCAACCACTTACTTTTAGCTCATGAGTGACACACCGCTGACATCAGCATTTCTGTCACTATTTTATGCTGCCCTCAGTGAGGTCAGTATAAAGTTGATGACAGGTTCCCTTTAAAAAATTGATCTCTGTTTCAGGCTGGAACACTGACAACTTTTCATGCAAAGACATGGAGAACCTCATAAGACCTTCAACACGTTAAGGTAAGGCCATGACATTAAGATTCCTAATGTCATCCGACAGTTTGAAAAAAGAGTCTGTCAGTTCTTAGGTTTTAATCCTGTTTTCTTATCTCTGGATGAAGAAGACTCTTCCCTGCACGATACATCTGAATGACATTTGGCTATGAACCTGAAATAAACTTTGAAATCAAAGGAATATGTGGTTTGAGGTGAGGTGGAATATGTGTGCCTCTTTTTCTCTTTTTCCACATCTGAAATTGTGATATATTTTAGGAAGAAATAAAAAAAATAGAAAGTCTAAACTTTGGTACCTAAACTAGTGGTACCTTGGAACTGAACCCGAGTTCGGTACCAAGGTTTTTTACAGTAATAATTAATTCCCAAAGTTATTACACAAACTCTTGCGCGACTTCAAGAAGGAATAACTTCGGCTCTTCGGAGCTAATACATTCTAATACTGTACGGAGCAGGAACTCTGTACAGTATTACAACGAAGTTTTTCGCGAATCGACTTCGGCTGTATCCCTAGTCAGAAGTCCAGGAATCCACAAGAAACACAAACTAAGGGTCCATTCACATGTCCGCAAAATGGGTCTGGATCAAAATGGGTCTGAATCAAAATTGCGGAACGGGTACGAACACATACATTTTCAATGGGGCCGCAAAAGATGGGGACAGCACACAGTGTGCTGTCCGCATCCGCACTTCGGTTCCGCAAAAAAATAGAACATGTCCTATTCTTGTCTGCAGACACGTACAAGAAAAGACATTTCTATTAAAGTGCCGGCCATGTGCGGGCCGTAAAATGCGGAATGCACATGGCCAGTGTCCGTGTTTTGCGGATCCACAATTTGCGGACCGCAAAACACTTGCGGACGTGTGAATGGACCCTAAGCATGTGAGGTAAGAAGACCAATCACTGCTGGCTACAGTTGCCTGCTTAAATACCCCGCCAACAGGAAGCACATGACACCAAGCCTGAGAGCCTGATTGGCCGGGCAACCCTGTACCATGATACGCTGGTCAGTCCCGCTATCAGCTGAGGTGGTTGCCACTGTAGTGCAGAGAGATCGGACTCCCCGCAAGGGCCCAGACTGGTAAGTACCTGACTTCCAGCACTCTCACTGTCTTGGGGTCATGCTTGACTCCAATCGGCCAAGAATTTGCCCATTTCTCACTCTGGTCCATTCTTAATTACTATAACTAATTATTAATTTGTTATTCCCTCACTAAATTCTCCAATCTATCCCGAAAGCAGACGCCAGGCTGATCTATCTGTCCAACTGCTACAACAAAGCCAGAGAAGGAACTAATGCCACTGTCCTGTGCCAGTCACTGCCTGATGCTTCCACCCTGTGCCAGTCACTGTACTAGTTGCCCATTTAGTATAGAATGCAGTTTACACTTCTTACTCTCAAAGCTCTCCACGGTGCTGTAGCACTTATGCAGAACTCCAGAACAAGGTCCTTCCAAACAGTTTCTTTTTAGTTAAAGTGTAACTGTAATGTTTTCATAAAAACAAATCAGTTTTAGCACATGATATTGCTGCTGTAGCATTATGCATACAGCAATCTTTAGTTTCTTCACACACCATGGTCTTCCTTGAGCTTTTTCCTTAGTTACAACTGTTTTATGCTCTACAACATAAGTATCTTCTCAAGATGGCTCCTCTGCCAGTTCTCTGAGGCCAAAATTGCCTTCCTTTACATCACATACACACTTGCTGTAGCCAGCAGCTCCCTGTCAGCCAATCAGATTGGATTACTGAGAGACACGCCTCCTCACTCTGAAGCCTAATGGAGGCATGTAGTGTGGAGGACCGCCCCTTTGTCTTCTGTTTACACTGAGCTGGAGACAGACAATCCATAGCAATGGTCTTTTAAGGGACCAGTGGAAAGGGACAGGGAACATTAATGAAAGCTGTTATTATAAGGTAATTACAGATCTTTTGACAATCATTGACAGACTAACTCAGGTATATATGCCTAGCTCTAATAAACTAGCAAATAAAATAAAAAATATGACAGTTACACTTTAAAGGGGTTATCCGAGAGTATAAAAAGCTCCCCCATATGCCGGGCCCCCCACACTGAATATATTTACCTGGTTCCCCACTCCTTGCGCAGCTCCTGGTCCCTGCCACTGCTGCTTCTCCCCGCGCACGGATGAAAACATCCAGTGTCGGGGGGCAGCCAATGGCAGGTGGGGATGGAGACGACCTGCCCTAGCATCACCCGCGTTGCTAGGGAGGCTTGTCCCCGTTTCTGCTTGCCATTGGCTGCTCCCCCTGACACGCTCTTTGCGCCGCTCCTGGTCCCCTCTCCTGGTCTTCCTGACTATCTTCTGCCTCATCTGTTAATGCAATAGAGCCTTTAGTGGCCAGTGCAAAAACAGCAGGATTTTATGTTTTTTGTTAAATACAGATATTGATCGTGCCTTATCTTCAGGATGTGTTTAATCAAGTCCTGAACGGGACACCGTTCCCCTCGGAAATGCTGGAAGCACTGGTTGTCACCATTCCGAAACCAGGCAAACCGATGGACATACCCCAAAACTTCAGGCCCATCTCTTTATTAAATTCGGATATAAAATTTTTGCTAAGATAGTGGCGAATAGGCTTTCCCCCCTTCTCCCCTCCCTGATCCATCCGGATCAAGCCGGTTTTGTGGCGGGTAGACAGGCGTCTGACAATACAAGACGTATTGTGAATCTGGTGGATTTTGCTGAAAGGCGTAATCTCCCAATACTCGCGGTGACACTAGACGCAGAAAAGGCGTTTGATCGCCTACATTGGGACTATGCCTTTTCTGCCCTCGACAAAATGGGCTTTTCAGGGCAGATCTTGAAGGCCATTAAAGGACTGTACTTCTCACCCTCCGCGCGAGTATGGGTTAATGGCGTCCTCTCTGAACCCTTTGCTATTACCAATGACTCCAGACAAGGTTGCCCCCTTTCACCCCTCCTTTTTATTCTTGCCCTGGAGCCGTTGGCGCAACATATCAGACAATTACCCACTATAACAGGGGTTGGTGTGGGAGATGACACACATACTATCTCTTTATACGCGGACGATATTATACTCACGCTGACTAACCCCAGACACTCCCTTCAGGCGGCTCTTGATACGATTGCGCACTATGGTCTCCTCTCATACTATAAAATCAATAATTCCAAATCGCAAGCGCTTCCAATCAACATTCCCCCTCCTGACCTGAACACGTTGCAGGCAATGTTTGACCTTGACTGGCAGCTGTCGGAAATTCCATACTTAGGCATAAAAATTACAACCCCATGCACATTGCTTTATACCAGGAATTACGTTCCCCTACTTGATGTTATGGTAAAAGATTTTAGCGCCTTTTCCACACAAACCATCTCCTGGATGGGGAGGATAGCGGCGTTCCAAATGATGACATTGCCAAAGCTCATCTATATATTCCGAACCCTCCGTGTACCGATCCCAAATACCTTTTTTCATAAAGCCCAAACTCTCTTAAGCAGGTATGTTTGGGGCTCCTCTAGGCCCAGAGTTGCCCAAGCACTTATGTTCAAAAAGAAATTAGCGGGAGGAGCTGGCCTTCCAGCGATTAAAGATTACTATACAGCCATTGGTCTGGCTTTTGCCAGGGAATTCTGGGCTTCAGGAGACAAGAAGGCATGGCAACAAATAGAATCCTATGTATTGAAACAACAGTCCTTTAGAGACTACCTGATCCGTGCCTTATGGACCCGCTCATCCCTGCCCCGCCCCCTCCTTACTCTTACCCATATTAGTAATCTATGGTCCTCAACCCACAGAAACCAAAGAGACTCTACTGCGCACTTGTTCGAACTCGCGACCCTTCAAACTATTGAATCATCCATCCCTGATATTAACCTTGCTGTTTGGAGAAGTTGCGGGATAATTACTGTCCCCCAAATTTTAGCAAACAACTCTGTTCTTCCATTTGCGCTCCTCCAACACAATTTTAACCTGCCAGATTCAGAATACTTTACCTTTCTTAGAATTCGCCATCTCCTCTCGCAGATCATTCGTGCACCTCCGTCGGTCAACTCAACACTTCTAAGACTATTCAGGTTCCCATTTCTCTTTAAAAAACACTCCACACGGTGTATCTACGACCTGCTGGGTGGGAAAACTACCTTTGTAAAGTCCCCTTCCATTCTTAGATGGGAACGGGAGTTGCAGACCACTTACCCGGAGGAGTCTTGGACTAGTGCCATTAAATTTCTCACATGTAGCTTCAAATGTGTCTCCCACTACGAGGCAGGATTGAAGACCTTGCTTCATTGGTATTTTACACCTCAAAGGCTGCACTTAATGTACCCAACTACCTCTCCGTATTGTTGGCGAGGCTGTGGATGTCTTGGTACGCTATTCCATATCCTCTGGAGGTGTCCTGTTATCACTAATTTTTGGAGAGACACCTTTTCCCTGATTTCCACGTTGATGGAGCACACCCTGGAACCTCGTCCGGAGCTAGCACTCCTGTTTCTGGGCATTTGGGACATTCCTCCCCTTCACCGCAATATTGTGGGCCGCATTTTGCTGCACGCTAAATTAGTTATTACTAGACATTGGAAGGAACCAAATTCTCCCTCCTTTTCTGAAGTGGTACAGGAAACCAACCAGACATGTAGATACGAATTATCTCTGCCAGAGTCGATTGTTTCACATAAACTTAAGCAGCTTACCTGGAGTGGGTGGACTCAAAGTTCTCATTATTCTACCTAAGACGCACCGGATGTTCGCGCTCTTGCACAATTGGAACTTGTTCCTCGTCCCTTTTCTCTCTCCCTCCTGTGTCCCTTGTATTGTCATTGTCCTTGCTCTGTTTGTCCAGTCCTATTAATACTGCCTTGTTGATTAAGATATCTGTTGTTGCTCTCTCTCATTTATTGTTGCTGCACAAGCTGTACAGCCTCACGTATATATGGCTTGTACCTGCCCTCCTTGTTCCTGACGCAGGGAGTGCACACCCAAAGTCATTTCTCCTACTCTTACAAGAAACCATGAGACTACTCAAGAGCCATATCTGTTTCTATGTACTGGTGTTCACTGACGTTAATTCTTGCTCATTACTGTGGCTGCGCCCACGATTGTGATGTTTGACATTCATAAGATTTTTGACTTTCTGTGTTCTGATAAAAATCTTAATAAAAACTATTGAAACTAAATACAGATATTGACATGGAAAATTAACGATAACATCATCAAAAATTATTTAAAATAATGTTAAACATAAAAATGACGCATTCCCTTTAATCGTCCACTATTTTGAACAATAAAACGAGCTCAATGTGTCACCATCCTAGCAATCATCTGTAATCTGTAAGGGTACTTTCACATTAGTTCACGGTAGGTGAACAGCCTGTCGGATCCGTCCTGTCGCTAGTTCACGTGTGCCCCTGGACTGCCGCTCCGTCCCCATTGACTATAATGGGGGCGGAGTTCTGCCGGCAGCATAGCAGCGCACGGCGAGAAGCTGCTGGACTGAAAGTACGACATGCAGTACTTTTAGTCCGACTGCCTCTCGCCGTGCGCTGCAGTGCTGCCGCCGGAACTCCACACCAGCCCCCATTATTGTCAATGGGGACAGAGCGGCAGTCCGGGGGCACACGCGGCAGGACGGAGCCGACAGGCTGTTCACCCGCCGGAACAGCCTGACGGACTCCCCTCCCGCTAGTGTGAAACTAGCCTAAGTAAACACTTTATCAGATTTTTTAGTTTTCCTGCAGCTTACCTACAGGTGAAATAAGGTATTACACTGTGCTCATTGAAATCAATGGACTGTCCTTGTATGGAGTGAGAGACCCCCTTTGTGGGCACTCTTTAAGTAAGACATGAGGGTTCTGAATGAAGCATTCTCCTCTAACTACTCTAATTTAAAAGTAATTTAAAAAAATGTATTTTCCAAAGGAGACAGCCCTTTTAAATAAAAATTGTCTTTCACTTTAAAGTGTAGAATTTTACTGCAAAATATTCCCTCCGGTAAATAGATTATGTTAACCTTATAAGTCAATGTACCGATCCTCATTAAAAACAATTTTTATGGAATCAACTTGAAATAACTTGCCATTTTCTGTCTTGGAGTGTTATACTCCCAGCTGGTGCAGAGCTGATTTGCACTGAATATAATGAGCTCAGAGTGACCTTATGAATGTTCCATAACATATTGCTGTAGCATTCATTATAGAAGCCGCAGTTCCTCAAAAAGAGTGATAAGCTCAGCAAAAACTTTTCTGCTTTAGACAATCCCTTTATATTTGCCCAATGAGAAGATAAACCCAGATTGTCCTGCTGATATAATATGTGGGGGAATATGGCTGCAAGTATTCAATTCCCCAGCACTGCCCCCACAGAGGAAATGACGCAATTTCTTACAGTTGTGTTCAAAATTATTCAACCCCCAATGCTGTAAAGGGTTTTAGGGAATTTAGTGTACATTTGTAATTGTGTTCAGAATGAAATCTTACAAGGACTCTCCTGGGAAAGCAGGACAGCAGTGGACACAGCCCGCCAGCCTAACAGCTCCAATGTACAATCCGCTAAAAGGGAGATAAATAAGTATAATCGTAACATATTGCTTCCATCCAGACAATCGGCTTTCTGGTCGGCACATGTAAACCCGCTTCTATTCTCACCACATGCATGGTAATCAGTCCATGCAAACAGTCCACACTGTTTCTTCTCCACTCTGGCATCCCTGTATCAGGCACTTGCTTCCTTCTCACCTTTCTCTACAGACAATCTTTATGGCCAAACTTCCTGAGGGCTCTATGTCAACCAGGTGACTGACCTCCAGATCCAAACTATAGAAGTGAAGGTTATGATGGAGGTGAAAAGAAAGGGGTAAGGTCCCCTGATGAAGCCGGAGAGGCAAAACTGGTCTGGTATCGACATACATCATGGACAAGGGCGGACTGGACATAGAACAAGAGGAAATTTTCGCGGTGGGCTAATGTCCAGGGGGCCGCCCTGGCTGGGTACATAACGATCTGATGCTCTCAGCATTAATTAATGCTAAATGCATCGGTACTGGAGGCGACTGCAGGTGCCCCCTTGAAGTCAACTATATCACCGTCCTCTGGAAGATGATGCAGTTGAATACTGTGGTGAGAGTGGCAGTATTGTGGGCTGCACTATGGTATCTGGTGCTACTGGGGCAGTATATTGTGCTGCATTATGGTATTTGGTATTTTCTGTCAATTTGGACCTGCCTAAAACATGGGGACACTTTTAGTTTTTTTTTACCAGGACCATTTTAAGTACCCAGTCCACCCCTGATCATGGATGATTTTATTTATATGCTAGTGTTCAAGACAGTCAGCTTGTAAGAAAAAAGTGGAGGATGGCGTATTCTTAATTGGAATCTACCTAGTCCTTGTCTCTTTCATTTCTCCTCAGTGCAATTCCTCACTTCCATTGTTCGGACTTGAAGGTTGGTCACCTGACGTATGTAGAAATCTCAGGAGGTTTGGCCATATAGAAAATCCAAAGAGAGAGGGGAGAAGGAAGCGAGCACCTGACATAGGAAGGACAAAGTGAAGAAGAATGGTGTGGACTGCTGGCATGGACTAATTACATTGGATGTGGTGAACATAGCTGTTCCTAGATGAACTGACATTTTTATGGACAATTTTATTTTTAACCTTGGATGCTTTAACAGTAGAGCTATGAGCCAGAACGATAAAAAAAAAATGAAAATGGAGACAGCCTGAAATGTAGCTTGTACATTAATCCACAGTCTAATTGTGTCAAGACTTTCCTGCTCACATCTGAATCTCTAATTTCGCCTTTCTCCGTCTCCTTGATGGAATAACATTCTAAGGAATCATGAACTTTGGATATTAAATCAAGTGAAATTAAATAAAGAATCATAGTAGAAAAAGAATATCTTACTGAGGACATTACACATGAATTAAACATTTCATTTAGATACACAAAACACCCCCCTGTCTTCCCTGATGAAAGATTATTCTTCAGGTTATTTTCCCTTTCATGAATCCATCAGCTCCACTTCCTTCCAAGAGGCTGGTGGCAATACAGTGAAAGGTGATAGCTTGTGCTGCTGATTTAGATACAAACCACGGGTTCCTTCATTACAGAGAGCTATGTCTTACTCTGAAACATTGTGTCATTTCTGAGAAATCATGTTTTAAAAAAGCCAGGCACAGGGAGAAGAGTCATGAGGAGAAGAGTCCTGGTGCCAGGAGTAGACTCCTGGCACCAGGAGAAGAGTCTTGGCATGAGGAGACAAATCCTGGTTGGAGAAAAGTCCTGGCACAACGAGAAGAGTCCTGACATGAGGAGAAGAGACCTGGCACGAGGAGACGATTCCTGGCTGGAGAAAAGTCCTGGCGCAACGAGAAGAGTCCTGGAGTGAGGAGAAGAGTCCTGGAGCGAGGACGAGGAGACGAATCCTGGCTGGAGAAAAGTCCTGGCGCAACGAGAAGAGCCCTGGCATGAGGAGAAGAGAGCTGGCACGAGGAGAAGAGTGCTGGTGGGGGGGGGGGAGAGTCCTGGTGGGGGAGGAGTCCACTAATTAGTTTCTCTCCCCCTGCTTGGCTTAATTGACAGTTTTTTTCCTATTTGAAGTAAAGCTGAGCAGGGTGAGGAGAAACTGCACAGTGGACTCATCTCCTTGTCCCTTACTCTATTTTAGAACTATGGGGGGGATTTATCAAAACTGGTGCAAAGAAAAGCTATTTCAGTTGCCCACAGCAACCAATCAGATTCCACATTTCATTTATCAAAGCTCTTTTGGAAAATGAAAGATAGAATCTGATTGGTTGCTATGGTCAACTAAACTAATTCTCCTTTGCACCAGTTTTGATAAATGTCTCTGTATGTTTTCTCTGAAATGTTACAGTGTAAATCATAATAAAAAAGCCTGCTGGGATTTCAGGCGATTCAGATAACCTGTTGACAGGTTCCCTTTCAAGCAAATGTGTCCTGTGTAAGATAAAATTGTTCTCACTTCCTACTCAAATCTAAAAATGTAATAATACAGGTTTTTAGTAATTTATTGAAAAATGAATACTAAGCAATTATAACCGCAATTCCAAAAAAGTTGGGGCGCTGTGTAAAATATAAATAGGAACAGAGTGCAATGATCTGCAAATCTCATAGACCCCTATTTTATTCACAGAACACATATCAGATGATGAAAGTGAGATGTAAGTGCATAAAGTAAATAAATAAATTTTACCATTTCACAGAAAAATTAACTCATTTAGATCTTGATGGCAGCAACACATCTCAAAAAAGCTGGGAAGTGAGGAGACAAATTGCTGGAGTTTTTCCATTCTTGTCTGATATAGGATTCTAGCTGCTCCAGTCCTCGGTCATCTTTGCCGGATTTTTCATTTCATGATGCGCCAAATGTTTTCTATGGGTGAAAGGTCTGGACTGCAGGCGGCCAGTTTAGCACCTGGACTCTTCTTCTATGAAGCCATGCTGGTGTGATGGATGCAGTATGTGGGTTTAGCATTGTCTTGCTGAAATATGCAAGGCCTTCTCTGAAGGAGACATTGTCTGGATGGAAGCATATGTTGTTCTAAAACCTCTATATTGTGTTCAGCATTGATAGAGCCTTTCCAGATGTGTAAGCTGCCCATACCATTGGCACTAATGCAACCCTATACCATCAGAGGTGCAGGCTTTTGAACAGTGCACTGATAATAAGCTGGATGGTCCCTCTCCTCCTGAGTCTGCATGACATTGCATCTGTCGTTTCCAAAAAGAACAGTTTTCCATATTGCCTCAGTCCATTTTAAATGAAAAACAGCGCTGTTTCTGGATGGTGTTGATATGTGGCTTTTTCTTTGCATGATGCAGCATTAACTTGCATTTTTGGATTGCACTGCTAACGGTGTTTACAGACAGTGCTTTCTGGAAGTGTTCCTAAGCCCATGCAGTGATTTCCAGAACAGAATCCTGCCTGTTTTTAATGCAGTGCCACGTGAGGGCCCATACATCACAAGTAGAGATGAGCTAATTTAATGTCATGAAATTCGTTCACGCTTTGTTTGGTGGTAAAAGCAGAAATGCGTTATGGATTCCGTTACCACGGACCATAACGCAATTCTACTACGGAATGCCTAACAGAATGCCTTTAGCGGCATTCCGTTATGCATTGACTGTCGTCCTTGTCCCTCGCGCACATGGATTTTTCCAGATTCTTGGAATCTTTTCATGATATTATTAGGGATGAGCGAATCAACTTTGGATAAAACATCCAAAGTCGATTTGCATAATATTTCGTTTGAGTACTATATGGAGCGAGCGCTCTGTACAGTATTAGAATGTATTGGCTCCGATGAGCCAAAGTTATTGCTTTGCGAAGTCTCACAAGACTTTGCATAATAACTTCATAAATTCATTTCTACTGTACAAAATAATTTCCCGAACTGGGGTTCGGTTATTCACTGCAGAAATTAATTTCTGAAGTTATTATGCGAAGTCTCACAAGACTTCACAAAGTAATAACTTTGGCTCATCGGAGCCAATACATTCTAATACTGTACTGAGCGCTCGCTCCATACAGTATTCAAACGAAATATTATGCAAATCGACTTCGGATTTTTCTTTCAAAGTCGATTCGCTCATCCCTAGATATTATGTACTATAGATGGCGGGATATTCAAAGTCTTCATTATTTTACGTTGAGGAATATTTTTTTGAAATTGAGTCCACAATTTTTCAACGCAGTTATTTTACAGATCGGGGAACCTCTGCCTATTTTTGCTTAGCAAATTGCTCCTCCAGCTATTTTTTATTAGTACCATTAACTTTTCCTGCCTTTTGTTGCCCATGTTCTAACAGTTTTTTATATGCTTTGCTGTCATCAAATTCTAAATGAGTTAATTTTTTTCATGGAATGGTAAAATGTCTCACTTTCAACATATGATGTGCCCTATGATCTATTGTGAATAAAATATGGGTCTATGAAATTTGCATATTATTGTATTCTGTTTTTACTCACATTTATGTACATTTTAGAAATGAATGGGAGTAGGGGCCGCGCATGCGCAGTGCGCTCCCATTCACTTGTCCTCCAGCCACAATTCTACCTGCTCCGTTCTCGTTGTAGATGCGGGTCCCAGACGTGGAACCCGCGCCTATCAGACAATGGGGGCATATCCTAGCAATATGCCCCCATTGTCTGAGATGGAAATACTCTAAGTTTATATTGGATGGATTTCCTAGGACTGAGAGATAGGTTTGGTAGTGGGATTTCCCAGACCACACCCCTCCATTACAAGTTTTTCCCTTAATCCGTGGTGATCCCAGGTGAGGCCTGTAGGGATCATCACTTGAGGAATAAAGCAGACCTCAGAATGTCAGTCTGGAAAGAATGAAGCCTGGGGGAGCTGACCTGTGTGGTTAGAGCCTGGAGACTGGCTGACTGTGAGGCTGAGTGAAGCTTGATCTTCCCTGGTGTGAACAGGACTCTATAGGTGAGACAGGAACCACCTGTGCATTAGGTAGAGCCCAGCTAGGCAGGTATGCAACGAGCCCACGGATCTCTTACCCCTCTAGAGGTATAGGAAGGCCAGAATGGTGTTAAACAGGCCACATTATCCCGGAATATGTTGTGTAACGCGTGTCACGGTGCTCCTACCTTTGGATATGGTTGGAATCCCAGATGTGGTGGTCCGAAGCAGTGCAAAGGGGGTTGGTAACTTGGGTGATGAAAAAACTTGAGTCCAGACTTGGTTGAACGTTGAACAGTTGCTTTACTTGTAATAAACCGTAATCCATACAGTTTCCAGACTTGTCTTGGTTTCCAATAGGTTTCAGCAGGCAAATAGCAGGCAAATACTTTCTCTGCACACAGACTTCTCTTTGTTGTAGTCTCTCTGTAGCTCAGCTATGTTAGAACTTGGTTTCTTACTGTAGATAATCCTAGGAAACTCTGTCCTGGCTGTGAGTTCCTTTAAGCTCTATCTTTAGCTTGGATTTCAGGCAATGCAAGCCCAGGAGGGGACATGTAACCAATATGCACAACCTCCGGTGATATGGTTGGCTAGGACAAACAGAACCTGTGAGCTAGCCATAATTTTAACACATAGTACTTGTGTTTTGTCACAATCACCAATAGGTAGTTGGTAGGCTAAGCTCCAGTATATGCTGGTTGAGCTTCTCTAACACAGAATCAAGTTGGTATCTGCAAATGGTTTGTAATGTAAGGTTAGGTAATGTATTGTTTTACTATGTTATGTACACCCAGCGTTGCCTGGTATGGTTGGCAGAGACAGGGTTAATTATCCTGTTCTACCCCTCTCAGGAGGCACTGGAGTGGGCTAGTCCTACTTCCTGACTATAGGGAAAGTCTAGACTAAAGTTTGAGGGATAAGTTGAAGGGAGAGGGAAAAAAAGACCATGTGCTCCTCCTCCCAGGCACCAGCTTCGAGCTTCATAGACCCACAACTCTCTGCATGCTACTTAACAAGAAGGAGAAAGACCAAGGTAACCTGCTACTACAGCTATTCAGACTTTGCTGCTGTGGAGAGATTACAGATTAGACACTCTACACATGGACACAATTTAGCCAATAGTAGTCATTATTGAACCTACATGTTGCACTGTAAATCGAAGGCATAATTGCCAGAGAACAGTTGTCAGCCAGAGATTCTAGTGAATGAGACTTGTGCCGTGATTCACACCTTTGTCAGCCTCCATACCTTGCTATCTGGGGAACGAATTTGCACCATGTCTAGATTATTGATGGATGTACTACAATACCTATTATGCACTCATGTAAAGAAAGGCTTTTATTCTTCTACCTCTGCCCCTATTTCCTTACTCCTTTACCATATGCTGGCCATTGCACTCTACAGGCCCTGCTTTGCACACATGCAAACACCTAACATCAAGGGCACCTCGACTACCGTAAGTCAGGAGCCCCAGAATCAGGGTGTGTCCAGAGGGAAGAAAGGGTGTCCCCTCCTTTCACTGCACGGCCCTACGTAGCGACAATGTGAGGACTGCCTCTGTAATTCTCTGGGACAGCCAGAGCCACTACCACTCCCATCCTCCACTCTGGCTCCTCATGGGCTCGCTGAAGGGAGGAAGCGGAGGGAAGAGAAAAGGGAGGGAATCATTAGATTTGACATATTATTCACATATACTTAATATGTCCAGACTCTGGACATTTATGCTAATGGATCTCATAATATTTTATAATGTTTTTTGTTTTGTTTTGTTACAGAGCTATTCATTTTCTGTGTCTCTTCACACAGCCATAGAGCTGCATTCTGGGTGTCTGCTACCACCACTAGGGGGAGCTCGCTTTATTCAGATTTATATAACGGCAATAACACAAATGGGTTGTACCGTATGGTTATTTATGGAGAATCAATAGGATATGCCATAAACGTCTGATAGATGCCGGTCCCACCTCTAGGACCTGCTTCTATCTCATAAACGGGCACCCGCTCCGACTGCATGCTTCACATATGCAGTGTACTCTCCATTC
Source organism: Bufotes viridis (assembly GCA_033119425.1). Lineage (NCBI taxonomy): Eukaryota > Metazoa > Chordata > Amphibia > Anura > Bufonidae > Bufotes > Bufotes viridis. Next base: position 258,169,701 of record CM065594.1, on the reverse strand, counting down.
ACTGCCATGAGACTTCTAAAAATAGTCGAGCAGGCATGCCTACTATTTTTGGAAGTTCCACAGCAGCAAATGTGCAGCCACCATCCTAATCTCTACTATGGGACTTCTTAACATAGCCGAACCCAAGTCCCATAGTGGTGAATGTAGAAAGCTGTCTCAGAGGTGCAAGCCGCACCTATCAGTCATTTATGGCATACCCTATCAATCTGCCATAAATGTCCAGGTTTCCTTTAAAGCTATGGGCACCTGTGGAGTAATCTTTTCTTCGGATGTATTTTAAGGTAAGAAAAGAGTATTTGTAATAGGTGTATATAAGCATGTTGCTTTCTATGACTTTACCCCTGCAGCTTTTATGTTTCACAGTACATAGCATCTGCAGAATGCCATTTTGTGATAAATCCGTCAGAGAGCTTATTCTCCACCCCACCTCTCTCTGCTGATCCATCACCTTAGCTGATTTATCACCAAGTCCAAGATAAAATTTGATTTGGTTGTCTTGTTGTCCATCTTTGGATGACTTTTGGTAGATACTAACCATGGCATACCAGGAACACCCCACAAGACCATCTGTTTTTCAGATGCTCTGACCCAGTCATCTATCCATCACAATTTGGCCCTCTCAAAGTAGCTCAGATCTTTACTCTTGCCCATATTACCTGCTTCCAAAACTGACTCTTCAGTTGCTGCCATTGTCGTTGAGGTACGTGCCATTGGGAATATCATTTGTTTTGTTGTTTTTTATCTTTGTAATTCTGAATACTCTCACTGACCTCAGTCCCTCTAGCTTTGCAACCCACTCCCTTTGGTTTTCTCTTCCATGCTGATCAGAGACTGGCTCAGGGTGAGGCTTAAGAGCACACAAGGTTGACACCCTAGGGTAAGAACAAGGGTTCTTTCTTATTTACTGACTTTGAACTGTGCTAATAAAAGGTACGTTTTACAACCCCATAACTTGGACAAAAACACGACACGTATGAATGTTTTCCGTCTTTATTAATAATATGAGAGTGCAACGTACACAAGACTACCATAAAGCAGCAATATTTACCGGGAGAGAGAAAAATAAAGTATGAAAAAAAAATTTGAAGAAACCATCACAATTATTTCTCGTTATTAAAATATAGGCCTACATAAAAGTTTTCTGCTGCAGTCAACAGAAGGAGGATCTCATCAGGTATTGATACTGACAGTGAAAGCACCAGCACGTCTTAAAGATCTGCAAGGAATCAATCCTTATTGCAGCTTTAGGTTCTGTGCCTTCATCTGGGAGAACATTGAACCTGTGTCCACCCCTCAACTGTGTCATAGGTGCAGCAGAACTTCTCGTTTCCTTCAAGGAAAATTCCAGTGTAGATTCACCGGCTACATGAACAGGTGAAATAATCACTCCCCCACCAGATGATGCTTAAACCCCATGCCTAATATTTGCTTGAGTCTTAACTCAAAGGCCATTGCATGCAGGTTTGCAACCTCTCATCACAGAGAACTGCAATATTTCCAAGCATTAACTATTGTTGGCCCATCATATAATGGTTAGTGTCCAAACACAATGTACTCTAAGTGCCGTCACAACACAATCAAGTCTTCAGGACACTACCATACAGTATTGTGTCTGAAGGCAAACATTGGACATGACGGCTTCTTGCTGTGTAGTATTTTATGCATTGTGTTTGCAGCACGTTAAGATCCACTCTTGGAAGGTCTTGAAGAGTTCTACAAGTGCACATCAACAACTGAAGGTGTCTACAAAGATGGAGCTGAATGCATCTCCAATGAGTGAGTGACCCGAAGAGCGATAAGAGATACAATAAATTACGTTACATAAAAAAAAATTACAAAAATACACAACCACCAAGACAATAAGATTGACGAGGGCTCCACCGTATGAAGAACCCAGTCATCATAAGACCTCTCTGTCTCTTCACAGGCAAGGCTATGCCTCAGAGGACAAGAACTGGTCATTGAAAAGTGGTGTGCAGGGTCTTCTAAGTGCTAAAGGCTTGCCTTTGGAATACTGATAAGAACAACATGCTACAAAATGAACTCTACCCCTACTCTAGGTAGAAGGCATGGGAAATCTTGCTGTGTGTTGGTACACATAGAGCAGGGAAAGGTGTAATGGACATGAACAGTGAGTGTTCCAGGGTTGCTGGTCACTTGAGGTACCATTATGGCACTGGACTATACGGATGACATGGGCATGCTCACATGGGCGTACTCTGCTGATGTGAAAGTCCAGTCCAGTGTGTTAAATGAAGCCATTTTCTCCTTTGTGTTAGCAGAACCTATAGAAACCTGGTAAGGAGATGACAGCTTCAGTGCAACACACTAGTGCACTTTTTTTTAACCCTCACGGACACTTGTGCGGGGTTCAGCTAGTGAACTATGGATGATGTTGATGATAGAGTCGACGCCAGGTGCTTCCAGAAATGTGCGGTGATCTCCTTCTATGACATGAACCGACACCTTCCCGTTACATACCTGTTGGCAAAGGAAGCAGAAAGAATTGATGAATGTGAAATAATGGTACATGAGGCTGCACTACTGAATGTTCCTAAGCTCAGACATCTGCTGAAAGAATGAGCTGCAGCTGAGGTGAGATGAATGCAGAGCCGTAAACAGCAAGAGATTAGGACTTCTATTTCTGAGCTGGGTAATAATAGCTGAATGTGCTGTAGAATAATATCGCCATATGCACACAGTATGATATCATTATGGGAACCAACTAGAAATAGCACTGGGCAGCGCTACTAAATAGTATACTGATTTTCCTTTACTTTTATTACCTATTAAAGGGAATGTATAATCAGAAAATGACATCTTAATAAAATCATGTTTTAATTATACAGTAGTATAGTATCGTGTGTTTTTTTTTACATTTTAAATAAAAATAATAATAATATATATATATATATTATTATTTTTTTCAATTTTTACACCTGCCACTACAGCAGTCATAACTGCCTAGACCCACTAGATTTATGTGGGCAGAATACGAACCAATTTCATCTGGGGGACATTATCTGGTGTTTGAGGCCTTTGGCAGCATGGTTTCCTCATCTCCCCCGTCAGTATACATGCATCCTCGGTCAAGCGTGCTTGTGTATGGGCAGTTAGGAGAGATAGCTGTTGGAGCATCATTTTATTACCACTGAGGGTAAGTGACTTATGAAGGTTGTGCAGTGGCTTAATACTGATGGTTTATCCTCAGGATATGCCATCAATTTCAGATCGCAGAGGGTCCGACTCTCCCCACCCCCACAAATTTGTTTGAAGGGGTAGGGGCGCTCATGCTAGTGCTGCTTTCTCTTCAAATGACCTGCATGCTGTCTCTATTGCAACAGTGGTGCAGCGTAATTACACTGGAATGGGATGGAGCAGCTGTAATTTACACCGTACCGCCTCGATAAAGGAGATGACACGCAGGTAATTTTGAAGATGAAGCAGCTCTTGCACGAGCATCGCTACCCTTTCCAACAGCTGATCGGCAGAGGTGTCTTAAAGGGGTTATGCCATGGATGATGTAAAAGTAAAAATTAGACATCATACATGACAATACCATTCAATCAAAGCTAGAACCAGCCCTGTACCTCACATGGATCCAGAGATCTCCCCATTCATTACAGCAATTGCATGGCAGCTCAGCCGGGGGCTCGGGGGGGTCCTTTCTCAGGAGACGTGTCCATTCTGCTGCAGCTTTGTCCCTATTACATCTTAGGGGGGTGTATCCTTTCTGATACAGCTCTCTCCCTATCACAGCTCAGGGGGTATGTTCTTTCTGCTGCAGCCCACTTCCTATCACAGCTCAAGGGTTCTGTCCTTTCTTGGGGACATGTGCTCATCCAGCTCAGTAGGTGGACGTGCACATTTCTATACAGATTATACACTAGGGGGAGTCATTTTGATGAAGTAAAGAATATTTTACAACTGGAGCAGTTTTGTTAAAGAGCGTAAACTACAAAAAGTAACTGCATAACCCCTTCAAGTTCCAGTCTGTATTATAACCCAGAGCTGCACAGCAGACCATCTCCACTTACCTCGGATAATTTGTAGTCTGCCCCCAGCCCTTCTTCATACTCGTTTCTGGTCTTTGCCCTCAGCAGGGTGATGTTTCCATGATATTTATTGACCGGGACATACTGGTCCGCAGCCTTCAGCTTGTAGTAGAAGGAGGAAGCTGCAAATTGGAGGGCGTCGTGGTTGATGGACTTGTGACTCTGTGTGATCAGCTCCACTGCGGCATTGACTCGGGTCTCCAGGTCCTTCTGGGGGAGAAGAGTCTCCAGAAGCTGCAGGAAGACAGGGTACGTCATTATATCGGTATATTTCTGGATACACTGGCGGCCTGCCGGGTGGTATGGACGTCACGTTTACCTTATTATATTCAGTTCCAGTGAATTGCTGGATGAACGCACACAGAGCCTCGGTTTCAGCCTCAGCATCGCTGCCGGGAGTTAGTTTGGCACGATAGCTCTGCAAAACACAGACGGGGATAACATTAGTCAAGACATAACTGACAAGACACAGAAATGAGCCCTTGAAGGTTTTTTTTTAATCATGATGTGCATTAAAACGCTAGTATAGATAATGATCAGTCAGAGCTGCGCTCCCTGGCCTAAACAGGTTGCGGGCACTTCCGGGATTATGTGCTGCACATCTGGCACGTGATCCTAGCCCGGCTACAATCCACAATGTAAACGGGTTGCGCTTGAGCGGTCAAGCAACCTTGGGTGCTGTGAGCATATGCAACCTGCGTACATTGTGGATTTTAGCAAGGCTAGGATCACGCAGGGGAGGCATATATAGATCTCATAGGGCCCCATAACAAAACTTAGTATGGGTCCCCTGCCCCAACCAGTACGTGTGCATCGATCATTCCCAGGAAACATAGAATTCAAAGTGCAACGCCCCAGATTTCTGATAAGTTTTTCTTTTTTTTTCTTTTAGTGGAAGAAATTTTAAGTTAAAAAATGTTACCCTCGGCCTCACTCATTTTATACAACTTCTATGTCAGAAAAAGTGGAGCTGGCGCTTCATAAATATGTATTTTTCATAAAAATACATTTAGCCACCACTAGGGGGAGCTCCGTTCATAAGAGTTTATGCAGTTACCACTGAGTGAAGCTGAAAGAATCTGTAGGTACTGAGCTCCCCCTAGTGGCAGCTTTATGAAAATGCAGTGTTTTCACATTGGGAAGAGGAAAAGGAGTTCAGCGCTGAACCTCGCCCTGGGCCCCATAGCTGTTGCATGGTCTGCCTCCACTGAACAGGAGCCAGCACGCAAGGTGAGTATGAATTTTCCAACAAGTAATGCAGGCTAGGGGGTTGATAGGAAATAGTTTATTATTACTAGAAAAGCCCTTTAAAGGGGTCACCCAGGGGCAGCCTGCTTCCAGAAACAGTACCACACCTGACAATGGGTTGTGCCTGATATTGCAGCTCAGCTTCTTTGAAGTCAATGAGTCTGAGCTGCAGTACCGCACACAACCCATTGTCAGGTGTGCTGCTGTTCCTGGAATAAAATCAGCCGTGTTTCTCTGATCTTGGTCAGCCCCTTTTAAGGTTGCTCATGGTTTTTTAGGACAATGAAGTGGAGGGGGTGCAGAATGAACCTCTTCGTGCCTGTCTTGGTCAATATACAGAACTCCTCTGTGGCTGATGGCAAGCGAGAATCACTACTGTAAGTATACTGAAACTTCTTTTTTTTTTAAATTTTAGCATTTAATCCCATATGACTCTGGAAAATTACTTTAGGCGAGGATTCTAATGGATGGGGCCCATAGGAAATATCAATGCAATCTCAGCTATGTTCTCTAGACAGAAAGCACCTTCAAACCAGCAAACCACTTGTATTTATTAACCCTCGCCTTTCTGCAGTGAATCACGTACACCCCCTCCACCCGATGAAGAAAGGAAATACAAGTAAGCCCTCTTACCTGTGTGTATGCAGCAACATACGAATGTGACCCATCAAATAGGAACAGGCTGTCGGCGGCGTGTGTCCCGTCCCGCTGAGCCTGCAGCTGGGAGCACATCTCAAAGGCCACACAGGCTCCGAACGAGTAGCCGGCGATGCAGTAGGGGCCCTCTGGCTGCACTTGTTTTATACACTGGATGTAGTAGGCAGCAAGATTCTGAATGCTGTCCAAAGGAGCAGCTAAAACACAAAATCTTACATGTAGTTCACACTTGGCAGCATGACAAAAGCGTTGATTACAATACTGCTTGACAGTAAGGGTATGTTCACACGTAGCAGAAATGCGGTGGATCTTTCATCCAGATTTGTGGGCACATTTACAGCAAACAAATCTCAGCTAGAATAAAACATGCAGAAATCCCATTTAACACATCCTAAATCCTAGGTTCTTAACCTGTAGTATGCACAGTCCAAGGAGAACATTTCATGACTCTAGAGGGACCCAATTTCTCCTTATGGGGGGCACCTAGTAGGCATCTTATAGGCCAGGAAAAAACAATATGAAAATTATATCTATTTCCAAAAAGAAAAGAAAGCTGAGCCTCTGGTGCCACCTTCTGGAAGATAGCTATCCCCCTGGATCCCGACCAAGGCCTCTCACCCAGTTCTCTCTGCTCTGCATTAATGAGGGGCAATCACCCCAAAGCAGCTGTCTGAAGATGAGGTACTGGCTTGGCTACAATGCTAAGTAATGTCTCAAGGCCTGTTTTAAAGGCAACCTGTCATCAACTGTGTGCTGCACATACTAACGGCATCATAAAGAAGAGACAGGTGAGTTGACCTCAGCGGTCTGTCATTTATAAGTTACAAGTAAGTGGTTGCCCAGAACTAACATCACAATCATTGCAGACTGGGCCTGGAAAAGAGTCCCGGCCACCTGAGAAGAGTCATGGTTATTCATAAATTCCTGCTCTCCCGTCCACCTGCTGATGACTGACAGGCTTCTACCGAGTTTTCTCCCTTTCTGTCTAGGAGAGAACTTCCAACCATCAGCAGATGGGCGAGAGCAGGAGATTATAATAACCAGGACTCTTCTCAGGTAGACTTGACTCTTTTCAAGGCCTGGGCTGCAATGATTATGATGCTGGTTCTCGGCAACCACTTACTTTTAGCTCATGAGTGACACACCGCTGAAATCGGCATTTCTGACACTTTTTTATGCTGCCCACAGTGAGGTCAGCATAAAGTTCATAACAGGTTCCCTTTAAGAATTGGGATTGTACATAACGTATAGTATATTTAGGAGACCAATGTCACACTCGACCTCTATGCTATATTCACCACCCTATTACCTTTTGTACATTGGAGTCCATAGCAGGAAATGTTTAGTTTTGAAGCCAGATTCTGGAATGCTGCAATAGATCCCTCAATGGGGTGCACCAGGAAGAGATGATGGTCCTTAGTTTGTACATCGTTCAGCTTGGTAATAGTGGATGCATCAGGATTCACCAGGAGCTTATTAAGATCCAGGAAGCTCAGATCTGGTTGCCCGGAGGTTTTCTGGGAGGGTTTGGATTCTGGAAAGTTAAAAGTAGCCAGTTATATGATACAAATGACGTCTCCATATTTGTTCTACTGTCACAAAAGATTTTTTTATATATTACGTGTTATTTTCTCATTGCTTTAGGTTACTGCCACGCGGACAGGTTTCTGTGTGCAGTTTTGAAAGCCAAAAACCGAAGTGGATCATAAAAGAAAATAAAGTATATAGGACAGATAGGACTTCTACTTTATGAATCCACTCTTGGTTTTGGCTTCCAAGACTGCTTGCGGAAACCTGATTGTGTGGCCGTACCCTTAAGGTTCAGTATTTACATTGACCATAGATACAATAACAATTCAACTTTTTGCATTGTATAGACAGTAGTTAGAGGATATATGCACTTTTTTATCATTTTTATTGCTTCAATGCATCTAAAATACAATTCTAAATAATGTCATCACTGAAAATATCCTTGTTTTGTGCATACGGCCCCTATGCAGGCCTGAGAGTTTCCATGATTACAGACTACTGTCTTGTATGAGGAGACTAGTACTATAAATGATGCAAGACAATTGGGGGCCCTGTTACAGATTTTGTATTGGAGCCCAGGAGCCTCACATTAGATTTCTACAAGTGACAAAATATCCAAGTATCCAAAAATATAATTTCTAGCTAAACATTTAAGTTCTGAAGTGATGACTTATTGCTTAAAATTTCCAGCCATGTTCTTGAGAACAGTAATTTAATTATTAGGTTTGGAAGCCTGAAGAAATGTCACTCGCATTAAGGCTAAAAGTGATCTAATGTGAGTCAGAAGGTCACTGTCTAAAGGTCCCTTTACACGGGAGAATTTAGCAGTCGATTGTCGGGAAGAAAGCGTTCCTTCCCAGCAAGCGCGTGCTCGTCAGTGAAGGAGACCGCAGCATTTACAGTATGGGGAGGGGTGACCGCTAGTGCCATCGCTTGTCCCCATACATAATCATTGTTTGCCGGCAGCAGAGGCTGATTATACGGCACGATCTGTTGCCAGCAAACGATGATTTAGGTGACCACATGCGTTTTGCTCATTCATCAGGTAATCGGTGGCACCTTTACACCGCCAGATAATCTCTAACGAGCTTTCCTATGAACACTTGTTAGCTATTATCTAGCCAATTCTATGCCTGCATAAAGCCCCTTAAGATACCACATGTCTTGGTTGAAAAAAATATTTTATGGCCCCATTTCTTCTTTTTATTTTTTGTATTAAAGGGGTTGTCTTGGCAGAGGTTGATTTCAGTGCGACTTCCTAGCTCCTAGAGATCAGCTGAATTCTCGTCAACTGATGGCCAACTTATCTCAGAAAATGTGCCACATGTGCAATGAGTCTTATTATATGAAACAGACCGTATGTTTAATCTATCTATACCATACCTTAGCTTAGGCTTTCAAACCACTTACCCCATGGAAAATGGCATAATAGCTTAGGAAATAAAAGTCATTGCTTTTAGATAGTAAGGGATACACTAGGAAATGTTCTAGGTATCTTATCACTTGAAATCCTACCTTCATTATGTCCAGGCTTGGAAGAAAGCTCACGAAGTTTGTTAATTGTTAGTTGTCTAACTTCCCTCATTGCCATGACGATATCGTAATCACGTTCCAGCGTCTGTCGCACCTCCACACCCATGAGAGAATCCAATCCTAAGTCAGCCAGAGTGGTGTCAGGATTCAACCTGGTTACGTCTCGGACACCTAGAAAAAAACAGTAAAACAAAATCAGAATGTCCAACGTCTTAACAAAAAACAACTAAATGTGAGGTAGAACTTAAAGAGGGAATCCACCCAAAAGTCATAGGTATATAAGGTCACATTGGTGGAGTCAGAGGTCTGAAACCACTTCTGTGTCCGAGGACTTCCATAACTTGAAAACTTAAGAATGAGACATTCAAATCAATGATGGTTTGCATATAAAGTTCTGCCAAAGATTTTCAATAAAGCCTCATGCACATGACTATATTTTTAGTGGATTGGATGCGGACCCGTCCTGCAAAAAAGATAGAGCATGTCCTATTCTTGTCCATTTTGTGAACAAGAATAGGCATTTAAAAATAAAGTGTGATGTGCAGAACGCACACCGGCGGTATCTGTGTTTTGCGCATCTGCAATTTAAAGACCGCAAAATGGGTAGGGTCGTGTGCATGAGGCCCAACTGATATGACTGAGTAATGCCAATGGTGCTCAGCATATTGTCATGAACTGCGCTGTCCGCATCTGCACTTCCACGGCCCCTGCATAAATAATTTAACATGTTCTATTTTTGTCCTTTATGCAGACAAGGATAGGACATCTCTACAGAAGTTTAAAAATAAATGGCAGCATGCACTCAACTGGGATCTGTGTTTTGCAGATTCGCAGATCGCTAAAAAGTTTCGGCTGTATGCATGAGCCATTATAGTTAATCTCTTCTCTGGTTCTAAAGTATGTAGCTGTTACTAAAGTGTTAATCAAGATCTGCTTCTCATTCATTTGCCTGAGGGCCACCATTCAGTTCACAGTGTGTTCCTAGAAGGACCAATCTGGTCCTTTGTTTGTGTGGATTCTGCCTCAAGCAACCTATGATTCTAGTTTGTTTCTAGTTTTGACTGTGCCATGTTGTTCTGGTTAATTGTAATGCTACCCAACGGCAGGCTGTTCCTGACTACACTCTTGCCTTGATCCTTGGTTACTACGTATGGTCCATGAATTTCTTGGTTACACCTCTTAGCTATGCTCTAGACCAGGGATGGGCAAACTGCGGCTCTCCAGCTGTTGTAAAACTACAACTCCCACCATGACCTGCTGTAGGCTGATAGCTGTAGCCAGACTGGGCATGCTGGGAGTTGTAGTTCTGGAACAGCTGGAGGGAGCGCAGTTTGCCCATCCCTGCTCTAGACCACACTCTAGTCCTGCTGCTGTGTCCACGTTCCTGGAGTCTGTATTCCAGCTTCTGGTCTGTTCCAGGTGTCATTGCTCCTGGTTTCAGCTGCTGGTCCATTCCTGGTGTTCATACCCCTGGTCTGTTCCTGGTGTCATTGCTCCTGGTTTCAGCTGCTGGTCCATTCCTGGTGTTCATACCCCTGGTCTGTTCCTGGTGTCATTGCTCCGGGTTTCAGCTGCTGGTCCATTCCTGGTGTTCATACCCCTGGTCTGTTCCTGGTGTCATTGCTCCTGGTTTCAGCTGCTGGTCCATTCCTGGTGTTCATACCCTGGTCTGTTCCTGGTGTCATTGCTCCTAGTTTCAGCTGCTGGTCCATTCCTGGTGTTCATACCCTGGTCTGTTCCTGGTGTCATTGCTCCCTGGTTTCAGCTGCTGGTCCATTCCTGGTGTTCATACCCTGGTCTGTTCCTGGTGTCATTGCTCCTGGTTTCAGCTGCTGGTCCATTCCTGGTGTTCATACCCTGGTCTGTTCCTGGTGTCATTGCTCCTGGTTTCAGCTACTGGTCCATTCCTGGTGTTCATACCCCTGGTCTGTTCCTGGTGTCATTGCTCCTGGTTTCAGCTGCTGGTCCATTCCTGGTGTTCATACCCCTGGTCTGTTCCTGGTGTCATTGCTCCTAGTTTCAGCTGCTGGTCCATTCCTGGTGTTCATACCCTGGTCTGTTCCTGGTGTCATTGCTCCTGGTTTCAGCTGCTGGTCCATTCCTGGTGTTCATACCCCTGGTCTGTTCCTGGTGTCATTGCTCCTGGTTTCAGCTGCTGGTCCATTCCTGGTGTTCATACCCCTGGTCTGTTCCAGGTGTCATTGCTCCTGGTTTCAGCTGCTGGTCCATTCCTGGTGTTCATACCCCTGGTCTCTTCCTGGTGTCATTGCTCCTGGTTTCAGCTACTGGTCCATTCCTGGTGTTCATACCCTGGTCTGTTCCTGGTGTCATTGCTCCTGGTTTCAGCTGCTGGTCCATTGCTGGTGTTCATACCCCTGGTCTGTTCCTGGTGTCATTGCTCCTGGTTTCAGCTGCTGGTCCATTCCTGGTGTTCATACCCCTGGTCTGTTCCAGGTGTCATTGCTCCTGGTTTCAGCTGCTGGTCCATTCCTGGTGTTCATACCCCTGGTCTGTTCCTGGTGTCCAAGTTCCTGTACTATGCTTTAGATCTGGTCTTGTACATTTCCTATAAACACTGCTCCCTCTGACAGCCAACTGGTGCTGCTCTGGGGACTGCAACCTGGTAATTCTTTCTAGCATAGTCCATATCTCTGTGTACAAGTTAAACAGTGAAAACCAGGGATCCCTTAGACTCCCCACCCCAGTATAGCCAGCGTTAAACTGGTTGCAGCCAAAAGGATTCACATTCATGTCTGAAATGTTATTTATGCTAAAACCCGAATGCTTGCCTGATGACTGTATTTTTTGTCTGTAATATATAACAGTAACACCCATTAAACTCATTGACTCCACCAATGTGATCCATGTTTAGTTGGGCTTCCAGCAAAGATCTAAGGTGTAGCTGATGTTATCCACTAGAGCAATACAATTAAAGTTTTGGCCACTGAATTACTTTACCATTCTTTCAAAATGCTGTTCTTACCTAAAATGTGAGCTACAGCTTCCACCAAATCTTGTTGTCCAGTTCCTTTGGTTTTCACAGAAATTGTCTTCTCAGCTAACACAAAACTGGACATTACAGGATGAGGTTGGTTAAGGAACTGATCAAGAACCTCCAGACAGGAACTGATCCTCTGAGGTAATGTGCCACCGATCACTATGTCATTACTGCCCATAGTGTCCAGGATGACACCCACATCACCAATGGCTCCCCACTGCACTGCCAAGCCTGTGGAGGTAAAATTCAGGTGATTAACCCATATTAACATGGCCACATAAAAGCAAAAATTGCACAACCTAACATAAATTTTATTCTAACCATGGTTGGGTAAGTATCTGGACAGTCAGCTCTAGGAACCACACTTCCTTCTTTTTTACCTTTTTCCTTCTTTTAACGTCACCTCAATACTCCTCAGATGTCATTCTGTATTTCTCTCTTATGCTTATAGGACTCATAGGGCAGAACGTTGAGGTATGAAGCTCTCTGTCATAGTAGTAGGACCTCTGCTATTTAACCATGGGTGGACTTAGTCATCCAGTTCAGAGAGTTTCCCCAAGCTAACAGTGTCACAGTTTTTGCTAACAAGGAAACTCCAGCAAACAGGATAGTGTGCCAAAATGAAAGCATTAGGCTGCCAGTAATTTTAAGTCCCAGAAAAGATGATCAGACGTGTCATAGATTTGGTGAAGGTCTAGCAACTAAAATCCCACTGAGCTTCAGACAGACAGTGCTTCTAACACTCCTTAGGCCCCATTCACACGTCCGCAATTCTGTTACGAATTTTGCAGAACGGACTTGCGGACCCATTAATTTCTATGGGGACAGACTTTGTCCCGCTTGGATCCAGAATTGAGGATCCGCGCTTCCGGGTCTGCACTTCCGTTCCGCAAAAATATAGAACATGTCCTATTCTTGTCCGCAATTGCGGACAAGAAAAGGCATTTTCTATATAGTTCTGGCAATGTGCGGATCCGCAAAATGCGGAAAGCACATTGCCGGTGTCCGTGTTTTGCGGATCCGCAAAACACATACGGACGTCTGAATGGAGCCTTACACTGGAGGAATGGTAAAACACGCATGATGTCCCTTTATCAGAATCAGTGGGAGACAGTGGTGTTATTACAGATGTCACTGAGTCCCATGGCCCACATGCCACATCACTCCCTTCAGAGCCTGGCATGTTGTATATGGAGATGTTTAAAAGGTCCTGACGCTGGGTGCCATCAGAAATTTTGCATGCGGCTCTGATGACAAAAGGAGCCGGTGGCAAGGAAAGGCAAGTTAATACCAGTTTTTTCTGAGGTCTGATTCATTTTGGGGTCTTATTTAGGTGTTTGGTCTAGAGTGTGGCTTAGGGTCTGATCTGGTGCCTGTTTTATGGGTCTGCTATGTGGTCGGATTTACAAGGGGAGCCACACACACAAGTTTGGCATGGGGCCTAGACCTTTCTCGTTACACCACAGGTGGGAGTTATGGTGATCTCTGTGACCACCCATATGATAAAAAAAAGGCCTATGATCCTTTTATTTTTCAGACTGCTGGAGAACTCATCTTCCAAACTAGTCCCACCGATTTAAGAATTATAAGAAACCCCTTAAGGAATATTCAGTTCTTAAACTCGCTAGAATGCATCATCCTCTAATGGCTATATCTGTGTGTATTCTACCTGGCAGATGGTCCCGACGTCGCTTTTCACAAATACGCTCCATTGTTGAATTGGCGAATCCATAGTTACTTTGGCCGGCATTTCCTCTCCCACAGCTCACTGATGAGAATGCCACAAAATGATCCAACTCTGGACACTTCTCTCTGCTGACTCTGCGAAATTACAATCAGGCAATTATATCAATCTGTGGTTTACTCCATAGATATCTATGTGGCTGTTACCAAAATCCTGCATAGGGGGTGGGGGACAAGGAGAGGGATCAAGGGATGGTACAAGCAGATTGCCTGCTGTGCAGTTACATGTGTGAACAATTACCTGTCCAGATTAAGAGTGCCATCATACTTTGGTTTGTTCACATCTTGGAAAAGTTTTGGGGATAGGTTTTCAATCATGGCGTCTTTTAGCACCTGTTCAGAAGAGAAAAGAATACCCTTACCATATCTGTGAGCATGGAAATCTCTTACTAAAATTTGCTTTAGGTTGGTTGGTTGTCCATGCTGGGATAGGGTTATAAATGTATTACCAATATAAGAAATATGGGACTCAATGTGTTATAGGCATTGTTACATGCAATTTGCAAATGCACCAAGACCACTATGCCTGTCGTCTCCTGTACAACAGCTGGACTATAAGTGGACAACACAGAGGCCCCTAGACTGAGTTATAATACCATACAAATATTCATGTACAAGCTCCATTCAAAATACCTTTCAACTGTACCAAATGTATAAATTTACATAAGTATTTGATAAATCTTGGCCACCCTGATCTTCCTAGAGAATGTAATAACTAATCATGTTTCAGCTACAAGAAGAACAAAAACAACTTTGGTCCTGGGGAAGATGAAGGTCTTGAGATGGAGAACCCACTCAGAAGGAACAGCTACAATGATACAAGAGATAGCACTAGAGGGTCCTCGAAGCTTCTATCCATATAACAGCAAGCCATCTGTTCCCACTTTAAGACAATTACAATATTCATTTCATTATTAGATTCACATAATAGAGAGAAGGCAAACTGGTAAGATAAACCATAAAGCCACTGAGTTGTAACACATTTCCCTCAGGAGCCTTAAGGATCTACAGCTTTTATAACAAAACAGTTCTTCCCTCACATCTGTTACAAAAATCTACTTTTACTAATTGCTGCTAAGTATTTGCTGACTGAAAGGTCTAATTCAAAGCACGAAGGCAAACCTCTCTCAGTGTTTTATCGACACCCACTGACCTCAAAGCTGTCAATGTACAGGCCACAAAAAGGAGGCCTGTGACCCTAACATTAGGAAAAATAGGAAAGCGAAGACGTCTGGAACTTGTCGGACTCACCATGGCTAGGTTAAAGATGCCACCCACTGGTCCTAACTCTGATGCAGCATCTATTAATTGACGAGCTCCCCCTATAGAAGCGGCATCTTTGGTCGAAACAACCACAGTAATCCCTGCTTGCTTCCAATTCTGGACTTGCTTGGCTTGATAACCTACAAGTATAAGTACATGGTCAAAACTCTGCTGCATAGCCTTTAATTTACTGGTTGCATATTGCTGCGACGGTGCTCTTACCATTCCTTATCCCAGATCGAGAAGTTAAAATGAGGTTCCGGGCACCTCTCTCAATTAACCACTGAGCCAACTCCAAGCCAAATCCACCAAGTCCTCCAGTTATGATGTAGGACTTTGTTGAGGGGAAGGATGTTCGGGGAATAGCAGGAAGAAGAACTTCAGATTCATGAGTTGATCCTGGCTCCTCATCACGCACCTATACATGAAATGAGCAGGAAGACTTAGGGTAAAACTAACACCACTTGCATTACCTCCTGTACGGTGTTTGTGAAAGATTTTATATTTACATGAAGCAGAACTAACATCTACGACCATGAGACTAAGATACAGGCTCTCATAGACTTGCACAGAGAGACTGATATTCAGTCCACATAGAAAATGCTGTATGGGCTCCAGACTGTGGGTCAGATGAGGTAACAGTGGACCCAAACCTAGGCTCATTATTCTGCAGTAAAGATTGACTGCAGTACTCTATTACTCAAGTACTATATAAATAGGGCCAGCCCTAAAAGAATCCAGAAGTGATTCTTGAACCTTACTATAAAGTAAATTGTACAAACACTATGCAATAGAGAGAACTGGGTCTTCTGAAAAAAACATTTTTTGTAATAAAGCAAAATGTCATTAGACATTGGAATTCTGACCTTTATCAAGACTTTGCCAATGTGCTTTCCTTGCGCCATGAACCTGAAGGCTGGCTCCACCTCATCGCGAGTGAAGATGGTGCACTTTAGTGGCTTCACTACTCCACTTCTAATTCCAGACTTCAGTAGATCAGACACTTCCTCCCATTCTTTGTTTCCTTCTTCGAAAAGGGAGTCAAGCAGAATGCCATGGAAGGCCACGTTCTTCAGGAAAAGAGCCATTCCTACATGATGACACCATTAAAAATAATGTGTCATGGAGATTAAAAGGTTTACATTTGTGTCTCTCCAAAACCACAAACCTACTATTCAGCAAGTCATGAAAGGAAAGCAAAAAAATATCCCAGCGCTCAAACCAACCCAAAAAATGGTGAGGTCATGAGATAATGTATATATATATGGTGCTATATTTCACCTCAGGCAATGAATGGCCAAGTCGGCATCTCCTGCATGTCAAGAAGGAAGTAGAGACCAGTGGCAGACAGAAGAAGCAATGGAATGGCAGTGGAAAGGACCAGTGAGTATGATTTTATTTCTTTAGACCAATCTGTATGACTCAAAAACCCCTTCAATGTATTTTTTCTTTCATAGTTTGATACTTGGAACAGAAAAAAATGAGGGAGCTTGAATTTAGATCCCATATTGTCTTACAACTTACCTAATGGAGTATTGTTTGACAGATCATATTTCCCAATTTCCAAGAAGCGTCCATGTCGGGCCAGACAGCGGAGACTAGCCTGCAGTTTTTCCTCTGCCAGTGAGTTTAAGATAAGGTCCACTCCTACAATGAAAGGGAATAACATAAGGGTTTGCTGATGTTTTGTTAATTCGATTTAATTAAAGATAAGTCTCAGCTTCCACTTACCTTTCCCTCCTGTAACAGTGAGAACATGTTGCTCAAAAGACGTGTTTCGGGAATTTGCAAAACAGCTGTCGTCAAGCTGTGGGAATCTGCTCTGGAGATACTGCTGCTTTTCAGAAGATCCTAAGCAATAAATATAAATAAAGTGTTTGTCAGATGTTTTCTCTACTTTATCCTGTTCTTTTTTTATTGAAATGCATATGCAAAGAGGTATCTCCCCAAAAAAGAGAGCCATCTCGCCAGCACCACTTATTGGAAGTGGCCCCTATGAGGGATTTCATAAGGAACTATAGCCAGGCCAGATAGTGGTTTCAGGGTGCTTGCCCCTCGTCAGTACCGAGTTGGATTCTGGCCAGCTCAGTGCGATGCATTGAAAGCAGCTTAGGCAGGGTGCTTAATCTACTTAAAGAGACCAGTACTGTATGGAGACTTACTGGGAGTACTCCATGTTATGGAGACCTATTGGCAATGTTCCATGGGAAACTAATATGCAAATAGGTATCTCCCAAGAAAGAGAACCTCTTACCAGCGCCACCTATTTGAAGTGGCTCCCTATTAGTCAAGGTTACGGAAAAGCACAGAGACATGTTACAATGAAAAGCCCCATTGATTTTAATGGCATAAGTTGGCATCAACTAGCCTCCATTCTGCCAGGTTTGCACTGTGGGTGGCCAGAGTAACAGAGCCTGCCATGCTACCCATATACTATCTAGTAAAAAATGGAGTCTGTTTTGTTGTTTTTACCAATGAAGTCAATGGAGCGATGGAATGCCTTAGGGTCTCATTGCAATTCTACTGGTTTCCTGCTTCCAGAGAGCAATGCATTGCAGGATCTCAGACAATAGTGAATTCCGATAATATGCATCGTGTCCTGAGATCTTCGCTGATATTATCTGCAAAATGTGAATGGGGATTTGGAAAACCCACTCACATGTAAAGTACTATAATCTGCATAAAAAATCTGCAACAGATCAGAATGTGACCTTAGAACCTCAGCTGATAAGTGGCATGTCTGACAGTGGGATGCAGCTGACAAAATACCTTATAACAAAGCATGGACGATTAGACCACAAATAAAAAATTATTATTATTTAATGGCCAGGATCACATCTTTCCCCTAGTTCGGTAAGTGTTCTAGTTTTGATGGTAAGGAATAAAATAACCACAATAAATATTCCTTAGGACAACCTACCTACTGTAGTGAAGACACGGCAACCCATGCTAAGACAAATGGCTATTGCAGCTTGGCCAACACCACCTGATCCAGAATGGATGAGGATGCTCTCACCCTTCCTCAACCGTCCGCGCACAATCAGGGCATAGTACGCTGTAGCATAGACCACAGGAACTGAGGCAGCGTCAGCCAAAGACCTACAAGTGGAAAGTATAGAGTATAATTGTGTAAACCTCTGATAATTAGTAATCCCCCCAACACACACAACAAACGTTCTGGCCAGTTTTCTGCCTTAAACTAAAATCTCTGGTTAGAGATCAACCACCCACCATCAAGTCTACAGATCTACTGTTTAGAGCCATGAATGACATTTTTCCTTATTCACAAATTAGGGCAGTAAGAGGTGTGGATATGGCACCTAACTTCAGCAGCCCTGCTTAGTAATACTGGAGCTGCTGGGTCGGCAGCATGGAGCAAACTCAACTTCTTCCATCATGCCTCCACCCGGCCAAATATTGAACCTTGGTGAGTGCAGGAAGTTAGGAGGCCTAGTTTTACAACCTGATATGACTTTTCTGTTTTTGACTTGAGAATCAAAATCAGACATAAAATATAAAATAGAAACTGATAATGAAAATGATATAATATCTCCATCTCTGAGCTGCTGTCATGATAATGAGAAGAGCAGCATCTCTGATAGAGTAGCTAGTGCAGAGGCGAAGCTTGTGAGATGCTGGTGAGATGTGTGCTGCCTAAAGAAGGGGTGCCAACAAATCATTCTGCCTTGGTAAGGGTATTCAGATACAGGTCTAGGACACCCAACTGAGTCTTTGCCACAGGTGAGAAAAGAAAGGGGGGTTCAAACCCTGGCTATTAATTAACATTTAGGGTCCAATTAAACTCTCACTACTAGCAGCTCATTTTAATGATTCAAAGGGTGGTTGTTAGGAAAGGCAATCAATGGCAACTGTTTGAGGAGCCCACAGCATTGGGGCGAGCATTGCGGCCATTTAATTACCAGGCACAGTGCCGAACATTCAGTAGTGCCCTGTGCGTGGTACTACATGTAGCTTTGCCGCAATTCTCTTGAAACAGCTGATTGTGGGGGTGCCACGAGATGGACCCTTACCGATTTGATATTGGACTTTTAGTCCACTTTTAAGCAGGAACTTACCAGTCTTCTGGTACATTCCACAAGAAGTGCTGATCAGCGTCCACAACAGTGGCAAGGCCTTTTGCTGGAAGGAGTCCCATGACTCTTTTTCCTGTAGGGTCACGTCCTGAAAACTCAATTCCCAGCATGCATTGTTGTAGGGCTATGTCTCCTGAAAAAATAACAAATAATCAGTACATTTTCCTAGCGTATTTGAACACATAATAATCATTAATGAAATTCTCACTGCAGATATACAGTAAGTTAAAATGGCTCCACTATTATTACTTCGTTCTAACAGGAATATATACTGTAAATTCTAATCACTAATGTGGTGCCAGTCTATCAGATTTTCCAGTACAACCATATCCAGGAGGACTGTATAGTGTGATGCCAAACTATGAAGCATCTAGGTAAAGGACTATCCAGAAAACTAAAGAAAAACATCTACATGTCCAGGACACTGACAGTTTGGTGCTCAATTATCTTTGCTCTTTCAAAGTATATTCCAGCCAAAAGCATTTGTCATTTATCTTCTGTGACTTGGGACTTGTCCTCCTCAAAACTCAACTACCTGTGCCTAGGAGGAGTTTAAATGACGCGGTGGTCAGGCATGTGCCCTGCTGCTCCATTTAAAGTTTATGACACTAACAGTATGTCTGTGAAGGTGACATTCATCCAGGTCATGGTATATCAGTAGTAATAAGTCAGAGCAACTGTATTTTCTCTTGAAGACATTTCGCTAGTCATCTGACTGGCTTTCTCGAGTAGAATGACTTGTACAAGGAATCTCCAGCATTAAGTACTGATACTTCAGTCAGCATAATCCGTTTATCATAATTCACACAAGGTCAATACCCTCTTGGAGGTAAGATGATGATTGCATTTGCAGGACTGAAGCTAACAGGCATGATTAAACTGCCTCGGGAGAGGCGTTAGAACAGTATCTAGTGCCTGCCACTTGTAATGCTGTTCTAATGCCTCTTCTGAGGCAGTTATATCACACCTATTAGCTTTAGTCCTGCAAATGCAATGAACATTTTACCTCCATGAGGTCATTGACTGTGTTGATTATGATGAACAGATTATACTAACTGATGCACAAGACACCAGGAGCTTCGAATTGAGAAAGCCAGTCGGATGACTAGTGAAATGTCTTCAAGAGAAAATAGAACAGGTTCCGTTGATCTGCCTTATTACTACTGATATGGCACTAACAGAAACAGCAGGGGGCTGTGCTCACGTGTTTTCGGCAGTGGCTGATATGGCACTAACAGAAACAGCAGGGGGCAGTGATCACATGTTTTTGTCAGTGGAGCACATAACTGATAGCCACTCCATTCAAACTCCTTTTAGACATGGTCTTGCTGCTGGGTGGAACTGATATTGGGGTTCCCTGTTCTGGACATTGTTGGGTTCTCTGATAAGTGATAAATACTTTAGGCTGAAACCCCCTTTTAATTTCCACGTTTGACCAAAGTGATCTCCAGACTACAAGAGATTTGCTATAGCACTAGCTAGACCAGATTTCCTGAACCGAATGAACGGACTACAGTGCAATGTAAGAAGATGCTAGAAGCCATATATGTGGCAGTACGGCTAATATCTTCACTTGTGTCATTTCCGGTTTGGGAAATGCTATAATGGAATGGAATGGAATTGTTTCATACCAGGTATGGCATCGGGGGGCAGCTTCCCAGTTGCCAACATGATATCACGGAAATTGAGTGATGCATAGTGGACTTTACACAGTTTCACGTTGGGATTGTTAGGTTGAAAGTTGCGCAGGGGAGATGCAATCCAGCGTAAGGTGGAGAGGTCTCCTCGGGTCAACACATTCACAAAGGCGTAGGCTGTTTCATCCTGAGCTTGTTCTGTAGGTAAGAAAATATAATTGATTCAGACATGAAACACAGATGATGGTCTCATCCTACAACAGTGCTTCAAGATCCTCTCCAGAGTGGTTGTATTAAAAAGTTTGTCAATTTTGGATATTTGCTACAAGGGTTCCCTTATGATAAAGTGCCGTTTATTTCCCTTTCAGCACCACCTCAGGCAAAATAAAGTATTACAGAGTACCCTATATAATGTGTGGACATGTCAGGTCCTCCAGAGCAAGAGACACTCTTCGCAGTCATGCTCTGCTCAGGCTAATAGAGGAGGGTCCTGAATAGGCAGTCAAGGCATGATCGGAGTTGTAATCTCAGCACAGCCTCTGTAACTGGTCCTACAAACGCTAAAGCTGAAAACATGGACTCCCCAAGTGAGGGCAATCAGCTCTTCTGTACTAATGCTGCCCCTATTAAACCTTTAATCTAAGGCTGCAGATATTAACCCATTGATTCTTGCAAGATTAAATCTGTTCTCTTTTTTCAAAAGTTTGATAATTAGTTAGAATAATATTTCTCCATCAACCTATCAGACCTCGGCAGATCCAGTGTATTAGAATCTCATACATAAATGCTGGCGATCCCATGAACAGCTAGTTACTCACCTTTCTGAAAGAGGATGTGACGGAAAGATCCCCACCTTCCATCTTGGTAGACATTCATCACCAGGTCCTTGCCCTGCAGCTGCTGAACCTCTTTATCAGAGACTTCATATGAATTCACGTCAGAGTTAAAGATGCACCTGGAAATAAAAGGACAAGATGGAGTAATGTCTGCAGAAAAAGGGATTAATAATTATTGTCCTTCGGCTTAATTCAATAAAGTTTCATTTGGTCAATAATTTTCTCAGGGGTTACTGACTGTCCATATGGAGATTCAGTCTTAATGGCAGTGCCTTCTGGGAAACAATGAGGTCATTTACGAATGCTTTTATGCCAGCTTTTGTCATAAAAATAGTTGCAAGACCCTTTTTTGAATGTCCGGGTGACAGTATTTTTTGTGCCACTCTCGCCACTCTCGCTACTTGGCGAGGGAGAGGCATGGCTGGGTCTTCACCCTGACACATTCATTATCTTTTACACCTGGAAACAGGTATAAAAGAGGACTCAATTGACAATAGTTGACCTTGTTCATGTTATGTAAAGTTAAAGGAGTTTACAGGGAGTTCATTACAGATGACTTTTGCTCAGGACAGGTCATCAATACCCAGCACCCCAGACGATCAGCCATTTGAAGTGCCCCGGTGAGCGTTGCAGCCACCTCAAGGTTTACCAAGCTCAGCGCAGTACATTGTATAGCAGATGTGCTTATTATTGCAGCCCAGGCCCTTCACTCGAATGGGAATGAGCTGCAAATAGGCAATGTGACCGATGAATGTGACGCCACTGGCCTGGGAATCGGCAAGGGTTAGACCCCCACCGATCAGATATTGATGACCTATCCTGCAGATCACCAATTTTGAACTTCCAGTATTTGGGGTCATACTATACATTGGAAATATCAGATCTTGTCTGCCTTACCTAATTCTGTTCCCACCTGGCTCCTGGCGCAGGCAGTTTACCATTCCAACAATACCAGAGTTTGGTTGATTCAAGACTGTTAGCCATATATGATGGTCTGATGACTCTGCCATGGCTTCCTATTAAAAAATATACAAAATAATAATGAAGTGTCTAATCAAGTAATCATGGGTAATCAACTGAACTTAAGGTCAATTGACAATGCTTCACCTTCAGAGATTCCACCCATGCACAGTCCATGCTTTCGATTGAAAGGACAGCATGTTTCTTCTCTTGGGTACGTCGACGACATAAGAAAATGACTGAGTTGTAGAAGGACTTTTTCATGGCAACCACGTCCATGTGGGCATTGTCAAACAACTCCTCCCATTCTGCCTGTAGAAGACATTTCAGAAAGTTCAGGGCATGTATATGGATGTATAAAGGTTAGGCCTGTCAGTATGCATAAGGTCAACCTATCGTTGTAACTGTCGTCCTCCCAATGCTCCAAGTATACAGTTATCATACCTGGGTAAGGAGGCCATCTTTCTGCTGAAGATTTTGGGTCCTCAAAAAGGCAATGGTCTCGCCTAGAATATCTCCCTTCAGAAGTGTATGAAGTAGAATGAATCCTCCGTCCTTCACGGTGGCTGCCATATTGGGGATAACTTGTCTCGGATCCTGTAGCAGATGTGCCGAGCTATTACACACCAGTAGATCAGCGCCGGTTACATTATTAGCAGGAGCAGTATACGGGTCCCACTGCTCTATGGAAACTCCAGCTTCTTTTAGATTGTTCTCCATTGTAGAGAGGATTTCCAGAGTCCGGTCAGTGGCGATGTAGTCTATCTGCAGCATCGGCTGAGTGTTCAGCAGACTCAGGACATAAGAAGACAGATTCTCATTTCCCGTTAGGGCCTAAGGAGAAGAAAGTAAGAACGACCACGAGTAAGTCAGCTGCACACCACTCCCAAGAAATAGGAATTAATATGTAAGCGCTATTACTGCATTCAAGTTCTAGCAATCATCGTGCAGTGTAATACTGCAGCCAAGTGCGCAATGAACGAGCAAACAAGCAAACGAGCAAACGAGCTCGTTCACTGGGCATTTGTAATTTTTAAGCATGCTTAAAAATTATCGTTTGCAGGCGGCAGATTGTGCTGTTTAATAGTGAGCTGCCACCGGCAAACCACTGGACAGCATGGGGACAAGCAATGCCATAGCGATCACTCCTCCTTATGCTGCGGAGGAGATCACCGCATGTAATAGCAGCGGTCTCCTCCGCTAGTGAGCAGGTGATTGCCAGAAGGGAACGCTTCCCTCCGGACAATCACTTGCTCAATCGGCCTGTGTGATACAGGCTTTAGGCTGTGCAGGTGATTAGGCAGATGAGGGGAGGTTTCCAGCCATTAAATAACCCTAACCCCTAACCCAAATAACGAATCTTTCCATTCACAGACTTGATCATGAAAATGATTTTGTTCAATGTCTGTTCAGATTGATCTGTGCTCCCTTTATGTAGCAGATACAATCTGTTAGGCTGTGTTCATATCTCGTCAGAGGCTGTCAAAAATACAGGACAGTATAGTGCAGAACATTGGTCCATTCTGACCGGTAAAATGTTGGGTTTTCTAACAGAAACCCAACTGGTCCTATTATAATCAATGGGGTCCGTCATGCACCATTTGTTGCTGTCAATTAATGGCTCCAGTTCTCCCATAAATTTTTTGTCCTGTTCCTATCGCGGATCCATGGAAGCTGTAGTTCTGGTGTGAACCCAGCCTAAGATGGTGGTCATGTAAACCCATTTAATAAGCTAACAAATTTTCAACCTGTAAAAAACTTACTTCAATAATCTTCATTCTTTGGGGATTGCTGTTCTCCAGAACTGTATCTAGACACGTTTTCAGATGAGGTGAAGTAAGCAGACCGTTCAAAAGAGGATCATCTTGGAGCTGACTGTTCTTCTGGGTCAGAGTTTCCTCCAGTTCGGAGTGCAAGTTTCCATTTAGCTCAAGGTTGCAGATCTCTGTGAGGACATGTAGAAGGCCATGGTCGGGCAACGTGCTCATTTTTTTATTCTTTTCAGCTCTTCCTGCAGTTTTGATTCCAGGAATGTGGAGTTGTAGTTTATGCTGGGCCATCTTTGACTGTAGTTCACAGATCTTATCTGGAAGGCAAACAAGATGATGCTTTAGCTTTGGAGTCAGTCAGACTGGTTGGGATCTAGTTGCTGATACCTTAAAGGGGTTGGCAAACTTTTGGGGAGTTTTTGGCATATAACCCTCCAGGCCAGACCAGCAAAAGAAAAAGGATACTTTCCTGCTCCTCGCCGCTGGATCTCGGCTCCTTCATTTCCCATCCGCTGGTCTCGCTCAGGTCCCCCACTGTCAACATCCGCTTTGACACTGGTGCAGGCAATCACTGGGGGCAGCGTTGACCTGCCTCCTTGCATCATGTGACCAACTGATCTGACTTAAGGGGAGGCGGTCACCGTGTAGCCAGTGATTGGCTGCAGCGGTGTCAAAACAGATGTTGACAGCGGGGAACAAGGACATGAAGCGAAGGAGCCAGGAGCAGGTATGCTTCCCTTTTGCAGGTCTGACCAGGAGGGAAGTTTGCCATAAACCTCCCAAAAGGTGGCCAACCCCTTTAATGAAAGGGGCTCTTCCTCCATTATCAAAACAAGTTGTGCATGTGTGGTCACCTTTTTATTGAATTCATTTGGAGTTTCTAAAACCCATTTCACTTTACTTCTATGGAATGAACAAAGGAATACCAGGGCCCTTCAGTCAGGAAACTTGTGGGATCCCTAGCTCACTGACGTCATGTTATTGTAGTCCCCATTACCTACATCAGTAAATCTACGTTGATTTATGATCTGGTGGACATTGTGAACATCTGGCTCTTTTCCAGAAGCGCCAAGGCTCTTCAATGGGTCAGAAATTAACTTATAAGGTAGTTATCTATAGGTGGCAGTAAAGAGACAGTTTTCTAACTTCTGGAGCAGAGCTAATTTGTATACTTTGTCCCAGGGAGCATTGCCTGTAGGACTACCTAAGGCCTCTTTCACACTTGCGTTCTGAGGATCCGGCAGGCACTTCCGTCCTGCCAGATCCGTCAGAACGCAAGTCGCCTGAAAGCATTAGAAGACTGATCAGGATCCTGATCAGTCTTCGAAATGCTTTGAGGTTACCATGGCAGCCAGGACACTATTAAAGTCCTGGTTGCCATAGTAGTAGTGGGGAGCGGGGGAGCGTATACTTACAGTCCGTGCGGCTCCCCGGGCGCTCCAGAATGACGTCAAAGCGCCCCATGCGCATGGATCACGTAAACTATGCGATCACGTGATCCATGCGCGTGGGGCGCCCTGACGTCACTCTGGAGCGCCCCGGGAGCCGCACGGACTGTAAGTATACTGCTCCCCCGCTCCCCACTACACTTTACCATGGCAACCAGGACTTTAGCATCCTGGCTGCCATGGTAACCATTCAGAAAAAGCTAAATGTCGGATCCGGCGATGCGCCGAAACGACGTTTAGCTTAAGGCCGGATCCGGATTAATGCCTTTCAATGGGCATTAATTCCGGATCCGGCCTTGCGGCAAGTGTTCAGGATTTTTGGCCGGAGCAAAAAGCGCAGCATGCTGCGGTATTTTCTCCGGCCAAACAACGTTCCGGTCCTGAACTGAAGACATCCTGATGCATCCTGAACGGATTTCTCTCCATTCAGAATGCATTGGGATAATCCTGATCAGGATTTTTCCGGCATAGAGCCCCGACGACGGAACTCCATGCCGGAAAACAAATATGCAAGTGTGAAAGAGCCCTAACCCAACTGGATTTCTGCAAGCAGAAGCAGTACCTTTCTGAAAGATGGGCATATATAAAATCTATAAACTCAATTAGTAGGGTAAGCGCACACGTCAGTACCTGTGCATTGCTGTAGAAGAGAATGTAGGTCATTGACACCTCGTAGACAATCATCTTCAAAGTAAGGGTTGAAGACAAAGCTCTCCAGGGTAGGTGGGGTTTGCTGCTGCTGGCGCCGTGGAGCAGTAGTGGCATGGAGGCCAGATATCTGTACCCCTCCAGATGTAATTTTTTCTAGGCATTTGTTCACACCAACGGGAATAGCTGAAATAATAATAAGATGTTAAATGGTGCCTCACGGTGCAAGAAGATGTCTGGGATTTTTATGTATATATGTCTTTTATGGTATTGTATAGTTAGCTAGTGTGTGCTATAATAGTAGCTTTACATTTTACACTTTACCTTTTTTGTCATCTGAACACAAACACACACATTCCTCATGGGTTGCGGGGTCAATGTAAACCGACTGGATCCTTGTGGGTAAACGGAGGCTGCGGCCACTTATCCCTAAAATCATCATCTGCAGCATAGTGTCCAGGTAGGTCACCCAGTTCTCAGTCCACAGCAACTTCCCCTTGTCACCTATGAAACCAAAAATTAAAGGCTATGGGCACCTTTGGGGGCAGTTTTTTAAATAATGCATCTTTACTCATTTTGAGCTAAAAAAAAAAATATATATATATATTTAATTTTTCTTAATTGGTGTTTATCAACAATTTAACAGTTGTTCTACAGCCTTCACTTTCAGTGTACTATTTCTTTTATGCTCAGGGAGCTGCTCTGACAACTCGATCTGTAGTCCTCACCTCTGAACCCCTGACAGTTCATAAACACTCATTTAAGATACACTGGGGGACATTTAACAAAACTGGCGTATTGTATGCTGGTCTTGTTTCCTCCTGTACTGCCGGAGGATGCGCCAAATTTATGCAGAGACACATGCTTCTCATATATTTGGTGCATCTTCCGGCCGTGCGGCACACTTAGATCTATGGCAGCCTCCTAGCTGCCGTAGATTTAAGCCTTACTTCACTTCAGAAAACTGGCGTGAAGAAAGATAAATGTGGCGGGCCAGCGGCACTGCCCACTCCCTGCCCACAACATACTCCCTTTTCTCACCACTTCTGAAAAGTGGCGTGAAGAAAGATAAATGTGGCGGGCCAGTTGCACTGCCCACTCCCTGCCCGTAACATGCTAACATGCTCCCTTTTCTCACCACTTCTGAAAAGTGGTGCGAAGGGGGAAATGTTGCTAAGGGTACTTTCACACTAGCATTAGTGTGATCCGGCAGGCAGTTCCGTTGTCGGAGCTGCCTGCCGGATCCGCCCTTCAGTGTGACAACTGAAAGCATTTGTCCGCACCCGGATCCGTCTACAAATGCATTGCAAGAACGGATCCGTCCCTCCGCTTGTCATGCGGATGGACGGATCCGTCCTGCAGTCTTTTTCACAGTTTTCCCGGTCTGTGCATGCGCAGACCGGAAGGACGGATCCGTCATTCAGTTGTTTCTCAATGCCGGATCCGGCACTAATACAAGTCAATGTAAATTAATGCCGGACCCGGCATTCCGGCGACTGATCAAGCATTTTGGATGGACATAATACCACAGCATGCTGCAGTATTATGTCCGGCCAAAACGCCTGACAGTGACTGAACGGAAGGCATACTGATGCAAACTGAACGGATTTCTATCCATTCAGATTGCATGGGGATATGCCTGATCAGTTCTTTTCCGGCATAGAGCCCTTTTGACAGAACTCTATGCCGGAAAAGAATAACGCAAGTGTGAAAGTAGCCTAATTTTACCGCACAAATGGCATGTGAGTTGTGACACAATTTGCACCCTAATTACGCTTAGATTAATGTCCACCATTTTTATCAAATTGATAAATTAACTAGTATGAGTTTATGAGTCGTCAGGAAAATACAGATAAGGGCTTATGCACACGAACATATTTTTTGTCCACATCCGATGCATTTTTTGCAGGTCGGATGCGGACCCATTCACTTCAATAGGGCAGCAAAAGATGCAGACAGCACAGTGTGTGCTGTCCGCATCCATATGTCCGTTTTGTGGCATCTGCAGAAATATAGAACATGTCCTATTCTTGTCCGCATTACGGACAAGGATAGGACTCTTCTATTATGGGCGGGCGTTCCGTTCCGCCAAATCCGTGTTTTGCAGACAGCAAAGCTGACTATGGACGTGTGCAGGAACCCTTACGGCTAGAGATCGAGCCGTTAGTGCACTTCAGATACACTGAAAGTGAAGGCTGTAGACCAAAAACTTTTTAATGAAGACCAACTGAAAAAAATTGTTTTTATCCCAAAATGAGTAAAACGCAATGATAAACAAACGCCCTTGAAGGTGCTTCTAGCCTATAAATGAAAGGAAACAGAAACCTAGAAGATACAAGTCTACATATGAATGTCTCAGTAATTATGACTGTGATAAACGTTTTATCTATATGAATTAGGCCTCATGCACACAACTGTATGTATTTTGCGGTCCGCAAAAAACTGATCCCAAAAAATACGGATGACATCCGTGAGCATTCCGTATTTTGCAGAACGGAACAGCCAGCCCCTAATAGAACAATAGTATCCTTATCCGTAATGAGGACAATAATAGGACATGTTCTATTTTTTTGCGGAACGGAAATACGGACATAAGGAAACAGAATGCACATGGAGTAACTTCCGTTTTTTTGCGGACCCATTAAAATGAATGGTTCCGTATATGCAAAAAAACGGAACAGACACGGAAAGAAAATACATCTCGTGTGCAGTGACTAGGCCTGGAGGCAGAAAGCACTCACGACCATTCTGTACTCAGGTAACTGATCTCTACTGCGCTAAATGCTAAATCCAGCTCTGCCGATAACTTACCTTTGCTATTGGCTTCAATAATTCCTTGGAAGGTCGGTCCGTAGTCGTATCCTCGCAGCCGTAACTCTTTGTATACATCCTTGTCTGACAACAAGAACTCCTCTGTCTCTTTGCTTTCAATCACGGTATCTGCCAGTTGTTTCTGGAAATCACTTAGAACGTTGTCCTCCATGATGGAAATTTTCCCTGGAAAGACAAACGATGAAATAGATATTT
The DNA here is from genome assembly GCA_033119425.1 of Bufotes viridis. Taxonomy (NCBI): domain Eukaryota; kingdom Metazoa; phylum Chordata; class Amphibia; order Anura; family Bufonidae; genus Bufotes; species Bufotes viridis. Next base: position 258,140,255 of record CM065594.1, on the reverse strand, counting down.
ATTTTATGCACTTATATAGCGCTACTGTATTCCACAGCGCTTTACAGATGTTAGCATCAAGCTGTCCCCAATGGGGCCCACAATCTAAGTCCTATCAGTATGTCTTTGGAGTGTGGGAAGAAACCGGAGACCCCGGAGTAAACCCACGCAAACACGGGGAGAACATACAAACTCCATGCAGATGTCCTTGGTCAGATTCAAACCTAGGGCCTCAGCGCTAAACACCGAGCCACCGTGCTGCCCAAAGAAATATATATATAGTCTTGGGTAACTGCAAAATTAACACTCCCCTAACGTATTCCTATTATATGTCTCTGTTAATTCAGAAGTGGGAGTGTTCCCAAAATAAATCAGGGACACTGCCCCAAGACCACCAGGTATACTGATTTTAGACCTCTAACTGCCCTAGACTGCCAGGTATACTTGCATTAGCCCCCTTTCAGTACAAGACCACCACGGATGCTAACCAGGGGCGTAGCTATAGGGGGTGCAGAGGTAGCAGTCGCTACCGGGCCCAGGAGCCTGAGGGGGCCCAAAGACACTTGTGCCACATAAGAAGCCACACAAAGCACTGAAGGAAGGGGGGCCCAAGCTGAAGTCTTGCACCAGGGCCCATGAGCCTTTAGCTACGCCCCTGATGCTAACATAAACCACCTCACTGTCCTAGACCATCAGGTATAATGATATTATCTCTTCACTGCCCTATGACACAAGAGATTCTGGCATTACCCCATGAGCTTTACCCCTGTAGACTGCAAATGCCCCATAATCCTGCATTTAAAGTATCGAAATGCTCATAATACACTCACTGACAAAAAATTAAGGATTGCTGCTAAACTCTGCAAGCAGTTATGTTTCAGACAGATATATAAATGATTACAGGAGTGGACCAATTAGACACTAGGTCTTACCACGAGAGGACTGCTTCCCCCACCACCCTATAAAAGGGCTCTCAGAGGCTACTTTTGGGTAGTGTAACTCTTGATAAGAGATCATTGCTAGGCATGCATTTTACGATGCATTCAAAGACATTTTACCCAGTTGATAGACTTTGAGAGGGGAAACATCAGTGGACTGAGAGAAGCAGGACAGTCCTTGGGACTAATTTCACGCCATCTAGGCTGTTCTGACCTAGCTGTTAGGAGATGTTGGCAGCAGTGGTTACATGAGGGCACGGACACTCAGTCAACATACACTAGCAGCTCCCACAGCTTTGTTGTCCACCATCCAGACCCCTTCATTACACACCACTGTCTCTGCTTAGCAGAAGGAAATTTGGTGTCACCGCACCCATTACACATCCTGCTAATGACAGCCAGCCAGTGTCGGACTGGGGTGCCTAGTGCCCACCAGTGGAACTGACTTTGGGAGCCCGCCCTATAGATGCAAATATTGCAAATTCCTTTTTTTCAGCTGTTTGTTAGATTTTTCATCCTAGCATTTCAAGATCCAACTTTTTATTTTCCCACTTACTTTATTAGTGCCACAATGTGCGGGTACATATCTTTTATTGATTAGCTTTTATTTTTTTGAGGGGGGGGAGACAGTAAATCTGAAATAGTTTTTCATCTTTTTATTGATATGTAGTGGCAATACCAAATATGTCTACTTTATTTCCCATTTTACCAATTTTGCACTGCAATAGCATCCTTTATGGAAAAAAGGTAATTTTTGTGCATATCTTTTTCATTTATCCACCAATATTACCTAATGACGGCTTTTTGATACCTCTGGTAATATTGTGATAAGTCAGGTTACATGAGCACAACAGCAAACCCCAGCCGCAGTGAATGGACGTCTATGTTACATGGATGGCTGGAGTCTGCCAGAGCAGGATTCACTCTTACAGGGCGGCTCTCCGCTCTTGCTGATGGAAAATCCCTTCCATATGCTCAAAAAGGGAATGTACAGAGATTGTTCCATTCCATTCTTTCTAATAGGTAAGTGACATTTTGTTTATTTTATTTTTTACACCATTTCCTGCTCACGTCCGAGGGGTTCAATACCAGAAAAAAACTGATCAGTTTTATCCTAATGCATTCTGAATAAGGAGAGAAATCCGTTCATTCTGCACCAGGATGTCTTCAGTTCAGTCACTGTACGGTTTTTGGACGGAGAAAATACCGCAGCATGCTGCAGTTTTGTCTCCGTCCAAAATTCCGGAACACTTGCCGGCATTAATTTCTATTGAAATGTATTAATGCCCAATCCGGCATTAAAACTACCGCATTGCCGGATCCGGTCTTCCTGAAAATTTTTAAAAAAAAGAAATACCGAATCTGTTTTTCCGGATGACAACCGGAGAGACGGATCCGGTATTGCAATGCATTTGTGAGACGGATCCGCATCCGGATCCATCTACAAATGCTGTCGGTTTGCATACAGAATGCCGGATCCGGCAGGCAGTTCCTGCAACAGAACTGCCTGCCGGAATCCAGCAACGCAAGTGTGAAAGTAGCCTTATATTACCGTTGGAAATTACCAGAATTTTTACATAAATTTCACAATAATCATAGCAAATAAAATTTATGTATGTTACTAAATTGATCACTACGTTATAGTCGGTATTGCTATGTGTATTTAGTAGACTTTATTTAGTGTTAAAATTGATTAGGGTTGTCACTTTTCACAAAAAATAGCCAGGTTAAGACCTCATGCGCACTACCGAATTTAGCATCTGTGTCCAATCTGCAGTTTTTATAGATTGTACGTTCTTTTCATTCATTTCTATGGGGGTCCACAAAAAAAAAAAAGGCAGCACACAAATGTCATCCGTGATATCCATGTGGCTGTCCTGCAACTGATCTGTGGTTTGCAGACTGCAATATGGAACAATATGAACTGAGCACCACTGCTACAGTAGCAATGGCATACAGGCCCAAACACTGCACACAGAGGCTTTCCCGGCTGCAGCAGGGAAAACCTCTCTAGTGCGATGGATGGGCCTGAATGCCGCTGCGATTTTATGGATTTATTTTAGCAGTGGCGCTCAGTTCAGCACCGTATGTGTCAAAGGGAAGGAGATCCGTTTTTTTTTTTTGTATGTATTGTTACACTAGCTTCACATTTGGGTTCAGAAAGTCTGCAGGCTGTTGGAGATCACTGTATATGGCATAGTTGGATAATGCTGTGAACTGCCGGCATGTGCAACTTTTTGTCTGACTGAAAGCCAGCATTAATGCCAGAAAGCAGCCGGATCCCGTCGGGATCCAATGAAATTCATATCCATCTATGCCAGATATGGCAGATTTATGAACGTAAGTTGAACTTATCTAAAACCCACATATTCTTCTCAGACCAGGTACTTGAGAGACGTTTAACAGCAGCGCGGGGGGGCTGCTGTGTCAGTTCCAGGTCAGGGAGGTTATCTTCTATGCCCTGGGCTCAGGATCTATGCTTTCTGCCCAGCATAACTCACATCAGTGAGCCAGCACCTCAACTACTCAGAGTGCAAGCTCACTGATCTCCCTGCACCATAACAGACCTTCATGACACCGGCAGAAAAAGAATTGTGCAGCCCAGGGTCGGGAAGGTCTGGTACTTTAACGTGTATAACATTAAGTTGTGTCTGCTTTCCCAGGTAGGGACGCGCAGCAATTACAGCCCCCTTTGCGCTGCCACTACCATCACAAGCTGGAGGTTACTCCTTGACACTGGAGCTCCAGACCTGAACTATCTTCTGGCGCTGCTATTAGTAGCGGTGATGCCTGCAGACCACCTGCTGCGCTATCAATGGAGTGTTTGATGCGCCCCGCTCTGCTTCCTGGTGTGGGGAGAACTGATCTGGTGCCCCCTGCACTACAGAGAGAAGGGTGATAGCCCTGTGCAGGGGCCCACCACTAAGCCTGACCCTGCTCTCCACACTTTACACACTAGAGCAGAGCCAGTACTTCACTTTCAGGAAACTCCCGCGCTCCACTCTTGCTGTCTCTGCCTTGTCATGCCTGCTGGTGCTGCCCTAATCTTTAAAGTGACCACCGCTGGTTGGCCTATACGCCAACGACCTAATCCTGTTTATGGACGATCTTGAACTGACCCTGCCTAGGGCTATTGAACTGATACAGGGTTTTGGGCTCTTAAAAAAAAAAAAAGTGACCACCGCTCAAAATAGCTTTTCCTGTGGCGGTTGACTGTCGCACATATAGTCTGCTGCTGTCTTACCCGCCTGTCAGGGCCTGGTGGGTCTCCCTGACACACAGGGGCCCTACTGGTTATAGGATCTCCAGCAAGAGGGGGTGGGGCACAGAAATACAGTGACAGCGCTTGCTTGCGCAGAGAAGAGGACAGAAAAACTCCTTACTGATTAGCTCAGGGGCCCACCGAGGGATTCACCGACTCCCCGGTGGGCCAGTCCGAGCCTGCAGCCAGCCACCACTGACTTTGTTTGTAGTGGTGTCATGAACAAGAAAACTTGGGCTGCTATAGACTGGTACTGTATCGTCTTTAGTGACGAATCCATTGTATTTGGGAGCCATCAGTATATATGTATGTATGGCGGCCTTGTTGTGCAACACACTGCCCCAACTGCTGGTGTGATGATCTGGGAGCCATCGCATATGTAATGACCCGGAGTGCAATTACCACCTTCTTTTGTACCCCCACTATCTTTCATGTGTGATCCTGTGTCATCTCTCATATTTAATGTCATTTCCTGCAATGTGTATATGCATCTACTTGCAAATGAAATGTTTTATATGTAATGTGCCTGGTTACCATCAAGTGGCAGCAAATCTTAACAGATATAGTTTCTCTGGATATGAACCTTCTAGTTCCTTCTAGCCCTTTCTAGAGAGGAAGGAGTTAGTTAGTCAAGGTCAGTCTAGCCTACCCTCCTTAGGGAGAGGTTGTGTGTCGGCTAGCAGAGCACTGTCTGCTCTGCTAGGCCCCAGAGGCCCTGCCTCTGTAGTCTAGATGGTTGCTTGTCCCCTACCGGGCTTGCATTGCCTCCCAAGCTAACCGAGCTTGATGCCAGGACAAGAAGTTTCTAGGATTAAAGTAAGAGACAGACTACAGACAGCTAAGTTCCAGCAGAAGAGGAAGAGTTTCCTATTAACCCAGCCAAGCATAGCTGAGGGAGAGAGCTACCGCATAGCAGAGCTGAGATTGTTACAGAAGTGTTTGCCTGAACAGATTATGCCAATACCTGCTGGTGACCAAGATAAAGTTTGGAAACTGTTTAGATTACCGTTTATGCCAAGTAAAGCTGTGTTCACTGTTACTACAAAGTCTGAATTCTATTTATTCTACCTATCCATCATCCAAGTTCAACGACCCTTTTTGCACTGCTTCGGACCACATCACGTCTGGGATCCAACCGTATCCAGGTAGGAACACTGTGACATGTGTATAAAACATCTACAGATACTGTAGGCCACCCTGCACCACTCTGGCAATCCTACCCCTGGGTACCAACATTACCATCTACAAAGGGGACTCCAAGTCCTCGCTGCTTAACCGCAGCTGGAGTCACAATTACTTGCTCTATAAGAGGGACATATTTCGTAGATATCTCTTAAGGGGCAAGGGATACCCAAGGTGTGCGTAGTGGGCTCGTTGCACATACAACATTCGGTATTCGATATGAGGAACACTAATATCTCAGCGATATATGCAGGGCATCCTACAGCCAGTGGCGTGCTAAGGGGGGCCCGGGTGCCGGCTCTCAGGGGGTGCCAGAGTCCAGAAGCAATGAGCGCTTCCATCAATACAGATGGAAGTGCTCATTGCTGGAGCGCAGGGAGCTGATGTCCTGTCACTTACCGCTCAGCTCCCCACGCTCCTCCTCTCCTTCAGGCCAGCGGTGCTCTGAATGGTGAAACAGGAAGACTTCTCCCTGCTCCACCATTCAGCCTGTAGGCACAGATTGCGCTGCTGGCCTGTGTGGGCAGAACCTGCAGCACAGAAATCTGCGATCTGTGTCTGCAGGGGAGAGAGGTATGTGAGCTTCAGGAACGGGACAAGGTGAGTAGTTATTGTGGTTTTTTTTTCAAATTTTTAACACAGAGGGGGCACAATGGGCATGTCTACTCTGGAGGGGGCACAGAGGGCATTGCTAATGTGAAGGGGGAACAATGGGCATTTTTACGATGGAGGGGGCACAGTGTACAGAGTGCATTACTACTATGAAGGGGGCACAGAGGGTTTTATTACTGTGAAGGGGACACAATGGGTATTACTAGCACAGAGGGCATTACTACTATTAAGGGGGCACAATGGGGATTTCTACTATGGAGAAGGCACAGAGAGCATTATTACTGTGAAGGGGGCACAATAGGCATTTCTACTATGGAGGGGCACAGAGGGCATTATTACTGTGAAGGTGGCACAATGAGGATTATTACTGTGAAGGGGTACAATGGGGATTATTACTATGAAGGTGGCACAATGGGGGTTATTACTATAAAGGGGGTACAATGGGGATTATTACTGTGAAGGGGCACAATAGAGATTATTATTGTGACGGGGCAGAGATAGGGCATTACTACCGTGAAAGGGGTACAGAGAGGGCACAACTACTGTGAGGGGGGCACAATTAGGGCATAACTACTGTGAAGGGGGCATAATGAAGGGACAAGTACTTTAAGGGGCAAAATGTGGGCATAACTATTGTTAGGGGAACACATCTGTACAAAACTACTGTAAAGGTTGTACAATATGGGCAATACTACTGTGAGGGGGTACAATTTTTTTAAAGTATTGGGGAAGGGGTGCCAGAGAAAGGACTATCCAGGCTAAAAGCCGTATCTCATCTTGTATCCAGGCTAGAGGCCGCATCTTATCTTGTATCCAGGCTAGAGGCCGTATCTCAGCTTGTATCCAGGCTAGAGGCCGTATCTCAGCTTGTATCCAGGCTAGAGGCCGTATCTCGGCTTGTATCCAGGCTAGAGGCCGTATCTCAGCATATATCCAGGCTAGAGGCCGTATCTCAGCTTGTATCCAGGCGAGAGACCTTATCTCAGCTTGTACCAAGGCTAGTGGCCGTATCTCAGCTTGTATCCAGGCTAGAGGCCGTATCTCAGCTTGTATCCAGGCTAGAGGCCGTATCTCAGCTTGTATCCAGGCTAGAGGCCGTATATCTCAGCTTGTATCCAGGCTAGAGGCCGTATCTCAGCTTGTATCCAGGCTAGAGGCCGTATCTCAGCTTGTATCCAGGCTAGAGGCCGTATCTCAGCTTGTATCCAGGCTAGAGGCCGTATCTCAGCTTGTATCCAGGCTAGAGGCCGTATCTCAGATTGTATCCAGGCTAGAGGCCGTATCTCAGCTTGTATCCAGGCTAGAGGCCGTATCTCAGCTTGTATCCAGGCTAGAGGCCGTATCTCAGCTTGTATCCATCAATACATTCACACATTTTTTGTCAAGGAGCGTATATAAATACATTATGGAATTGCTATTTAAGCAAATATAAATCCACACTTTAATCTCAATTTTATCACCAGTCCACCTACCGCTAACTGTCAGATTGCCATTTTCAGAGACTTCAAACCGTTTAGATGCTGGCATTAGACGAACCTCCAATTGGACGACTCCTTCAGATGCAAAAGAACAAAGTTTTTATTAAATGGGATAAAATGTATTTAATAAAATTATCATTCATATGGAAAGCAAAAATATTCGGAGTCGCTCTCACCAAGGGCTCGTGCACACGACCGTAGCCTGCGGTCCACAAAACATGGATACCGGCCTTTTGCTGAACCGAACGTCCGGGCCATAATGGAACAGTCGAATCCTTGTCCGTAATGCGGACGAGACTAGGACGTGTTCTATATTTTTGTGGATGCTACGGAACAGACATACGGATGCGGAAACCACACTGTGGACCCCCATTGAAGTGAAAGGGTCCACATCAGACCCGCAAAAAATGTGGATTGGATGTGGACAAAAAAGATGCTCATGTGCATGAGCCCCAACAGTGGAAAGAGTGGGAAAACTGCCTTGAGGGCAGGGAGGAGGATGAGCCACCAGGCCAAGCTATCTACAAGAAATGTAGATATAGGGCTGGGGCACCGAACTTTGCCCTGGATGACAGAGAGCCCAACTATGTCTATTGAGAATATATTAGGGGTACAGACAGAGGACATAACGGGATCAAAATATAAAATTATATAAAATTATAAAATTGGGACATTTATAAAATTATAGCTTATTAGGCTCGGTTACAATAATACAACTGCATGTATCCGTCATGAACGGATCTGGTTGTATTATGTCTTCTATAGCCAAGACGGATCCATCTTGAACACTATTAAAAGTCAATGGGGGACGGATCCGCACCACATCGCAGACAGAAAAACGCTGCATGCAGCATTGTCCGCCTCCAGAGCAGAATGGTGACTGATCGGAGGCAAACTGATACATTCTGAGCGGATCCTTTTCCATTCAGAATGCATCAGGGCAAAACTGATCTGTTTTGGACCTCGGGGGAGAGCCCTGAACAGATCTCACAAACAGAAAGCCAAAACGGGAGTGTGAAAGTAAGCCTTAGGGTGAATCCATGTGCCACAGTTTTGTTGCAAACACATGGATTTCCATCCACCACGTCAGGAGCAGGATTATGGATGGAAGGTGAGAAGACATGCTACTGAGTGCTCACCTGTTTTGGGGAGGATCGTTGCTCTGTGAATTATAATATCTTCAAATATGACAGGTGTCTGCTCCATAACAACTCCCAAGGATCTGGCTAATGTTCTCCACGCCAAAACCAAATAGCCCGTACCAGGGTACAGGACCCGACCGTCAATACAATGTTCGATCATGAAAAGATCTGGGGAATCTGGGCTCATATCTGAAAAAAATAAAATAGTGAGAACAGAATCAATTGAAAATAAGAAACAGCGCAAGACATAAACAGCGAGCAGAAACGGGAAAAAACAAGGTTCAAAGCCCAGGTCTGGAGCTTTCAAGATTAGATGAGGGGGATGCATTAATACCGTGTAGGATTCAGGGGTTGTTCAAGAAGACAAGTCCACCCATGGCTCCTATGGCAGTATATGGACATCAATATTGTTTGTGCTCTCTTGGCAGATAGTAGAGCAGGCCTATCCCCAGTCTATGCTGTCATTATATATTGCAGCATAACCCGATGACAAAACCTCTTTATAGGCAGCATTTTCTGACATAAAAAAGACATTATGGACTTAAAGGGGTTGTGCTGCCTTTAAATGGTATTTTAATATAACTCAGCAAGAAAACCGAGCTACTATTGTAAGTTACTTTCTGTTAAAAACATGCTCCAGTTGTGAGTTATTCTCTTTACTTTATTATAATGGTGCCCCCTAGTGTCTAATCTGTAAAGTAATATGCATGTCCACCTATTGAGGTGGTCGTACATGCTCAGTCCCATCCTTCACCTGCCGCCAGCCATATCTACTGTTAGAAACTGTGCCAGCTGAAGGACAAGAGCTTCAGCAAAATGGACACTGAGCTGTAAAAAGCAGAGAGCTGCTGTATAAAGGGCACCCTTTATGTGTGATAGAGAGGGAGCTACAGCAGGAAGGTCACATCCCTGAGTTGTGATAGGGAAAGAACTTAAGCAGGAAGGACATATATCCTGAGCTGTGATAGGGAGAAAGCTGAAGCAGGAAGGACATGCCTCCTGAACTGTGATAGGAAGAGTACTGTAGGAGGAAGGGCATGTCCCCTGAGCTGTAAAAGGAAGAGAGCAGCAGCAGAAAGGACATGCCACTGAGTTGGCAGCTGGAAATAAATCTAGCAGAGCAATTGGAGCAATGAATGGGGAGACCTGTGGATCCATGTGAGGTACAGGGCTAGCTTTGTTAGAAATGGATTGTCATGTCCTATATTATCACTGATTTTCATTTTTACATGAATTATGTAATTCCCTCAAATAATATTTAAAATGACCGCAGGTTCCAGTTGTAATGAAAATATCCATAGTAAATCCAGTGAATACTGACATACATAACGACACCTGTGTCCTTTACCTATGTTATAGACTGTAGATGACGTAGACCCGCCTGAACCAGCAGGGAAGTCTTCAGGTTTGGGAACATCCCACGTCTGGCTATGATCCCACTGAATGAGAGGGGAGATGAGGGGCGTCCCAGCGGGAACAGGATACTCAACCGGGGGGTAGATGTTATCACACTGAACATTGATTCTGTAGAGAAGGATGAAAAATGATGTGTTCAACCAATGATACAACATGGGAAAAAACATACTGTAGCTTTACCAAGGGGGTGTGTACCATAGGGGTAGCCCGGAGATACTATGGGGGCTTTCCTTATACCCGAGGATCACTGTTTGTCTCTAAAAGGGACTGGAAATGATGTGGGTGGACAAGAATGTGGAACAAGCTCCTGTAACAAGACAGGGGTGCACGATGATCGGATCCAGCACCAGTACGAGGGGCCCCAATTTAAGTGTGCCCACTCTCCCCATGGTCCATTGAATCCACGAAATCTACATTAAAAAAAATAAATTCGTACCCATTTAAATAGGCTTTTCCAATGTTTGTAAGGAAAAATTCTAGATTGTTGCTATGTCCTTTTTTCATTAGTGGGAGGATTGTGTTGGTTGACTTCAAACTTCTCCTTAAGATTGCCTGGAGAGAAAGAAGATAAGGGATGGTATAACTAAAAACAATCAGCACTAAAGACCTTTAAGAAAAGCCATGAAATATTTAAAAAAATTAAAAAAGAAATTCATATTTTGCAGTACCTCACAGTTGCCAGTAGAGGTCAGGGTAAACTAAGCAGCCATTCAGTTAGGCTGTAGTGTATACTGTATAGGTGTTATGTAGCACCTGAGCCACTAGGGGACACAACATACTTCTGGCATGTCTGCTTAAAGAAAACTCTTAGGCTGAGTTCACATCAGCGTTCAGCCTTTCCGTTCTCCTGCTCCGTTATAGGAGCAGGAGAACGGAAAGGACGGATTCGGCACATAACTGAGCCAAAAGGAGCCTACTGACCCCATTAAGTATAATGGGATCCATTAGGTTTCCGCTCAGAGGAAGATTTTTGAAGCAGAGACAAAAGTCCTGCACGCACAATTTTTGTCTTGGAGCGGAAACCTAACAGACTACATTATAGTCTATGGGGCCGTGGTGAATCAATGGATGTCGTATATCACACTGTACCGCATGAAAGGTTAGTATATAAAATGAGGATGGTCGGACTGGGAGAAAATGTCTGTATGTGGGTAAGTAACTGGCAGAGTGACAGAAAACAGAGGGTGGTTATTAACGGTACACACTCAGATTGGGTCACTGTCACTAGTGGGGTTCCTCAGGGGTCAGTACTGGAGGGGTCAATGTCACTAGCGGGGTTCCTCAGGGGTCAGTATTGGAGGGGTCAATGACACTAGCGGGGTTCCTCAGGGGTCAGTACTGGAGGGGTCAATGTCACTAGCGGGGTTCCTCAGGGGTCAGTACTGGAGGGTTCAATGTCACTAGCGGGGTTCCTCAGGGGTCAGTACTGGAGGGGTCACTGTCACTAGTGGAGTACCTCAGGGATCAGTACTGGGCCCTATTCTCTTCAATATATTTATTAATGATCTTGTAGAAGGCTTGCACAGTAAAATATCAATTTTTGCAGATGACGCTAAACTGTGTAAAGTAATTACCACTGAAGAGGACAGTATACTGTGTATATATATATATATATATATATATATATATATATATATAGTACAGAGGGCAGTATACTGTATATAAAGTACAGAGGGCAGTATACTGTATATATAGTACAGAGGACAGTATACTGTATATATATATACATATATATATATATATATATATATATATAGTACAGAGGACAGTATACTGTATATATACACTACAGAGGACAGTTTACTGTGTATATACACTATAGAGGACAGTATACTGTATATATATAGTACAGAGGACAGTATACTATATATATATAGTACAGAGGACAGTATACTGTATATATATAGTACAGAGGATAGTACACTATATATATACAGTACAGAGGACAGTATACCGTGTATATTCACTACAGAGGACAGTATACTGTATATATATAGTAGAGAGGATAGTACACTATATATATACAGTACAAAGGAAAGTATACCGTGTAAATTCACTACAGAGGACAGTATACTGTATATATATAGTACAGAGGACAGTATACTGTATATATATATAGTACAGAGGGCAGTATACTGCATATATATAGTACAGAGGACAGTATACTGTATATATATAGTACAGAGGGCAGTATACTGCTACAGAGAGATCTGGATAGATTGGAGGCTTGGGCAGATAAGTGGCAAATTAGGTTTAACACTGACAAATGTAAGGTTATGCACATGGGAAGGAATAATGCAAGTCACCCGTACATACTAAATGGTAAAACACTCGGTAACACTGACATGGAAAAGGATCTAGGAATTTTAATAAACAGCAAATTAAGCTGCAAAAAACAGTGTCAGGCAGCTACTGCCAAGGCCAATAAGATAATGGGTTGCATCAAAAGGGGCATAGATGCCCGTGATGAGAACATAGCCCTACCACTTTACAAATCCCTGGTCAGACCACACATGGAGTACTGTGTACAGTTCTGGGCTCCTGCTAACAAGGCCGACATAGCAGAGCTGGAGAGGGTTCAGAGGAGGGCAACTAAAGTAATAACTGGAATGGGGCAACTACAGTACCTTGAAAGATTATCAAAATTAGGGTTATTCACCTTAGAAAATAGAAGACTGAGGGGAGATCTAATAACTATGTATAAATATATCAGGGGTCAGTACAGAGATCTCTCCCATCATCTATTTATCCCCAGGACTGTGACTGTGACGAGGGGACATCCTCTGCGTCTGGAGGAAAGAAGGTTTCTACACAAACATAGAAGAGGATTCTTTACGGTAAGAGCAGTGAGACTATGGAGCTCTCTGCCTGAGGAGGTGGTGATGGTGAGTACAATAAAGGAATTCAAGAGGGGCCTGGATGTATTTCGGGAGTGTAATAATATTACAGGTTATAGCTACTAGATTGCCTGATTGGAGTCGGGAAGGAATTTTTTCTTTAAGGTGAGGAAAATTGGCTTCTACCTCACAGTTTTTTTTTTTGCCTTCCTCTGGATGAACTTGCAGGATGACAGGCCGAACTGGATGGACAAATGTCTTTTTTCAGCCTTATAAACTATGTTACTATGAACGCTGATGTGAACTCAGCCTTAGGGCTCATGCACACGAACATATTTTCATTTTTTGGGGGGACCGTATGCGGAACCATTCATTTCAATGGGTCCGCAAAAAAAAACGGAAGTTACTCCGTGTGCATTCCGTTTCCGTAGGTCCGTTCCGCAAAAAAAAAAAGAACATGTCCTATTTGTATGCGCATTACGGACAAGGATAGGACTGTTCTATTAGGGGCCAGCTGTTCCATTCCAAAAAATACAGAATGCACACGGACGTCATCCGTAATTTTTGCAGATCCATTTTTGCGGACCACAAAATACATACGGTCGTGTGCATGAGCCCTAAGGGTACATTCACATGTCTGCAAAACAGAGATACCAGCCATGTGGGTTCCGCATTTTGCGGACCGCACATAGCCGGCACTATAATAGAAATGCCTTTTCTTGTCTGTGGCTGCAGACAAGAATAGGACATGTTCTACTTTTTTGCGGGGCCGCGGAACGGAAGTGCGGATGCGGACAACACATAGTGTGCATTGAAAATGAATGGGTCCGTACCCCGACCATAATGCGGACATCTGAATGGACCCTTATTGTGAGCCAAAACTATATGCGGGTCAAAAACACAGAACAGGAGGAAATCTTTCCATTGCACCTAAACTCTGTGTAGGCGTTACTCCTGATTTTGGCTCACAGTAACTGATGGAAAGAAATGATCAAATAACTGAAGTGTGAACTGGGCCTAACCAGTATATTCCCAACAAGCACCTTCTTTTATAACTCTGTGTTGTGCTGTCCTTCAGTTATTCCTCCTAAATATTTATGAATGTATTAACAAGTGGGTGTTATCAGTTGGGAGTGTGTCCCTATATACTCTAACACTGTCCAATCAGTGCTGATAGTGTCAGACTGGGTTGGGACATGGCCTTTTGATAATACTTTGATAGGACCTAGTTGTCAACTTGTCAACACCTTTCCAGGATGAACAAAAGAGGAACACAGGATTCTAACAAAAAGTCACAAATCGGTTATTTCTTGGGGAATACTGGCATTTACTAAAACAGACATGTCAGGAGAGGAGACAGGCCCTCTTTAAATGCCTTTGTCGCATAATCGAAAGTCATACCCCTTTTCTAATACACTTCTCCCGCCATTTTCAAGATCTCTGCTTGCTGTCAGACAATGAAAATCCTCTTATCAATATCCAGATGTTAAAAGTCTCCCCTTACCTTGTATTTCTCAATAAACTTGGAGTTTGATTCAATAGTAACCACTGTAGACAACTATCGTTTTGTTCAATAAGTCATCAGCCCACAGTGGATTGCCTAGGCTAGATACAACTGTAACAAACCCTCAGCTGTGTAACATATTAGGCCGTGTAAAGATTTTCAGCCTCTGGGGGGGGGGGGGGGTAAACAATGTTCCCAATCAGCGGAAGCAAGCAGGGATCTTGAACCCACATGGCATCAGATTACTTGCAAATCGCAGACAGCTCCTAGTGATCTAATGTGGCGATACTGGATGCAGAATGTGCCGCATGCTGTAACACCCGCTATGGAGGCAGTGAAAACGGTCACACTTGATTTGCACTGGAAAATCGGGAGACGCTAATGAGAAGGACATGTCTGCACTGCTGGTGATGACTAATATACCAACCTGGAGAAGGGCATGAGGGGCGATTTCCACCACCACTGCGTTTTCTGGGATGCTCTGCAAGCCTTCCTGGAAGAGGACCGGACTGACTAAATTATTGACATGGTATTCCGCTGATGAGAACTGAGCAAGATCGCTTTGCCACTGGGCCTCTGGTAGGGAAGTGCTGATCCAGCGATGAGAGCGCTTCTTAGGAACCGTAATGACCTGAAGGGCAATATCAAAGCAAATCTGAGGTCAAACACTGATATAAAGAGGATTGTATCTAGGATTATAATTTACTAATATAACGTGATGTATTGCGAATATGGCTAAAGCTACATGACCACCTGTGCCACATGATGCCCTGGCATGAAAGGTTTCACTACAGATGTCACAGGGAGACCAAACCCAAGTTCCAGGGGGTTGAACAGCGTGCAAAAGGTGGAGAAAAAAAAACTAATCTGTCACAAGCGTTCCAGGACTGGAAGTGTGATGTGTCATCTACATGCACATTAGCCCTGCCGACCAATCATTGGTGACTTGTGAAGGGACGGCACGTGACCAAGGTTACCGCAGTGGTGGTGTGCATGTAGATGATACACGCCGACCAGATGATGCACCATAGCTCAGAAGTCATTATTTTTCATTATCTTGCACACCTCTGTATAGCACATTTGTTTTGATGCCGCCAGGGCTTGATGTGAGTGAGATTGCCATGGAAAAAAACATGTTTTATAAGATTCCTCTCTCTGGTCCAGCGGGACTAGAAGTGGCAGAGATGGGTTCTCAGTGCTTTGCACCCTGCCCAGCCCTCTGACTATGGGTTCCCAGTCCTGGAGAACGCCTTTAATTCGAAAGTTGAGCTGTTAATATGGCCAAGCCCAGCATCAGCACCAGTATTACTGATGATCTGCTATACATTTGTGATGCTAAGGATAAAAAATAGACAAAGACCACTCTGTGACTCAGTCACCAATATGTCCAGATCCACCTAGACTGCACCAGAGATGGTCATGTAATTTATTTTTTAATTGTTCAATGGAGTGAAGAGCAGCAACTATGGGCCATAGATACAATGGAAACGAGGGGACCTCATAGACTTCTAGGGAAAGTTTTCTAGGAATGCTCGGTGACTTGTGGTGACCCAATTTTTAGTGGGAGCGGCTGACCATTTAATGTGTGTACTGGCTCTCCCCTGATGGCAGATGGTTTAAGCATGCTTATTCTCCTCCCCCTATTGAGACCACTTGCACATTTGGCTCAGCAAAGTGCACATCTGTATGGGGTTGGTGGGAGGAATAGCTTTCAGACAAGTAAGTGTTCAGCCTACAGATATCTAAGATGTATGGCCACCTTCAGGGACCTCACACAAGTGAGGGATAACATCCAGAAGCTTGGTGATGAGACTGCATGCAAGACTGGC
The DNA here is from genome assembly GCA_033119425.1 of Bufotes viridis. NCBI lineage: Eukaryota > Metazoa > Chordata > Amphibia > Anura > Bufonidae > Bufotes > Bufotes viridis. Next base: position 258,124,076 of record CM065594.1, on the reverse strand, counting down.
TCATGGAGGTATCTCAGCTACATCCTACTGCATGTAAACCATTGAAAAGTTTAAAAACTCAAAGCCCGTTAAAGGGGCCCACTCATTTCAGACTTTCATGGCATATTAACTGGTAAAAGGGTTGACTGCTGAGGAGCTGACGCCTAATAACCCAATCAATGACAGGGGTCCCAGCATCAGTAAACACACTGGAAATAAAATATAAGTGTGCGACTTACTTTCTTCAGGGCACTGAGAAGCGATGGAGCAATAGACGCCATGTAATAGGAGTGAAAGGCCACTCCTGCACTCTGCACTTCTTTGGCGAAAACCCCTTCTTTCTTGAGTTTTGCAACAAAGTCTCGCACTGAATCCTAACAGAAGGATAAAGGAGAACGCCTTGAAGTCTACAAATACCATAGCAAAGTTCAAGAGCCTCCAGCTGGATGAAAGCCCTGACCAGGAGCGAATGGAGACAGAACCTTACCTGTGGGCCAGATATGGTGACTGTATCCTCGGAGTTATGGCAGGCCGGCACCACTCCCTCCGGACACTGAACCTTACATTCCTCCCAAGTCAGCCCTGACAAGAGAAGATAAGCCAGTCTTACAATGGGAGAAATATCAATCTCTATAGGCACTTATGGAGTATCTTTTCTTAGAACTCTGTATTCTGCTGTTCCTCTGTTATTCCTTCTGGAAATGCTTTACTAAATGAACAGCCTTGCCAATAGGTTATGTCCCCACATACTCATTGGACAAGGTCAGGGTACAGGCACATGTAGCACACGTGCTGGGTAGCTGAGATGAAGCCAAAAAAACATGGCGGCATCCAGTTTGGCGCCGTTTTCAAACTGATCGTTAATTGATTGTTGCAGTTTTTGCTGCTGACAGAGAGTAGGTTGAGTAGCTTTGTAAATGCACATCTGATAGTGATCCTAAAATACAGTATGTGTTATTACTCCAGAGCTGCAATCACACTTCTGCAGTCCCAGGTTACAATCTCCCAGACTTTCCTTACGTCTAAATGTCTGCAATTGGTGATTGATATTTTACATGAGGTATAAATGGTAACTGTCCCTGTCAGTGCCAGTCCCAAGAACCAGACCTAAAAAAGGGCAGGGTTTATGGAAACTCTGGCCAAGCTTCAAGAGTTGATCAAGTTACCGGTAATTTTATTTTTAAGCAGGGAAGTTATTAGAATAATAATTTTAAAAAAACGTATACTCAGCCCTACTGCACTGACGCTCTTGGGCTTTGCTTTTCTGACTGCAGCGGTGACAAGCTTGTATACTGCATGTGACTGCTGCAGCCAAGCACTGGCCTCAGCAGTCTTGTGCCGTATACCACCAGACCAAGTGATTGGTACATCAGTATACTGGCAAGTCCTTGCTGCTGCTAAATCATTATATTATGTTTGCAGCAATGGGGAAGATGGAGGGGTAGTGCAGCAAATGAGGAGGTTTCAGGTCAGGGAGAATTACTATTATTAGTCTAATAGTGTAATTGCCTTAAAAATAACTGGGACAATGGCAAACATGTATGAGGCACTGCACAGTCATTTATGTACACAGTAACTCCACCGGCAGAACAGTGAATGCAGCTCTGGAGGATAATACAGGATGCAACTTAGAATCAGTACAGGATAAGTAATGTAATGTATGTACACAGTGACAGCACCAGCAGAATAGTGAGTGCAGCTCTGGAGAATAATACAGGATGTAACTCAGGATCAGTACAGGATAAGTAATGTCCTGTATATGTAGTGATTCTACCAGCAGAATAGTGAGTGCAGCTCTGGAGTCTAATACAGGATGTAACTCAGGATCAGTATAGGATGAGCAATGTATGTACACAGTGACTCCACCAGCAGAATAGTGAGTCCAGCTCCGGAGTATAATAAAGGATGTAACCCAAGACTAGTTTGACATAATTAATGTAATATTATTTGTCCTGATGTTTAGCAGCAGACAGTTTCATGTGATTTGACAACTTGCTAGATCATCTGGGATGTTCTGACAACCAGTGCAGACACTTCTGTGCGGCTCAGTGATGAACGGCTCTGAACAAGAATAGGTCTAAGAGGTCTTTACCATCAGTGGATCTATATTCAGAATGTGTGAAAAAAGTCTTTTGCCCCTGACCAGGATTCTAATAATCTTATTGAGTGAAATATGAACAGAAGCAAAAGTGCCACAAAAGCAACGGATTCATGGAGAAAACACGTAACTGATCTAAGCTGAGTGACATAATTAAGCCAATTAAAAGAGATTGGAAGAGATTTATAAAAATCTAGTACAAGATTGGCTTAGGGCTACTGCACTGGCACATGTTCTCCTCTCCTTAGGGTCAGGCTGTTGGGGGATGAATGCAGGAGATCAGTCCATACAATAGAGGAGATGACGCCAATGAATCGTTTCACTACTCAACCTCCCTTGCATGATGAGAGCTGTAGACTGAGAGACTGGTATGGGGAATACAATGGGGCAGATTTACTAATCCTGTCCGACATTTAGACAGATAAGGGCAAGTTCACATCACTGCTCGGATTGAAAAAAAAAAAAAAAAAGGGATCCTCAGCACCAGTTATGCACATTTGGCATCCGTTTAAGCCATTTCCACCTGAGATCCATTAGTTTTGATGGAAAAAAAAGTCCAGCATACAAGATCCGTTTTTTTCTGATAATTCAGAAAAACGGAAACGTGAACAGTGATGTGATTTATCATCTTCCTTGCGCCTCAAAAGTGGCTGTTTGTTTGTAACTTTTTAAATTGCAAGTGCCTCTCTTTATGCCACCCTTGCCCTTTTTCCAAAAGAGGGTGTAGAAAGCTACGGAAAGGGACAGCTGAGACAAATTTATCTTCATTTACAGCAGTTTTCTGGTGCAAATGAAGCCAGAAATCTATGGCAGCTCTGAGCTGTTGTAGATTTCTGTTTATGGTAGTACAAGAAGTCCCAGCAGTCGCTTGTATGCTTGAAGGTTTTTCCTTATTAATTTAATGCATAGAAAAAGTACAGGACGCGTTTCAGCCTGTCCAAAGCCTTTTTCAATTGACAATACAACAATCCCTCAGGGTGCATTCACATCACTGTTTAGCTTTCGGTTCTTTTATTCCGTCAGAAGAAGAGAGAGAGATTTAAAAAAAACAGGATCTGTAAAAAACTGATCCTGTTGCATGTATGCATAGAATTGCATAGGATCCGTTTTTTTACAGGATCCAGTAAAAAAAACAGATTCAATTGCATCAGTTTGAGCCATTTCCGTCTGAGATCCGTTTTTTTAGATGGAAACAAAAGTACTGCATGCAGGACTTTTTCTACCTTCTAATAAACGGATCTCAGTCGGAAATGGCTCAAACGGATGAAAACTGATGCAATTGGATCCGTTTTTTTTACTGGATCCTGTAAAAAAACAGATCCTATACAATTCTATGCATAACTGATGCCACAGGATCTGTTTTTTTTTACAGAATCCTGTTTTTTTTTTCCTCTCTCTCTCTTCTTCTGACGGAATAAAAGAACGGAAAGCTAAACGGTGATGTGAATGCACCCTCGCCCAGATAAAATACATGCAGTGATCAGCTAGCAATGACGTGCGCAGCCTCAACATCCAATCTGACCGTATTATCAGAAGGAGCTGGCATATTCTACAGAGGGGTTACCCCCAAGTGAAGGAGTTTAAACTCCCCCCACTGATTTGTAACAAAAAGAAGCTCAATCTTCGAGACCAACTGGTACACGCAGACTTGGGAAGCTTTAAAGGTTATGTAAACCTTTGAAGGCAATTTTTGTTTATGATTGCATTTTACTTATTTTTGGCTAAAAATCCTATTTTCAATTGGCCTTTATTAAAAATATTGAGCTGTTCTGTCACAAAGGGTTAGGTGGTTTTCTAGCTGTGTGACTGGTACTTTCACTTTGTGCTGGTCATCTAATAAACCTAATCTCTAAACTACTGAGGGGTCATAAACACTTATTTAAGCCACAATCTTATCAGTTAGATAAGAACTGAGCTATAATGAGTGTTTATAACGTCAGAGAGCAGAGATAAGGAGCCCGTCAGCTCCCCAACTGACGGAAAAGAGAGAAAACTTACAGGTTGTTTCTTGATCATCTCAGCTCTGTACAGAAAAAACGAGTTCCATATTTTTAATAAAGACCAATTGAAAATAATGATTTTTAGCTCAAAATAAGTGCAATGCAATAATAACAAAATTGCCCCTAAAAGTGTACATTGACTTTAAGTTTGTCTACATGATAAATGTTATTTGATGAAGTGAGACAATCGCTTTAAGCCGTGCCACGTTCCACTAATCACGCCACACATATTGTTTATATTTGAACTGGTTTTATATCCTCGCTCTCTATATCTAACATTTGTAACATTATAGCTCCGTCGAGGAAAGTCAACACCAAAACTACACAGCTCCATCTATTGTGTAGCATATGGAGCTGGTAACTGCAGCACTGCTCCCATTCACTTCAATGCTACAATAACCAGCTCTGTCCACTTCACAATGCATGGAGCTGTATAGTTCTGGTGATGACTTTTGGCACCGGGGCTACTGCAGAACAGTTGATCAGTGCAGTTGCGGAGTGTCGGACCCCCACTTATCAGATACTGATGGTCTATAAGCTTTACAGATAAGCTGTACAGATAAGAAGCCTTGGGTCTGAACATAGAAAAACTGGCAAAATGGCCCACAAGACGAAGTTCAACATACCTACTGCAGCCATTCCACCTGGTGGGAGTTTTGCCTCTTTGATGCACCGTCCCCTCCAGTAAGCAGCGAGTATGGCTTCTGTGTGGCTAAGTGAATTATCTGCATATCCACAAGCTAACTCTCCGACTGAGTGCCCAACAATGCCATCAGGTGCCAGTTTCATTGTTTTGAGCATGTCAATCTGAGCAATCTGAAATGTAGAACATGAGGTCAATCAATAATGATAATACATGGACCATACTGGTCCAAGCATAATACTGTACATATGACACAGAAAGCAATGTGTGCGCCTGTCATACTATAAGCACAATTCATGGCATGGTGAAGGAATGAAAAGTGCATCACATAGAGGTCCTACCTGAATGGCAGCCAGTCCAACAAATGCATGGACAGTGTCCTCAAAGGTGCTGTCATCGGCGTGGAGAAGAAGTTCTGACACTTTCAATCCGGTTCCTTTTAGAGCTTCGTCAGATCGGAAAATGGACTCGCGGAATATATCCAGGTTCATGAGGCTGTGACCCATTCCTTTCCACTGTGTACCCATTCCTGTATATCACATGCAACATACTGACAGGTCATCTCAAAGATGATGCCCAAAGCAGAAATAGAAGAATGCCTGCATACTATCCATTCCTGAGGCTCAGCACGATAGCTGCATAATAGTCACTCTTCTAACCACCTCTAGCTTTTATATATAATGCATACTCTCCATTTCCCTTCACCCACGTCCCCCTAACATATGTGATGTTCAAAATCCCGGGCCAGCTAAACTTATCTATGACAGGGTCGCCATATTCCTTAGCTTCTTGGCAAGTGTTCACTAGACCGCTGCACCTACATGCTGGTCAGTCAGTCCCACCAAAATCTCTATGTTTGGCTGACCTTAGTTTAATGTGCACCACCACCGTTGCCTACTCCACCTAAACTTCGTTCCAGAACTGGTCTTTTGCATGATATAGTCCAAAGTGTGTGAAATTTCAGTCATGATTACATTTCCGTCATGAAAGTCATCACTGGATACTAAGAAGAGGTCAGCACTGTCATTAGAGACACTGAGCAAAGCTAAGTCCAATAGCCGTAGAATAAGTTCCCACAGAACCTACAGGAATTGACTTTGTGGCAATGAACCAAGATGCAAGGCAATGCTCACCTGAACAAATGTACCACAGAGGTCTACCAGATGCCTGCGTCTGTTGAATTTCCTTCACATCACTTTCCGTTCCCACAAGTGTGTATCCACGGTATGGCATGGCTGTAGAGGGCATTCCAGAGATGTTGTTCAGCAGGCTCACAATCGTGGCATCTGAGGCAAGTTTTCGACTTTTCTCTATTAGAGCCTCAATGGCCTCTGGTGTCCTTCCGCATATCTGAACCAGGCGAGGAAGAGGAAGGGAGCCCCCACTAGAGGATAATCTCTTCTGGTTTGGTCTCAAGATCACATGGACATTGGAGCCGCCAAATCCAAAGGAATTGATGCCAACAATGCCACCTTTTACTGGGATGGGTTCAGTCACTACTTGGATTCTTCCATCTTGCAAAGCAGGAATATCTTGGTTTGGATTCTTGTAATGGAGATTTGGGGCCCAAACGCCATGTTCAAGAGACAGAATGACCTATATGGGCGTAAAATTAAAAAAATATGTAGTAAAACGTAGTATTCGGCTATACTACTTCATATATGTGCACTTGATTTAAAGAAGACCATTCTACTCCTGCAGTGAACTCCACTGAAAAAATGTGATTGTTAAACTGGATTCTATGATGATATGGAAGCATGCTCCACTCATTTCTATGGAGTTCTGAGAACAGCCAAGCAAGTGTACATCTTGGGAGCTGGAGTGCCGGAGGTTAGCCATCACAGATATAGAGGATAATTATTCAGAGATGATGGGGACTGGGGAGGATAGTCCTAAAATGAGCAAAGGTTAAAGAGGTTATCCCATGAATCGAGTTCATATAACCCATTATTATTTAAACGACTTTGCACTGTTTCCACCCAAAATATATGTTTCTCCTTTTTTTCCTTCCCCTTGGTCCCACTGCTAACCTGTCTTATTTTGAGTGAGCTGCTGGGAAGTATTACATGACCCATTTCTCTTTTTTCTGCCTTCACACCCAAAACCCCTTGTATGTACTCCCTTTCACTTCCCCCTGCTGCATAATACCACCAGTCAGTCTCCTTCCCCCTCTGGCAGACTTCATTCCACAAATACCACATCAGTACAATAGTCGAGAAACACAATAATCCACAGAGAATTCACAGTCTCTTTCTTCCTCTCATAGCTGTAAAAATAATTCCCTGTAAATTATTCAGTCAGTCTCCTTCCCCATCTGGCAGCCCTACTGTAGTCCCCACGGGATAATAATTGTACCACGGGATCAGGAGCAATGAAGATAAATAGTATTTGCTTGCTTACAAGTCAATCCTCAGTAGCGACCTCAGCTTTGCTGTACATTGCCCAGACGCCAGGGTTGAAGCAGTTTGTGTAGGCTGCTGTTCAGTGAACAGAGGATCACTACTCTAAGATTACGAATTTGGCAGTGGGGAGAGTGACTGAGCATGAATGTCCACCAGACTTCAGTTCATTAGGTGGGTGTGCACGTTGATATAGACAATGAACACCAGGTGGCACCATACTATGTATGTAAATGCCATAATTTCTCAACTGATTGTTTTTTTAAGGCGCTTCAGTGGTCACAGGTTCTAGAACAGCATGACACTAGCAGTGACACACAATTCTTGGAGATAAGGCTGCTGAAGCCAAATGATTAGCCTCAGGTCACAGGTTCAAGCCACTTCTGGTTAGGTGGGGACCTGAAACGGGAGGAATAGAGCTGTGGCAGAAGAATGCTGGTACTACTGAGAGGCGAGTATGTTTTTTATTTTAATTGGGCACAGGTTCTAAGCATTGGACAGGCCACCCCTTTAATGCACATTAATATTGTTAGTTTTTCATGATCTGTACAATACATATTATATTTCCCGGTAGGACAACCCCTTTAAACCCATGGCCTGTCTGACATAGTAATAGCAGTAAATGAGACTCGATAATCTGCACAATAACTACAAAGCTAGTGAGGTCATCGGTTATTATGGAAGAAGATTTGGCTTTTGCGGAAATGTCGGATAATGGTTTAAAATAGGTTTATTCTGCTGAAGTGGTGAAATAGAATTAATTTCATTCTCTCAAGGGTTCAGATGTGGAAAACCCAACAGATCTCAGGAACTTTACATGCAGGTACTAACTTTTAATGACTGTGTAATTACTAATGTTATGTCTATTTAAGCAAAGTGGGTGACTGACACTTGGGCAAACAGATAATTCTAATGACTTCTATTTCCGCTTGCTGCTCATCGTCTCCCTCAAGGCTTAGTAGACAAACATGGCACAGAACACAGTCTTTCATGCCCCCGTACATTTCCCCTCACGTTTTGTGTGAACCCAATAAAGGTTATGTTTCGTAGACCTGCAATGTATTTCTATAACACGTCAAACTCCTGTGACCACTTCTGTTCATGGAGCCATGCAGGGGGAAAATGGTGGTCACCCACACTGGAAGTCAAGTGGTAGCCGCTGAATGGTACCAATAAGAGGACAGGAGGGTCACCACCAGGTTCTTTGCCCAGCAGCCTTTACTAAGTGGAGTTTGATTTTACTATATAAGTTTACCTATGAGTTAACTTAATTTAGAACAGATCTGGGGGAAATCAAATTTCCATCAGCTTCCCTATCAGCCTTGCAGGTCGTGTTTGATCCTCGGGTAGAATATAAGATGCTGAACTGGAATCCATGGAGAATATGATTTCCCGACGACCTGTTCTTCTTCTGTTCTATTATTGGATCACTCAGAGTAACAACATAATAAATCCAATGCCCTCAATGTTTATAAGATACCACCTAGTTCCTCCATAGTATAACATTTATCATGTTAGATTTCATCTAGTTTCCTAACCAAAACTGTAAAGATCTTCCTGAGTGGTCCTCAAACTAGGATCATGGACCTCAATTTCCCACCCAGTCGGGATTTGCTAAAATAATGTTGAATTTTAGGAAATTGACCTGTGCCTTTGCAGGTACTTGTAGCGAAAACTTTATCACCTTACACAGAATTATAACTACCCTTGGTTGCACGTGTTGCATGATAGTCTGAGCAAAAGAGGTGCATGGTCTGTAAGCCGCTGAACGGCAGGTACAGTTCTCGCCCAAGTCCTTCTAGTGGGGTACCGTCTCTTTCAAGGAACACTCAATATAACTTGCAGCAACAGTAACTCTTGATGACAGGGTGCTGAATACTTGTACAACACATTAACTCCTGAGTATTTCTCGTAAAGTAGTCCCCTTTGCCCCACTGGTCCACTCACTCCTCTAAGCTCAGAGGAATTGCCCCACAGTCCTCAGTCCAGCAGCCAGTCTGCCTACGGCTCAGTCTGACTCTGGGCAGGTACTGTCACGTGCTTACTTGTCTGCCTTTTCGCAGCGCTGGCCACAGTTGCCTGTGATTGGTATTCCTGCCTCACTAGCTAGTTTTGTGTTTGTTACTCTGGATCACTGACCTGTTTCTCTGACATTGCCTCTGATTACTGATTTTGCCTCTGACATGACCTCCTGGAATTAGACTCTGCTAGATTTTGACCTCCCCTTTGCTGTGTATTTGACTTAGCTTTTGGATTCTGATCTGATCCTGCTTTTGCCTGTCTGGTTTTGACCTCTGTCTGTCTGACTACTCTTTTACTCTCTTTAGGTTAAGGTCCTTGCACTTCGTCAAGTAAGGGACCATCACCAAGTTGTGGGCTGTCATTTAGGGCAGATGGTCCTAGTAGGTAGGGACAGTGGTGCGGGTTGAGTAGAGAGCTGCACTGTTCCCTACCCTTCATGACAGATACAATCTCAGACAATAGTAATCAGGCAATGGGTCCCCATCTCCTCCAGTCTCCTGCCACCAGCATACCAGCTTGCTGCTCTGCACGACACATGATTACTTACACATTCTGCCTTGCTTACTTCTTCCGTTATCTAATATGTCCTCCTATTGGTACCTTCCTACACTGCAACACCAAGTGGGGACACAATAATTGGGACAAACCCACATATATAGAGAAGAACACAAAGACACAGTGAGGTGGGTCATGTTATACACTCAGCCTATAAAAGGTCATCCTTTGGACCAACTATATAACACTATAATACCACTTAGGTCTACAAGGCTATACCTTACAGAGTCTTGTCAAACTGGACACAATGATGAAGTGAATGTATCTACATCTTATCCTCACTTAAGGAAAGTTCAGGCCTCTTTATATCTGATTCACAGTATGGCATGTAACAGTTGGCTAAATATATTACTCACGATACGCCTCTCAGCTCACCTTACACAATGCAGCAAGACCCGAGGCAGGTTCTGGGTGGCCCATATTTGACTTGGTGGATCCAAGTAATAATGGTTCTCTTTCTGACTTGAAGAAAACGCTTACAATCCCATTCACTTCTTGGGGATCCCCAACCTGCAGAACACAAGATTGTGCAGCTATGAAATATGGAATAGCATTCTTAGGCTAGTTTCACATCTTCGCTTTCCCTTTCCGCTATTGAGATCAGTCATAGGAGCTCAATAGCGGAAGAAAACGCTTCTGTTTTGTCCTCATTCATTGTCAATGGGGACAAAACTGAACTGAATAAAACGGAATGCACCAGAATGCATTCCGTTCCGTTTGGTTGCATCCCCATCGCGGACAGAAAAATGATGCAAGCAGCGTTTTTCTGTCCGCGATGGGGTTCAGAGCAAGATGGATCTGTCATGACAATGGTGTCCATTTTCTCGGATACAAAAGAAAACGGATCCGTCCCCCATTGACTTACGATGGTTTTAGTGACGGATCTGTCTTGGCTATTTTAGAGATAATACAACCGGATCTGTTCATAACGGATGCAGCCGGGTGTATTATCATGACGGAAGCGTTTTTGCTGATCCATGACGGATCCAGCAAAAACGCAGATGTGAAAGTAGCCTTATGGTGTTACTTCATGCCCAACCTGCGGCCCTCCAGCTGTTGCAAAATTACAACTCCCAGCATGCCTGGACAGCTATCAGCCTACAGCTATCAGCCTGCAGCATGGCATGGTGGGAGTTGTAGTTTTACAACAGCTGGAGGGCCGCAGGTTGAGCATCCCTGTTCTAGGGCGACGTACTTCATAATTGGTGCAAAAAGTAACACAAACACACCAATATACAACCAAACCCCTGTCTTTATGTCTACCTTAACAATTCATGGAATAGGACTGCAATATACGGTATATACGCAGCTTTGATCAAGGAATCAAAGGAAATAATTAAGAAGTGGTTATTATCCGACCCAGAAGAGTTCAAACACCCACTGCGTTAACAGAGTGGGACCTTTATTTGGGGCTCACATCAGTTAGCCAGAGCAAAGAGCTGCTACAACAACAGTATCCTTCTCTGGAGGGCCCATTAGAATGCATAACATGGACAACCCATAGATTTCAATGGATACGATGTAATACTTTAATTCTCCTGCGGTGGCGCTGCAGGGAAACTGAATACTTGCTGCTGGACTCCTGTATTTAATTTACTAATTTTGGGGGACACTCCTGATCAAAGAGGATTATAAAGGGGATAAGGGGTTAATTAGACTCAGTAGTCAAAGGATGCAGAATTATAAGGGTTTGTTTTTTTACCATGTTTGTGAGTGTAATAATGATGAAGTACTGGACATAGTGGGGTTTCCCTGTGTCAGTATTACAGCTTTTATGTGCTGATTAAAAGAGGTTTTCTGAGACTTTTATACTGATGACCGATCCTCTGGATAGGTCATCAGTATCTGGTCCGGGGAAAGGGGGGACCCTGGAGATCAGCTGCTTGAGAAGGCAATGCACTGCAACCTTCTCGCACCTCAACAAGCACAGCTTTGTACAATGCTTGGTATCTAGGTTTTCCACCTTTAAAAAGATAGCAGCCAAGTTAAGGCACACCCCATAGTGGGTGTGGTTGTGGGCATGGCTTAACACAGGGTGTTAAGTCGCTATGTCATAATGTGGCTCCCAGTATTAATAATGCCCCCATTAGTGCCCCCCAGTAATATTAATGCCTCCATCCTTGCCCCCCAGAATGGATAATGCACCCCATTAGTGCCCCCGGTAATAGTAATGCCCCCATTAGTGCCTCCCAGAATTACCAATGCCCTCATTAGTGCTCCCCAGAATTAATAATGCCCCAATTAGTGCCCCCCCCCCAGAATTAATGGTGACCCTATTAGTGCCCCCAGTAATAGTAATACCCCCATTAGTGCCCCCAGTAATAGTAATGCCCCAATTAGTACCCCCCAGAATTAATAATGCCCCCATTAGTGCCCCCAATAATATTAATGCCCTAATTAGTGCCCCTCAGAACAAATAATGCCCCCATAAGCGCCCCCCAGAATTAATAATGCCCCCATTAGTGCCTCCAGAATTAATAGTGTCCCCAGTAGTGCCGCCCAATATAATATTGCCCCATATCCAGTTAGCAGTGAGTCACGGCGCGATCAAATGGATGAGGTCAGTTCTTTTTTTTTACTTTTTTTTGTTTTTTGTTAACACAAGTGGAGGAGGGGGCAGGAGTTAAAGGCTGTACTAATGAGCGCTCTATAATTGAAGCATTCATTAGTAACAGTGCTTTTAGGAAAATACCGGCAATTGTTATTGCCAGTAGAAAAGAATTACCGGCACCAGCAGTGCCACTAAAATACGGGTGAGATACTGGCCGGGTGGCAGCCCTATTGGTAACCCAGCTCAACCCTATTCACTTTAATGGGGCTGAGTTGCGCTTAGGTCAAGTGACCAATGAACATCACATGGCCTAGGCCAGTGATGCCCAACCTGCGGCCCTCTAGTTGTTGCAAAACTACAACTCCCAGCGTGCCCTAATAGCTGTAGGCTGTCCAGGCATGCTGGTAGTTGTAATTTTGCAACACCTGGAGTGCCGCAGGTTGGGCATCACTGGCCTAGGCAAAGCTGCGAGAAGGCTGTGGCGCTACTGCGTGCACCGGTGCCTTCTCAAACAGCTGATCAGCAGGTGTCCGGGATGTTAGACCCCCACTGATCAGATACTGATAATAGGTCATCAGTTAAAATATCTCAGAAAACCCCTTTAAGGGGTTGTTCACTTTTGGTGGAAAGCCTAGTTACAGCTTCATCAGTGATCAGCTGCAACCAGAGGCAAGTGTTCAATTCCCCTGCAGCAGCACCACAGTCCCTGTAAGGGCTTTCTGTATGCTAGACCCCACTGCTCACCTTAGTGCCTGTACCATGGGCCTCCACGTATTCCACCTCATTGGCCTGGATTCCAGCTTCCTGGTACAAAGCGTTTAGCAACTGCTGCTGCACTTCACCGGATGGGAAGGTCACTCCTGTTGGCAGAAGACAGAGGAGTCTTTTGAACATTGAATCTAAGCAGAGAAGACGGCTATGCAGAATACAAATGAGGTGGAGGCCATTGTCTCTCTGAGACCACTCAACTGTACAGAGAGGACATTGACGCCAATGAAACTATTCCACCCCCTTCCCTTTCCCTTCTGGTTTCCATTAATTAGGCAAAATAGTCTTGTTTTACAGTCTAAAAACTGATATTCACGCCACTACCCCATGGGACTGCTCAGCAGCTAGTTCTGCTGAATCCGGACATGGCGAGATTTTGGGACCACAGCTTATCTGCATGGTAGTCTAAGTTTTAAAGGGGTTGTCCATCCCCATTCCTTTTTTTCCTAGACCTTAGAATGCTATAAAATACCATAACTCGCCTTACCGATTCCCTGCCGCTTAGGCTAGTTTTACACTTGTGGCAGGACGGATCCGACAGGCTGTTCAGCTTGTCGGATCCGTCGTGCCGCTATTTCGCCGTGCCGCCGCTCCGTCCCCATTGACTATAAGAGGCAGAGTTCCGGCGCAGCACGGGAGTGCACGGAGAGAGGACGCCGGACTAAAACTACGACATGTCCGACCTTTTAGTCCGGCAGCCTCTGCGGTGCACTGCTGTGCTGTGCCGAAACTCCACCCCCATTATAGTCAATGGGGACAGAGCTGCAGTCCGGCGGCACGGCGAAGTAGCAGCACAACGGATCCGACAGGGTGAACAGCCTGTCGGATCCGTCCTGCCGCAAGTGTGAAACTAGCCTTACTGTGTTCCCCACCAGTCTTTGTACCCTGGCCTCTAATGATGACCTTTCGACGCAGACATGTGATTGGTTGCACTGGTGACTACAGTGGTGTCCGCTGCAACCAGTGATTGATCACATGTCTGGGAAGCTATGGCGTGGGAGAGGAACAGGACTGGGTAAGGTATTACCCTTTATTTATTTTTTTAGCATTCTAAGTTTTTGGATAAAAATTTGAAGAGGCTGGACAACCACTTTAAAGGAAGCCTGAGGTGGTCTAACACACTACATGTCTTATCAGTAGCTCTGGCTGCTGCTTTATTCAACCCCCATACTTTACACTGCATCTTAGATTTACTGCTGTTCATAAGCATAAGCTCAACAATCTCCCTAGAAAGTCAGTCCATGTTCAAGGGAATGTGTCATCAGAAACTGACCTACTGTTCATGTTAAACAGATTTTTGTAGAATAGTTTTTTTAATTATCCATGTCGCTATAATATAAAAAAATATTATATATCTGAAATTGAGCAGTTTTCACACTGGCTTAATAACATGCTGAGACTTCCTGTTTTGTACAGATCACTTTCCAGCAGTCATCTCATTATCATCAGAGGCAGGACTGCACTGACAGGTAACACCTTTTTATAGAGAACACAGGATCCACCATTCACAATAGGTGATATCACAGCCTATCTACTCCCTCTTGACCTCTGCACTGGTCACAGAGCATGCCTTGATTTACACAATTGGTTATTTTCCCTTTTAGATGAGTTTCCTTAATAAATTACAAACAAGACTAAAATACACATAATTGTCACAGGTATACCAAATGAGCCTCAATAAGGGGAGAATCTGGGGGGTCTGCTGTTATTATTATTAGTATTAGGTTAAAGAAGCACTCTGTTGTTGTTTTTATATATATATTTACTTTTATATATAAATTACTAACTCACCACCAGTATTCTAGCAGTGTAATTTCCTACACCATACCTCAGCTGCATCCATACATTTTGAACTTTTTTACTATGTGACCACAAATCTGACTCTGACTAAATAGGAACTCAGTCTCTCCACTTTGGCTGACTTCCTGTGAACTACAGAAGGATGACATCACCAATCAAATCCCTTCTGGCAGCCCCCGGGCCCCTCCCCACACTCCACGTTCCTCTGTATAAGCCTGTATTCTGTTGATGATATAATGTCTCCCCTATCTAATGGACCACGAGGGCAGATATATAGTAAGTTCTTGTATACAGTGATTGGCCTCATGCACACGACCGTATGTGTTTTGCGATCCGCAAAAAAACGGATGACGTTCCGTATGGCATCTGTTATTTTTGCGGATCTGTTATTTTTGCGGATCCATTGTAATAATGCCTATCCTTGACCCGCAAACTAAAAAAAAATAGCACATGCTCTATTTTTTGGCGGAACGGAAAAACGGACATACGGAAATGGAATGCACACGGAGTACCTTCCGTTTTCTTTTCCGGACCCATTGAAATGAATGGTTCCGCATATGGTCCGCAAAAAAAACGTAACGGACACAGAAAGAAAATACGTTTGTGTACATGAGGCCATTAGCTGCAGTTATATAAACCTCACACTGTGGGTCTGTACTATCTGGGTGTGCTGACTCTCCAGTGTAGTTCTGTAAGATGTAGCTTCACACTGGTCTCCCTGACTCCTGCATGTAAGACGTAACAGGAGCAGAAAGAGATGACAACGCATAGATGGCAGACAGGTTAAAGCTGTATCACATAGGAGAACATGGAGACCCTGCAGTGTGAGGGGACAGCAGTTCTGATCTGTCATGGCTGCCTTTACACAGAGCCTCTGCCTCTGCAAAGCCAGGAGGATAGGAAGTGTAGGATTCATTAGGAAAACCATATCTGAGGGGAAAAGGAATCAAGATGGTTGACAACCCACAAATTACACATCAAATAAAACAGGTATACACATGGCACACACGAGATCCTCCATTGTATTCTTTAATTACAGCCTATCCTGCACTATATGGGCCAAGAAAAAAAATCCTGGAGTACTTCTTTAACATAAAAAGGTCTATAACATGGGTCAGCAACCTTCGGCACTCCAGCTGCTGTGAAACTACAACTCCCAGGATGCACACTTGATTGGTTGTTCTTGTAACTCCCATAGAACTGAATGGAGCATGCTGGGAGTTGTAGTTTCAGAACCGCTGGAGTGCCGGAGAATCCAGGTAACACAAAACCGCTGGCTGCCCTGAAAGGTCAGAAGACGACGCTGTCCCCACCTTGCTCTTTATAGCCATCAGTATTACTCCCAGCATTCACAATGGTCGCATACACTCGCTTAGCCAGAGACTTCTTAGTGACCAGGACAGCGCAAGCCGCTTCAGAGCGACAATATCCATTTCCTAAAGTGGGGACATGAAACGAGCATGAATGAGTCAGCAGAAACATCAAGCAGGCGGCTAATCCCACAATGCAGTCATCTACTTGTTCCAACCTGAACTTCTGAAATGGGAAATTATAGCAAGGACAGAAAGATCCATCGTGGACATGCCCAGTCGCTCCTTGCAGTAAATACAATACTTAACCTTCTAGACTTAAAGGGAACCTGTCATCAACGTGATGCTGTCCATACTAACAGCAGCATAAAGTAGAGACAGCGGTCTTTCATTTATAAGTTAAAGGTAAGTGGTTGCTGAGAACCAACATCACAATCATCGCAGACTGGGCCTGGAAAAGAGTCACGGCCACCTGAGAAGAGTCCTGGTTATTCATAAATTCCTGCTCTCCCTGCCCACCTGCTGATGATGCGTCTTCTACCGAGTTTTCTCCCTTTCTCTCTAGGAGAGAACTGCCAATCATCAGCAGATGGGCAGGAGAGCAGGAGATTATAATAGCCATGACTCTTCTCAGGTAGATTTGACTCTTCTCAAGGCCTGGGCTGCAATGATTATGATGATGGTTCTCAGCAACCACTTACTTTTAGCTCATGAGTGACACACGGCTGACATCAGCATTTCTGTCACTATTTTATGCTGCACTCAGTGGGGTCAGCATAACGTTGATGACAGGTTCCCTTTAAGATTTTAACAAAATTGTTCAATTATCCACGTGGAGATGTCATCATTTAGTGGTTTCCTATTATATAAGAAGGCCTCCATTGTATAGATCAGATATGGGTTATATCTAGGTTGTGACTTCCCATATACAACTTACATATAGGAATGAAAATGTGAGAAAATGTGCATTCAAGGGAGAGGGGGTCCAACCCATTTCTACTGGGAGGGAAGAACCTATGGAGGAGTCCCCTCTGAATGGGCTGGAAAATTGGTACAAGTCATGGAAAGGACATGGAAGGGTGCACAGATGACCCTCTGACCTGGAAAGCAAAACCTCGCACCATAATGAGGGGCCCATATTTGGGGTCCTTTCCTACATACGTCACCGGTTGCATTGGTTTCTTAATGCAACAACTTTTCTCCTCTGTGTGTATTTTTTACCAGGAGAAGTGAGATAAAACAGTACTCAAGAGGGAAGACGTGAAATGGCTGATAACAGAGAACCATAGAGTGTGCTGAACCACACAAAAGATGTAGATATGTTAGACTCTATGTTTAGTATAGCCTTAAAGGGGTTCTCTGGACCACAAATATTGATGACCGATCCTCATGACAGGTCATTAACATCAGGATCCGTCAACCAGCACGCCCACCAGTCAGCAGTTTCAGGCTGCCACCGCACTGGACATTACCCAGTGCATAATGCTGGAGGAACACAGCACCGTCCACTATGTAGTGGCCGTACCGAGGTACTGCAGCTCAGGTCCCATTCAGTATGCTGGCGCTGAAAACTACAGTGTACAGAGCGTTCTGCTTCCGCTCTGTCCACTGTTAGCTTCTGCGTCAGCCAGATCTGATAGGTCATCAATATCTGTGGCCGAAAAACCCCTTCAAAGAGGACCCACCATCTCTCCTGACAAGTCTAAATCAGTAAGTACTTGCATCCTTCATGAAATCAATCCAGACACTCTCTTCTTGGCACTATGTTGCGCTGTTCCTCTGTTATTCCTCCTATCTGAATAATCCTAGTTTGGAGGCGCGTCCCTACACAGCCCAATCAGTGCTGACGTTACAAGATTGTGTAGGGGCACGCCCCTTTGATAAGGCAGGGATGGTTATGTCCACATGTCAATTTAACCCTATTCAGGAGAGATAATAGAGGAATGGCAAAGAACTGGTTTATGAGAAGAGAGGCCGCAGAATGGTTATTACATTACTATTTAAACAATCAATATTGTATATGGTACAACAGCAGGTATTGCAGGCGCAGGTATTATATTCACCACTTACCTGAGGCATCAAACGACTTGCATGCTCCATCCGGGCTCAGCATGCCCAGTTTCATGAACTGTACTGATGTGTTGGGTTTGAGCAGCAAATTGACTCCACCTATGATTGCAGCGTCGCACTGTCCATGGTAGATTGCCTTGTATGCGTTTTCTAAGGCCAATAAGCTGGAAGAGCATGCGGTGTCTATAGCCAAACTGGGCCCTAAAATATCAAATATATGTGTGAAAAATATGTAAAAAACATAATAAACTCCCTCACAATATATTGTTGAGCCCCACCTTTAAAGTCAAAGAAGTATGATATACGGTTGGCAAACATGGCACGTTGGCATCCAGTCATGCTGTATCCAAGCAATTCTTCTGGATCTCGACTGAAGGCCTCTGCGGCTTCCGACCCACTGACACCTACCCAGACACCGGTGTTTGTGCCGCGTAGATCTGAGGGGTTAATACCTGAGAGGAAAGAAATAGGATATGACAATTCTGCAAGTATCACGTTAAAGGGAATCTGTCAGCACACAGCTCGCTATGCCAGATACACGCTTGTCAATACATTCTAATGGTGTTGGTCCTATTTCCATTGCCTCATTACGGAGAAATTAGTTTTTTTTTATGTTATGCTAATTAGGTCCCGAGTGCAATTAAGGTGGTGGTGTTGCACCTCACTGCACCCAAGGCTCTGCTCCTTTTCCCTTCCGGCCACACGCCAACAATTTGACTGACAGAGCCGGGAAGTAAAGACGTAATCACGCCTGGCCCTGAAGTCTCCCGAAGTCTTGCGATTGCTCGTTTATTTCACTGTTGCCGAACAGTGATGCAAATGAGCAATGGCGAAACTTCGGGAGAGCCAGGCGTGCGGCATGTCTTCAGGGACTGGCCCCGTCTGTCAATGTGGTGGGGGGAGCAGCTGGGAAGGAGAAGGAGCGGAACCTCGGATATCAGAATTACAACGGCGCCGCCCTCATTGCACCCAGAGGCTAATTAGCATAAGATGTTTAAAATTTCTCCACAATGGGGCCACCGACGACAATGGGATCAACACCATTATCAGGGGTGCACCACCAATAAGGCCAGGTGAGGCAATCGCCTCAGGTAGCACCAGGTAGGGGCGAGAGGGTGGCAGCGGAAGGGCCATGGGCAATGAGCGCTTTCATTGTAGCCATGGGGTTAGGTTAAGAAATTGGAAAGGGGGGGGGCGCCGTTTCAGTTTTTGCCTCAGGCAGCAGAAAGGCTAAGTGCACCCCTGACCATTAGAACGCATTGACAAGTGCACATCTGGCATGTAAGATGGTTTCATGGCGAGCTATGGGCTGACATTCACTTTAAGATTAAGGTAAGACGTAATATTAATTTTCAGAGCATCTTGAGGGATCACAACAAGGAAGGTTAGAAAAAATATATCATATTTCCATAATTAGCTTTAATGCTGCAATGTCAAAAATGGAAAAAAAAAATAGCATGAAGCAGATCCAGATCTAAGGGTTGTAGGATGTACCAGGGGCCTTAGACACCGCCCAGGAAATAAATGGCTCCATCGTTTTCCTTAATGCATATTTCATAGCAAGGGTCAAGAAACAGTATTAAAGTCAAGCACCACCTTAATGTGCCCTTCTCCTCTACACGAGAGGTATCCATAAGACCTCGCTCTACTCTACTTTCTAATTTAGCCCATCATCGACTATGTACAGTCGCGAATAACGTCAACTACATCGCTATGAAAAAAAAGTATTGCTTCACAATAGATATGGGGTATGAACGCTCACGAATCAATGGTGGTCTCCTAATTCCATGGTTGAAAAAGAGAAATCAATAAACCCATTGAAAAGTAACTTGAAACCAAGATCTCACCTCCATCTACGATGGCTTCATAGGCAACTTCCAAAAGTAAACGTAACTGTGGGTCCATGGTATGAGCCTGCTTAGGGTGAACTCCGAAAAATGAGGCATCAAATTTGTTGATTTCTTTGAGTTTTCCATTTCTGGTTGGTAATCCATATAGACCTGGAAAATGAGTATAAAATCATAAAGTAATATTAGTCTTCAGCTATCACAAGAAGGACAAAAGTCAAGTGACTACCTCCATAGATCCCACATCACATATACAATGCGTTACCTGGCTTCCACCTTCTGTCATCATCTGTGACCATATCTACTCCTCCTATAAGGTTTTCCCAGAATTCCTGCAGATTGTCTGATTCCGGGAGCCGACCCGCTATTCCAGCTATCACAATGTCCTCCATATTTATTCTGTGGACAAAAGAAGCATTTGGAGATTTAGAATAACACATTTCGGTTTCAGATCTCTTCAAAGTAAACTTCAGGAAAAACCAAGAAGACCAAAAGAGGACCTCTGGGTTAGGCCTCTTGCACACGAACGTGTGCACCCCGTGCCCGTACTGCGGGCCGCAAATTGCGGCCCGCAATGCTCGGGCACCGGCCGTGGGGCAGCCGCAGCGTATCGCGGACCCATTCACTTGAGTGGGTCCGCGATCTGCCCGTTCCGCAAAAAGATAGGACATGTTCTATCTTTTTGCGGGACGAAAGTACGGAACGGAACCCCGCGGAAGCACTCCGTAGTGCTTCCGTAGTGTTCCGTTCCGTCATTCCATTCCGCACCGTTCCGCATCTCCGGATTTGCGGACCCATTGAAATGAATGGGTCCGCATCCGTGATGCGGAATGGTCACGGAATGGTGCCCGTGTATTGCGGATCCGCAAATGCGGTCCGCAATACGGGCACGGGGCGCACACGTTCGTGTGCAATAGGCCTTATTCTCCACCTCTCAGGCCCTGGAGAGTTCCTAAGGCCCCATTCACACGACCGCAATTTTGTCCGCATCCATTCCGCAATTCTGCGGAATGGATGCAGACCCATTCATTGTGAATGGGGCCGGACGTGATGCGGAGAGCAGGCTATATGCTCCGCAAATGATAGAGCATGTCCACAAGAATAGGCATCTCTACGGGGAGTACCGGCATGGTGTGTTGCGGATCCGCAACACACTACGGACGTCTGAATGGGGCCGCTAGCAATTAGGCAGATCTATAGCATTAATGTGCATTTCTACCTGGTTTTAATAAAATATTACTTCATGTCTCTGCAGTAAAGTAGTTTCAATAAAACACCTGAGAAGTTATTACTACTTTTTAAGAACCAACATCTCCTTACATACAAAAAAACATCATATGCCCCACAACAGGATCAGGATCACCCCGATATCAGGACTATCACATTATCAGAATTAGCACTGGACCACCACATTATCAGGACTACCACAGGACCACCACAGGATAGGACTAAAATAGGATCAAGACCACCACAGGACTAGAACCACTAAAAAATCAGGACTGTTAGAGGACCAGAGTCACCACATGACCACCACAGGATCAGGACAAGGACCACCTCAGGACCAGGACCACCACAGTTTCAGGACTACCACAGGATAAGGACTACCATAAGATCAAGAACACCACAGGAATAGGACCACTAAAAAAACAGGACTTCTAGAGGACCAGAGCCACCACATGACCACCACAGGATAAGGACCACTGGAGGACCAGGTCCACCACAGGACTAGGACTGCTAATGGACCAGGACCACCTCAGGACCAGGATCACCACATTTTCAGGACTACCACAGGACCACCACAGATAAGGACTACCATAGGATCAAGACCACCACAGGAAAAGGACCACTAAAAAAAAGGACTTCTAGAGGGCCAGAGCCACCACATGACCACCACAGGATAAGGACCACTGAAGAACCAGGACCACCACAGGACTAGGACTGCTAATGGACCAGGACCACCAGAGGACCATTACAGGATCATGGCTATGATAGAACCACCATATTCTTTGGTGGGCCAAATCTCAGCTATATCAATGTGGTCTATGAGGTTTAGAAACAGATAAGCCCTTGCTGAAGGGGTTCCACTGACCCTCAGTCCAAGACACCCTGTTCCACACTTCACATTTCTGCATAGACTAAATGTTATAATATAATCTGGTTCAACACTACATCCTACTCAGTTCATCTCCCTTCAATGTCCTTGATTTTTTTCTAATCATGGCTGACTCATAGCACTGGTGCCTTTATCCCCTGTAATAGGCTCAGAGACAGGCAGGAAACAGAAACTGGTTTAATCACCTGTCATGTAAAAGTCATCCTGTTCTCTGCCACCTCCCCAGCACATCCCGACAACGCCGAGCTCTCTACACAGTGAGACCCCTATGATCGTGCTACAGGGATAGCATGACGTTTAAAGGGGGTCGTCTAACATATTTAAAACTCTTCCCATTGCCCCTAAATATGATAATAGACTGGATACCCACCACCTAAACCCCCGCTGCACGTCCAGTCTGTTTGCCGGCTGCATTGGTGATATAGCAGTGTACAGCATGTGACCTCTGCAGCCAATTACTGGCGGGTGCAGTCTGAGACCAATGATTGACTGCAGTGATCATGTGCCGTATACGGCTAAATCAGCCTACAAACAGTGACTGGAGGTAAGGACAGGATCGGAGGCTCTGGATACGGCAGGGAACTGACTGGCGAGTACCCGATCTTTTATTATTTTTACATTTAGGGGAAATGGGCAGATTTTGACAACTCCTGTAAAGATGTCTGTTACCTCCAAAATCAGCTTCAAGGCATACCAACATCTAGGGCGGAGGCCCTATACCTTCTTGTGGCCCTCCAATCCTAAGAAATTCTTCATTTTATTTTTATGCAAATAAGGATTTCTTTGCGCCAAGGGCGAGGCCACTCTTGGCGTCCCCTGTGTTATCGCTACCAGCTCTGAAATCTCAAGGACTGCCAATCTAACAAGACAGGGAGGCACAGGGAGGCACCGGGCGGCATTAGCGGTGGATCAATGCTGTACCAAATGGAAAACGCCCGTCCATGGTGCACCAAAAACAATAAAGAGCACTTCCCAGTATTAGAGGATGAGATTTTCACAAGAAAGGTATGCTTATGTTTCGGGACGCCTACCCCACATGGCGGTATGCCTACTTTCAAACCGATTACGGAGGTGACAGACTATTAATCTAACGGCATTAGGGTCATATCACAGCCTGTGGGGCCTTTGAAAAAACGTGACCACTTTCTACCACATACTGCCAAAAAAGCACTTAATTATTATTCCAATATAGTGCCTACATAATGATGAACACATAACAGTACAATATAGCGCCCATCTAATGTCATGAACATACGGTACTAAAATAATACCATGGTTGGTGTCATAATTCAAGCTTATCCCTGGAATTAATACTGCACCTTGTGCTGGTATTCACCCTTTAATCCCTATAATACAGGGATCTGGACGTCACTGCAGGAAAGCCACCAGGCCGCTACCTCCTGGGGTAGTCTCTGTGTAGTTGACAGCTGAGCCTTGGGGGCTGAGAGGTCAGGCAAAATCAAAGACAGGGACAGCCAAGGTTAGAGCTGGCAGACTGCATGCTATATGGGAAATGGCGCAAGGTCAGAGCAGGTGGTATAGGTTAAAAGGTAAGACATGAACAGGTCAGGGCAGGCGGTGGAAGGTCTGGATACAGTAAACGGGCAAAGAGTCAGTACACAGGCAGACAACAGAATACAGCATAACTTTGCAGGAATTTAGCAAACTAAGGAACCTATTGCTCAGGCTCCTTCCCATAGGGGAAGGTGCATGAATCACCAGCCATTGGCTGGTGAAGATGAAGGTGTGCACGGTAGCCATTTAAGAGCCAGAGGCAGTGTGCGAATCCTATGTGCAGAGGAGGGGAGCCCTTGCCGGCAAGCAGGCTGCAGTCTGCATCGAGGGACCTAACAGACCCGGCAGCCAGACCCAATGAGAAAAAGACAGTGGGAGACGGGTGTGGGCCGCTGGGCAGGGTAAGTGGAGCTGTAACATCCTGACATGTTGAAGGAAACAGACTGGATAAGTTGGTTTCCTAAGAGATAAGCAGCACCAGAGGTGTGTACATCCCAACCAGCTCTATTAATGTTTCATGAATGTGATCAATCAATAACGCGTTTCAAGGCAACTTGGACCCTTCTTCAGATCCACCAGACTATGCAGCACAATACAGCAGTACACAATATATAAGAGAAATGGAGCCAAATACAAAAAGTGGGTGAAATTTGACGCCATTCCACCTATTCATTGTGGACTATTTTCTTGTGCTTCATACTCTGATCTGAAGAAGGGGTGCCCTGAAACGTGTACTCTTCTCAGACAAATCTAAACCATCATAAGAAGAAGAATTCTACGTGATGTGCTGTCAATGCTTTGTTAGGTTCAGTGCACATACTGGATTCCTGACTGCCCATAGGAGTTCATGGTGACGTCCGGACCTTGGAGCCTTCAGCACAATCCTGAAAAAGACATCAGCTACTGTCTCACTGCTATCAGCCATACAGCGGCAAAAATACAGGTCGGCCAAAACATGACATGTATTTTTAACATGGGATCAACGGCAGAAGCTCACGGCTGACCCTTGGATATCTGCTGTGGTTTGCAGTTTGTACTGCCATTCAAGCTAATCCATGTGTGACTACCCGCGAAGGCTTCTGCATGGAATTCACATTAAAAACTGTCATGTCCATTACACCTCGACTTCACACATGGAAAAATACACCATCAGTGCTTTGATCCTCTGCGTTTTTTACATGGATTTTGGTGCGGAGGACCATCAAAAACTGCACAGAAAAATATGCAGTGTGAATATGTCCTAAGGCAGTGAGCAGCTGGATTATGGCAGTTTAGGGAGTTCTGCTCACACATGCTGGGACCTATGCTTTAAATGAAGGCCCTGCTGTCCCCCATCTGAGAATACTAAAAGGGTACACCAGTAGAGAACTTGTCTCTGGTCCTACAAAAGCTTATATGGTAGGAAATATTAATATTAAATCGTTATAATTTTGCCACCTGTGATATTACTGCATCTACTTGAATAGGAACAGAGTTAGCATGGAGGAGCAATACCTGACTACTGAGGAGTCGGATGGAGAAAGACATTTGGTCCTTACAGTCTCCTGATGGTAAAGATATCCACAATTATGTTTCAAGATCCAATAGCAACGGCAGCAGCATAAAAACTAAAGCAAAAAAGTGTCCAGAGAGATGTCAATGCAGCAGACAAGACCCCATATAGCCTTCTCAAGACTCCAGGAAGCTCCTGAGACATGTCAATAACCTATAGCTTCTGACCTGCAGGTCCCACCAGATCTCCACCAAAGGATGCACTGTTTCTTCAGGGCAAGAATTCCCAATGGATTTAGATAAATCTCTAGGAAACTAGATTCTCCATGAGTAAGTACTCTGTACACTTTAGGGCTCATGCACATGAACGTTGTTTGGATCCGCTTCCGACTCGGATGCGGACCCATTCACTTCAATGGAGACTGCAAAAGATGCGGACAGCACTCCGTGTGCCGTCCGTATACGTTGCTTCATTCTGCTGCCCCACAGAAAAAATAGAACATGTCCTATTCTAGTCCATTTTGCAGACAAGAATAGGCATTATTGCGAAAATTGCGGAACGCACACGGGCCGTACCCGTGTTTTGCAGAGCCGCAATATGCGGTTGTGTGCATGAGCGATTATACTTATGCTTTCTTTTAAATCATCCCTTTGGTCATTGAATTTGAGAGGATATAAGGTATTCAAAAACTAATCAAAAAGTAAAGAACCATACAAGCTGCTGCCCACCCACAGAAAGGGAAAAAAAAGAAGTCCTCTAAATAATGTGAGTAAAAAAAGAGAAAGATAGGCAAAAACTACACCAGAGAGCGGCTTTTTTTGCACTGATATGGTTAAAATGATGGCATGCATTACTCCAGATATTTTTATTTTTTCATTTCTGGGATAAACCCTTTATAAAAAAGAATATCCAAGTGACGGTCCCTTTTCTGGGAACTACTGTTGTAATGTAACCAGGACTTGGAGGGGTTTTGGAGGTCTGGAGCAGTCAGGATGGATCTTCACCAATCATTATTCTTTCACATGACGCACCTATCAACCAAACGGGAAGCATTTGACCCCATCCTGCCTCATGAGGCAGAGAATGAGAAGAAGAGGTGGTCGAGCATGGGAGCTAACTGAGCAAGCGTGTTTGTCTGTTTCGGAGACTTCCATAAAAGTGAATGAATGGAGTCACGTACCTGCTTGGCCACTTCTCCGCCTTAATACAGTGTCCTGTGAATATGCCATAAATGTGTAAGATGGGAATACCCCTGTAAGGTGGCCACGAGTGATTAGATTTGCCTCCAATCCAAGCCCCCTTGGATTTGCCTCCAATCCAAGGGGGCACACATGGTCAGATATTAAAGGGGTTTTCCAAGATTTTAATACTGATGACCTATGCTGTGATTCGAATAGGTCATTAGTATCTGATCGTGGGGGTCCGACACCCAGGACCCCTGCAGATCAACTGTTCGAGAAGGCAGCTGCGCTCCTGTGAACACCACGGCCTTCCTTCTGCTTTCCCTAGGCCAAGTGATGACACATTCATCGGTCACATGGCCTAGGCACAGAAGTGTGATACCAAGCACAGCCACTATCCAATGCATGGCGCTGTGCATGGTGAGTAGAAAGAGGGCCGCAGCCCCCGCCGATCAGCTTTTTGAGAAGGCACTAGCCCGACCTTCATTCTGCTCACCAAGCACAGCGCCATCCATTGGATAGTGGCTGTGTTTGGTATTGCAGCTCAACCCAATTCACTTCTATGGAGCTGAGCTGCATCTAGGCTATGTGGCCGATGAAGGTGACGTCACATGGCCTAGGCCAAGCTGTGAGAAGACTACGACACTACTTCTCAAAAAGCTGATCTGCGGGGTCCCGGGTGTCGGACCCCCACCAATCAGATTCTTAAGACCCATCTCCTGTTATTTCTACATATTTTTGTGCTTTCTTGTTCTTATAGTTAATTAAATATGTTGGGGGGGGGGAGATTTATTGAGCCTTTTACGCCATAAAAGTGGCAAATAATGGCCCATGTTAAATTTGCGACATTAAGTTTTTCACCACTTTTCTATAGTTATGAAAAAATGGGTGAGGCTTAATGGGAGGGGGCGGAGCCTCTGCTGCCCAAGAGATTTACTATCATTTATACCAGAATCTGGCATAAGTTATCGCTCATGTCTATGCAGGCCCTTAGCTGACGGAGACCGGGGCTTCTGGCACACAGAGTGCCATAAATACACCTCCTTCATTAAACAGCATAGGCACGGCTGGCTGATCCAATGGCTTCCTGTGGGAATACTGCCTGGCTGACGTACAGCAGAGTACAGTATTAATAGTGCCGATAACGTCTGTATGCAGAGCACACTACAGGACAGCAGTGCCACCGCCGAGCATTACAGTGTGAGTCATAATGTATGAGCTGTCCGTGCCAGTACCCTTTTCCCTCCAGTAGTGTCAATGCCCTACATTACAGTGCCAGCCATAATGCCCTCTAACAGTGCCAGCTAATGCTCTACATTACAGTGCCAGCTAATGCTCTACATTACAGTGCCAGCTAATGCCCTACATTACAGTGCCAGCTAATGCCTACATTACAGTGTCAGCCCCAATGCCCGCTAACAGTGCCAGCTAATGCTCTACATTACAGTGCCAGCTAATGCCCTACATTACAGTGCCAGCTAATGCCTACATTACAATGCCAGCCATAATGCCCTCTAACAGTACCAGCTAATGGCTACATTACAGTGCCAGCCATAATGCCCTCTAACAGTACCAGCTAATGCCCTACATTACAGTGTCAGCCACAATGCCTGCTAACAGTGCCAGCTAATGCCTACATTATAGCGTCAGCCACAATGCCCGCTAACAATGCCAGCTAATGCCCTACATTACAGTGCCAGCTAATGCCCTACATTACAGTGCCAGCCATAATGTCCTCTAACAGTGCCAGCTAATGCCCTACATTACAGTGTCAGCCACAATGCCTCCTAACAGTGCCAGTCAATGCCCTCCATTACAGTGCCAGCCGCAATGCCTCCCTAACAGTGCCAGCCAATGTCTACATTACAGTGTCAGCCCTAATGCCTCCCTAACAGTGCCAGTCAATGCCCTCTATTACAGCGCCAGCCGCAATGCCTCCTTAACAGTGCCAGCTAATTCTCTATATTACAGTGTCAGCCACAATCTCTCCTAACAGTGCCAGCCAATGCCTACATTACAGTACATTATGCCCCAACAACCCCAGTCAATGCCCTACATTACTGTGCCAGACAGTTTTCTGTATTGAAGTGTCAGTCATGATTTCCCATAACAGTGCCAGCCAATGCCCTGTATTACAGTGTCAACCATAATACCCCCAACAGTGCCTACCAATTCTCTGTATTACAGTGCCAGTCAATTCTCTGTATTACAGTGCCTACCAATTCTCTGTATTACAGTGCCAGTCAATTCTCTGTATTACAGTGCCAACCAATTCTCTGTATTACAGTGCCAGCCAATGTCCTACATTACAGTGCCAGCCAATGCCTTACATTACAGTGCCAACCAATGTCCTACATTACAGTGCCAGCTAATGTCCTGCATTACAGTGCCAGCCAATGTCCTACATTACAGTGCCAACCAACTTCCTACATTACAGTGCCAGCTAATGTCCTGCATTACAGTGCCAGCCAATGTCCTACATTACAAGCAAACAGGGCCAACCAATGCCCTACATTACAGTGCCAGCCAATTCTCTGTACTACAGTACCAGCCAATGCATTACATTACAGCGTCTTTGGACACACTTTTAAGCAGTACCAATGGCCAAGAAAAGACACTGAAGATGCCCCATCTAGAACGTGATGAACCAGTTTCCAGTTGCTCCGGTAGCAGACCCATGTGGTAGAGTCTATAATCCCCAGCCGTCCTATTATAAAGTAATATACATCAAGCAGAAACATTAAGGCCCCCTCCATCTGAGGAAGGTGGATGCACTAAATCTGGATTCCAAGCGTCTTCCACCACATATCATTGTGAGAAGATAAACCTGGATCCCTCACAGTTCCCAGAATGGGGGCTATGTGGCATGCGTTGATGATCCTGCACCTCCTTTGATTGGAACATCTTCTATCACAAGAGCAACAAGGCACCACAAAGGACCATGTAAGAGCTGTGGCGGAGGCTCCAGCAGACTCCACCAGTACCACAGGTTTAGGGCCACATTATGGGGTGGCTCACCGGTCTGTGGGTTCAAATCTAACCAAGGACAACATCTGAATGGAGTGTGTACGTTCTCCACATGTCTGCACGGATTTCCCATACTGCTGGGCTTATTGGCTCCCTAAGAAATTGGCCCAAGGGACCACGTGTGTGTTTGACAAAGGGAATTTAGATTGTAAGCTCCATGGGGACAGAGCCTTACTGTGAATTATGACAATCTCTCTACAGCGCTGCCCCTGAACATGAAAGCGCTATATAAACAATAGGACAGACTATTGACATCAGGTTCTGCGAAGCTCGGTGACAATATCATGGCCCCCAACGGTGTCTCCTACCGAGCCGTCCCAAGGGACGTATCTAGGGCAGGAATTACTGCTATATGGGTCACCGGCAGCTTTCTAGAAACCAATTTAACCAAGAACCAGCTGGACAGGTGGAAACACTCTAACCATAGAGATGAAAATGAATTTATATCAGAAATAATATCTCATTTCTTCCCTGACATCCATGGATTGTAGATTGTCCATCATATTATATTGTATTACCCACGTTACTTCATATTATAGCGAAGCATTACAAAGAAATCTCACATCAGGCGGGTAATGCAGAAGGGGAGGGGGTGAAGGTCTCCCTCCGATACGAACACAAAGCCGTGCTGAATTAGCAAAGGGGCCCTGCTCCCCATGGCTAGGAGCTGGTTCACTCCTAGCTGTGAATTAGAACGAGACTCGGAGGAGCGCGCGACGTTCAGGCAGCTCCTGTAAGAGAAGGCATTTTGTGCCTAAGGAGCTGAGCACCATCTTAACACATGCAGGCTTCTAGATGTCAGCTAGGAAAATGCCTCCTCTGTGAAGCTACCGGCCATGATGCCAGGCAGGATTCAGATGGGACTAATCGGGCCCTACATAGCCTTGATTTGATCAAGGAGCTGAAGCAATTCCCTTACTGGATCAGGAAGTGATTGTATAAATTTATAGATGAAATTATCTTAAAGGGGGATTCCAATAATAACCTTCATAAAATGAGAGATCTGGACATCAGTGGGTTTGCCCACGTATAATTAAATGCTCTTATTACAGATCTCCTTCTTTGAGAGCAGCATGGAGGAGAAGAGCTGGCCGTTACTAGACCTTACAGAGAAGATCACGCCCATGTTCATTCTTCATCCGTGAAAAAAAAAAAAAAGGGCCGTGTTTCATCTGTGACGATGTTTAGGTTTCAACCATTTCCGGTCAGCTTGTCAGTTTTCTGTACCTCCACGAGTCATCTGTTTTCACGGAAGGTGGCCCATCCTTCTTCCACAGAATCTCCTAGCAATGGTCCATGAGCCGGAAAATGGACCAAAGTACTGCACACCTCCGTTCTTTTCCCCCAGAACCACGGTCCGTGGAAAACAACATATGAAGACCTATTCAATTCAATGAATCCGTGTGGAGAACATGGACAGAACACGTGATTCACTGACGTGTGAATGAAGCCTTAGTAGCAGTGAATGAACACGTCTGACACACCTACACTAAATTTAGAGAAGAATATACTCATTCAGCTGTGACCATGGCTGATATGGTGGCACTTATGAAGGTCAGGTTCCTAGGGCACCATAAATACATGGGCCAGCGTGTCCACCTGGCCTAAAGCATTAAAGAAGACTCTACATTTTCGAGGACCCCTTCCTTCCCTCATATTCATTCATTCACAAATGATAATACATTTAGTCAGGACTAGGCCCGATGTTCTGAGATATTTTCTGGTGGTGTCTAACTCTTTGGCTATTTTTTATTGCTGTCTATGGACGCTCATATCTACTAAAAATTCAGTCGCAGGAACAATGGGCTTCTTTCACATCTGCTATAGAGGCCCCGTTAGACTGCCTTAAAGGGGCTTTCCACCTTTTTATTCTCACAGTAGGTCATCAGTATCTGATCGGTGGGGGACCACGGCTGATCAGCTGTTTGAGAAGGCCATGGCACTCCTGTGAGCCCGCCAAGCACATCGCAGTCCACTGTATAGTAGCTGTGCTTGGTATCGCAGCTTAGTCCCATTCACTTGAAGTGGATCGAGCTGCGCCTAGGCCATGTGACCGATGAACATGATGTCACCGGCCTAGGGTCAGCTGCGAGAAGGACTCCTCAAACAGCTGACTGGCGGAACCCCCAACGATCAGAAACTGATGATCTATCCAGAGGAAAACCCCTTTTAAAAACAGCTCAGAGACGCCTAATATCACAGTCAATGGGATCCGTCGGGGGCCCTTCATGTCTGATCCGGAACTTCTGATATAGGAGCAGAACACCGGAAATAACAATGTAGAGGTGAACGTGGCCTTGGGTAAAAGCTTTTTCAGAAC
This sequence comes from Bufotes viridis, assembly GCA_033119425.1. Taxonomy (NCBI): domain Eukaryota; kingdom Metazoa; phylum Chordata; class Amphibia; order Anura; family Bufonidae; genus Bufotes; species Bufotes viridis. The sequence continues at coordinate 258,092,386 of CM065594.1, read as the reverse complement.
CAATTCTCCAGGACTCGTCGCTACTTAAACAATAGTAGTCTTTAAACTTGCCATTTAAAGGGAGATTCCATCTTTGCTGATCACTTGAGATGTCAGAGGACAACATCAGAGGAAGCCCGTGAGCTGATACCCTGATCGAAGGCGTAGTGATGCCAGCACAGCACCAACATCCCTACAGCCTCTGAAGGGGATCGCCATTACATTGGTGAACCTACGCTAATGCATAAAAAGCAATTCCCTAATGGCCTGGTATTATCTGTATAAATATCTCATGTATGTATGTGTGTATGTATATATGTATGTATGTATATATGTATGTGTGTATGTATATATGTGTGTATATATGTATGTGTGTGTGTATGTATATATGTATGTGTGTATGTATATATGTGTGTATATATGTATGTATGTGTGTATGTATATATGTATGTATGTATATATGTATGTGTGTATGTATATATGTGTGTATATATGTATGTGTGTGTGTATGTATATATGTATGTGTGTATGTATATATGTGTGTATATATGTATGTGTGTGTGTATGTATATATGTGTGTATATATGTATGTGTGTGTGTATGTATATATGTATGTATGTATATATGTATGTATGTATTTATATATGTGTGTATATATGTATGTGTGTGTGTATGTATATATGTATGTATGTATATATGTATGTATGTATATATGTGTGTATATATGTATGTGTGTGTGTATGTATATATGTATGTATGTATATATGTATGTGTGTATGTATATATGTGTGTATATATGTATGTGTGTGTGTATGTATATGTGTGTGTGTGTATATGTGTGTGTGTGTGTATGTATGTATGTATGTGTGTGTGTGTGTATGTATATGTGTGTGTGTGTATATGTGTGTGTGTGTGTGTGTGTGTATGTATGTATGTATGTGTGTGTGTGTATGTATGTGTGTATATGTGTGTGTATGTATGTATGTATGTCTGTATATATATGTGTGTGTGTGTATATATGTTCTGCGATCACTCGAAAATGCAACCATCGTGCAAGACACCAGCCTGCAAGTCTTTCTCTTCATATCCCCACTGATACACACGGTCACATGTCTCTTATCAGCCAATAGAAGCTCGCAGGCCCTTAGTCTCCACATACACACAGTTTTACTCCAGGTTTCCATAATAACCCAGCCATTTTTCTTCAGCTTTAGGCTAGGGCTACACGACGACATGTGTCGAGGAATAAGTCGCACGACACATGGGGCACAACTACAATGCTACATTGATGTCGCGAGAGAATTTTTATAATGATAGGCCATGTGACATGCTGCGACTGCGACAGTCTCAAAAAATTCAACTTGGGTGGATTTTTTGCAACTGTCGTGTCGCAGTCGCAGCATGTCACATGTCGCAGTGCGACACCATAGACTATTAGTATAAAAATTGTTGAGACAAAATGTCGTGCGACACAGGTCGTCGTGTAGCCCTAGCATTAAAGGGGCAGGGTGCTGTGGAGGTCACTGTTAAAGGGGCGGGCACTGTGGATGTTACTGTTAAAAGGCAGGCTGCTGTGGTGGTCACTGTTAAGGGGGCCACTATTAAAGGGGCAACTACTGTGGAGGTCACTGTTAAGGGGGCAGACCCCTGAGGAGGTCACTGTCAAGGGAGTGGGGTGAAACTCACTGTTAAAGGGGCGGGCTGCTGTTAAGGTCAAAGTTAAGGGGATAGGATGCTGTGGAGGTCCAATTTTAAAGTGGAGGGGCACTGTGGGGGGTCAGTGTTAAGGGGTGGGGGACTGTGGAGTTCACTGTTAAAGGGGCGGGGTGCTATAGAGGTCACGACACACACAAACATCAAATGAAATAGATGAAATATACCCGTGCGAAGCCGGGTCCTTCTGCTAGTTAAAACTATAACTATATCACATAAAAATGTACAAAATAAAAATATTTAGATAAAAACAAGTCAACACAGAGTTTTAACATACTAACTCACAATGACTGGCTCCAAAATCATCAGCCGAAATGATTCTATAGGACACCAGCAGGGGGGCAAAATCGTGCCTGCTGGTACCAGTGGGACAGGGGCTGGATCCCTGTGCTCAGCAGGCCCTGCCATGATCAACCGAAGCTCTGAATGATGAAAGGGCGGACATGTTGCTGCCAGGTGGGGGCCCTCTTCTCTTTGGGGGTGGCACATGTGTCGCCCTATGGATACACCATGACCCTGATATGTGCATCAATGTGACATTTCATGATGATTTTCCATAGAAAACGATAAATAGAATACAAATTCCCGACCCTCTGGTGGGCATCATCAGGCAGGGCCCCAGCATCCTGGCGCTGCCATCCATTGTCTGTCCCTCCCTCCATTCTCCTGGCATCACTGGGGGCACTTACCTCTCTGCCTGGCACCGCCGTCTGTGAGGCTGTCTCTCCTAGTAATGGCTGAGTAGGTGATGCAGCAGCAGATGTCTCCTCCCTGCTGAGGTCTCTCCAGTGCCCCCTCCCTGCCGGTGCAGTCTCTGGGATGTCTCGGAGCTCTCAGCCTCACTCTTTAAATGACAGACATCCTCTGGCGGCCACGCCACATGGGCTGACAGCTTCTCCCCGCCGCCGTCCAATGAGAAGGGAGGCCGGGCTCCGGGGGTGTCCCCCCACCCCAAACGTGAACCCTCCGCAAAGAGGGGAGGAGAAGAGGGGAGAGTCAGAACCTGAGGCAGACCGGGAGCCGTGCACACACGTGCGGCACTGCATTGTACTCCAAACCTGCAGCCCTGACCCGAAGAGCTGGCACTCACTCAGCCTGACCCTGACACCCCCTCACTCACGCTGTAAGTCACTTCAGATGCCCCTATGATTATGTACCTGTCACAGATGCCCCTATGATGACTTACCTGTCACAGATGTCCCAATGATGACTTACCTGTCACAGATGTCCCTATGATGACTTACCTGTCACAGATGTCCCTATGATGACTTACCTGTCACAGATGTTCCTATGATGACTTACCTGTCACAGATGTCCCTATGATAATGTACCTGTCACAGATGTCCCTATGATGATGTACCTGTCACAGATGTCCCTATGATGATGTACCTGTCACAGATGTCCCTATGATGATGTACCTGTCATAGATGTCCCTTTGATGACTTACCTTACCTGTCACAGATGTCCCTATGATGACTTACCTGTCACAGATGTCCCTATGATAACTTACCTGTCACAGATGTTCCTATCATGACTTACCTGTCACAGATGTCCCTATGATAATGTACCTGTCACAGATGTCCCTATGATGATGTACCTGTCACAGATGTCCCTATGATGACTTACCTGTCACAGATGTCCCTATGATGACTTACCTGTCACAGATGTCCCTATGATGACTTACCTGTCTCAGATGTCCCTATGATGACTTACCTGTCACAGATGCCCCTATGATGATGTACCTGTCACAGATGTCCCTATGATGATGTACCTGTCACAGATGTCTCTATAATGACTTACCTGTCACAGATGTCCCTATGATGACTTACCTGTCACAGATGTTCCTATGATGATTTACCTGTCACAGATGTCCCTATGATGACTTACCTGTCACAGATGTCCCTATGATGATGTACCTGTCACAGATGTCCCTATGATGATGTACCTGTCACAGATGTCCCTAAGATGACTTACCTGTCTCAGATGTTCCTATGATGACTTACCTGTCACAGATGTCCCAATAATGACTTACCTGTCACAGAAGTCCCTATGATGACTTACCTGTCTCAGATGTCCCTATAATGACTTACCTGTCACAGATGTCCCTATGATGATGTACCTGTCACAGAAGTCCCTATGATGATGTACCTGTCATAGATGTCCCTTTGATGACTTACCTTACCTGTCACAGATGTCCCTATGATGACTTACCTGTCACAGATGTCCCTATGATAACTTACCTGTCACAGATGTTCCTATCATGACTTACCTGTCACAGATGTCCCTATGATAATGTACCTGTCACAGATGTCCCTATGATGATGTACCTGTCACAGATGTCCCTATGATGACTTACCTGTCACAGATGTCCCTATGATGACTTACCTGTCACAGATGTCCCTATGATGACTTACCTGTCTCAGATGTCCCTATGATGACTTACCTGTCACAGATGCCCCTATGATGATGTACCTGTCACAGATGTCCCTATGATGATGTACCTGTCACAGATGTCTCTATAATGACTTACCTGTCACAGATGTCCCTATGATGACTTACCTGTCACAGATGTTCCTATGATGATTTACCTGTCACAGATGTCCCTATGATGACTTACCTGTCACAGATGTCCCTATGATGATGTACCTGTCACAGATGGCCCTAAGATGACTTACCTGTCTCAGATGTTCCTATGATGACTTACCTGTCACAGATGTCCCAATAATGACTTACCTGTCACAGAAGTCCCTATGATGACTTACCTGTCTCAGATGTCCCTATAATGACTTACCTGTCACAGATGTCCCTATGATGATGTACCTGTCACAGAAGTCCCTATGATGATTTACCTGTCACAGATGTCCGTATGATGACTTACCTATCACAGATGTCTCTATAATGACTTACCTGTCACAGATGCCCCTATGATGATGTACCTGTCACAGATGTCCCTATGATGATGTACCTGTCACAGATGTCCCTATGATAATGTACCTATCACAGATGTCCCTATGATGATGTACCTGTCACAGATGTCCGTATGATGACTTACCTGTCTCAGATGTCCCTATAATGACTTACCTGTCACAGATGTCCCTATGATAATGTACCTGTCACAGATGTCCCTATGATGATGTACCTGTCACCGATGTCCCTATGATTACTTACCTGTCACAGATGTCCCTATGATGATGTACCTGTCACAGATGTCCCTATGATGACTTACCTGTCACAGATGCCCCTATGATGATGTACCTGTCACAGATGTCCCCATGATGACTTACCTGTCACAGATGTCCCTATGATGACTTACCTCTCACAGATATCCCTATGATAACTTACCTGTCACAGAAGTCCCTATGATGATGTACCTGTCACAGATGTCCCTATGATGACTTACCTGTCACAGATGTCCCTATGATGACTTACCTGTCACAGATGTCCCTATGATAATGTACCTGTCACAGATGTCCCTATGATGACTTACCTGTCACAGATGTCCCTATGATGACTTATCTGTCACAGATGCCCCTATGAGGATGTACCTGTCACAGATGTCCCTATAATGACTTACCTGTCACAGATGTCCCTATGATGATGTACCTGTCACAGATGCCCCTATAATGACTTACCTGTCACAGATGTCCCTATGATGATGTACCTGTCACAGATGTCCCTATGATGACTTACCTGTCTCAGATGTCCCTATAATGACTTACCTGTCACAGATGCCCCTATGATGATGTACCTGTCACAGATGTCCCTATGACGATGTACCTGTCACAGATGCCCGTATGATGACTTACCTGTCACAGATGTCCCTATGATGATTTACCTGTCACAGATGTCCCTATGATGATTTACCTGTCACAGATGTCCCTATGATAATTTACCTGTCACAGATATCCCTTTGATGACTTACCTGTCACAGATGCCCTTATGATGATGTACCTGTCACAGATGTCCCTATGATGATGTACCTGTCACAGATGTCCCTATGATGATGTACCTGTCACAGATGTCCCTATGATAACTTACATGTCACAGATGTCCCTATGATGACTTACCTGTCTCAGATGTCCCTATAATGACTTACCTGTCACAGATGCCCCTATGATGATGTACCTGTCACAGAAGTCCCTATGATGACTTACCTGTCACAGAAGTCCCTATGATGACTTACCTGTCACAGATGTCTCTATAATGACTTACCTGTCACAGATGTCCCTATGATGATGTACCTGTCACAGATGTCCCTATGATGACTTACCTGTCACAGATGTCCCTATGATGACTTACCTCTCACAGATATCCCTATGATAATGTACCTGTCACAGATGTCCCTATGATAACTTACCTGTCACAGAGGTCCCTATGATGATGTACCTGTCACAGATGTCCCTATGATGACTTACCTGTCACAGATGTCCCTATGATTATGTACCTGTCACAGATGTCCCTATGATGATGTACCTGTCACAGATGTCTCTATAATGACTTACCTATCACAGATGTCCCTATGATGATGTACCTGTCACAGATGCCTCTATAATGACTTACCTGTCACAGATGTCCCTATGATGACTTACCTGTCACAGATGTCCCTATGATGACTTACCTCTCACAGATATCCCTATGATAATGTACCTGTCACAGATGTCCCTATGATAATTTACCTGTCACAGAAGTCCCTATGATGATGTACCTGTCACAGATGTCCCTATGATGACTTACCTGTCACAGATGTCCCTATGATGACTTACCTGTCACAGATGTCCCTATGATGATGTACCTGTCACAGATGTCCCTATGATAACTTACATGTCACAGATGTCCCTATGATGATGTACCTGTCACAGATGTCCCTATGATGACTTACCTGTCACAGATGTCCCTATGATGACTTACCTCTCACAGATGTCCCTATGATAATGTACCTGTCACAGATGTCCCTATGATGATGTACCTGTCACAGATGTCCCTATGATGATGTACCTGTCACAGATGTCTCTATAATGACTTACCTGTCACAGATGTCCCTATGATGACTTACCTGTCACAGATGTACCTATGATGATGTACCTGTCACAGATGCCCCTATGATGATGTACTTGTCACAGATGTCCCTATGATGTCTTACCTGTCACAGATGTCCCTATGATGACTTACCTGTCACAGATGCCCCTATGATGACTTACCTGTCACAGATGCCCCTATGATGATGTACCTGTCACAGATGTCCCTATGATGATGTACCTGTCACAGATGTCCCTATGATGACTTACCTGTCACAGATGTCCCTATGATGACTTACCTGTCACAGATGTCCCTATGATGATGTACCTGTCACAGATGTCCCTATGATGATGTGCCTGTCACAGATGTCCCTATGATGACTTACCTGTCACAGATGTCCCTATGATGATGTACCTGTCACAGATGTCCCTATGATGATGTACCTGTCACAGATGTGCCTATGATGACTTACCTGTCACAGATGTCCCTATGATGATGTACCTGTCACAGATGTCCCTATGATGATGTACCTGTCACAGATGTCCCTATGATGATGTGCCTTTCACAGATGTCCCTATGATGATGTACCTGTCACAGATGTCCCTATGATGTCTTACCTGTCACAGATGTCCCTATGATGATGTACCTGTCACAGATGTCCCTATGATGATGTACCTGTCACAGATGTGCTTATGATGACTTACCTGTCACAGATGTCCCTATGATGATGTACCTGTCACAGATGTCCCTATGATGATGTGCCTGTCACAGATGCACCTATGATGATGTACCTGTCACAGATGTCCCTATGATGATGTGCCTTTCACAGATGTCCCTATGATGATGTACCTGTCACAGAAGTCCCTATGATGATGTACCTGTCACAGATGTCCCTATGATGACTTACCTGTCACAAATGTCCCTATGATGACTTACCTCTCACAGATGTCCCTATGATAATGTACCTGTCACAGATGTCCCTATGATGATGTACCTGTCACAGATGTCTTTATAATGACTTACCTGTCACAGATGTCCCTATGATGACTTACCTGTCACAGATGTCCGTATGATGACTTACCTGTCACAGATGTCCCTATGATGATTTACCTGTCACAGATGCCCCTATGATGATGTACCTGTCACAGATGTCCCTATGATGACTTACCTGTCACAGATGTCCCTATGATGACTTACCTGTCACAGATGTCCCTATGATGATGTACCTGTCACAGATGTCCCTATGATGATGTGCCTGTCACAGATGTCCCTATGATGACTTACCTGTCACAGATGTCCCTATGATGATGTACCTCTCACAGATGTCCCTATGATAATGTACCTGTCACAGATGTCCCTATGATGATGTACCTGTCACAGATGTCCCTATGATGATGTACCTGTCACAGATGTCTCTATAATGACTTACCTGTCACAGATGTCCCTATGATGACTTACCTGTCACAGATGTACCTATGATGATGTACCTGTCACAGATGCCCCTATGATGATGTACTTGTCACAGATGTCCCTATGATGTCTTACCTGTCACAGATGTCCCTATGATGACTTACCTGTCACAGATGCCCCTATGATGACTTACCTGTCACAGATGCCCCTATGATGATGTACCTGTCACAGATGTCCCTATGATGATGTACCTGTCACAGATGTCCCTATGATGACTTACCTGTCACAGATGTCCCTATGATGACTTACCTGTCACAGATGTCCCTATGATGATGTACCTGTCACAGATATCCCTATGATGACTTACCTGTCACAGATGTCCCTATGATGACTTACCTGTCACAGATGTCCCTATGATGATGTACCTGTCACAGATGTCCCTATGATGATGTACCTGTCACAGATGTGCCTATGATGACTTACCTGTCACAGATGTCCCTATGATGATGTACCTGTCACAGATGTCCCTATGATGATGTACCTGTCACAGATGTCCCTATGATGATGTGCCTTTCACAGATGTCCCTATGATGATGTGCCTTTCACAGATGTCCCTATGATGATGTGCCTTTCACAGATGTCCCTATGATGATGTACCTGTCACAGAAGTCCCTATGATAATGTACCTGTCACAGAGGTCCCTATGATGATGTGCCTTTCACAGATGTCCCTATGATGATGTACCTGTCACAGAAGTCCCTATGATAATGTGCCTTTCACAGATGTCCCTATGATGTCTTACCTGTCACAGATGTCCCTATGATGATGTAGTTGTCACAGATGTCCCTATGATGATGTACCTGTCACAGATGTGCCTATGATGACTTACCTGTCACAGATGTCCCTATGATGATGTACCTGTCACAGATGTCCCTATGATGATGTGCCTGTCACAGATGCACCTATGATGACTTACCTGTCACAGATGTCCCTATGATGATGTACCTGTCACAGATGTCCCTATGATGATGTACCTGTCACAGATGCCCCTATGATGATGTACCTGTCACAGAAGTCCCTATGATAATGTACCTGTCACAGAGGTCCCTATGATGATGTGCCTTTCACAGATGTCCCTATGATGATGTACCTGTCACAGAAGTCCCTATGATGATGTACCTGTCACAGATGTCCCTATGAGGACTTACCTGTCACAGATGTCCCTATGATGACTTACCTGTCACAGATGTCCCTATGATGATGTACCTGTCACAGATGTCCCTATGATGATGTACCTGTCACAGATGTGCCTATGATGACTTACATGTCACAGATGTCCCTATGATGATGTACCTGTCACAGATGTCCCTATGATGATGTGCCTGTCACAGATGCCCCTATGATGATGTACCTGTCACAGATGTCCCTATGATGTCTTACCTGTCACAGATACCCCTATGATGACTTACCTGTCACAGATGCCCCTATGATGATGTACCTGTCACAGATGTCCCTATGATGTCTTACCTGTCACAGATACCCCTATGATGACTTACCTGTCACAGATGCCCCTATGATAATGTACCTGTCACAGATGTCCCTATGATGATGTACCTGTCACAGATGTCCCTATGATGACTTTCCTGTCACAGATGTCCCTATGATGACTTACCTGTCACAGATGTCCCTATGATGATGTACCTGTCACAGATGTCCCTATGATGATGTGCCTGTCACAGATGTCCCTATGATGACTTACCTGTCACAGATGTCCCTATGATGATGTACCTGTCACAGATGTGCCTATGATGACTTACATGTCACAGATGTCCCTATGATGATGTACCTGTCACAGATGTCCCTATGATGATGTGCCTGTCACAGATGCCCCTATGATGATGTACCTGTCACAGATGTCCCTATGATGATGTGCCTTTCACAGATGTCCCTATGATGTCTTACCTGTCACAGATGTCCCTATGATGTCTTACCTGTCACAGATGTCCCTATGATGATGTACCTGTCACAGATGTCCCTATGATGATGTACCTGTCACAGATGTGCCTATGATGACTTACCTGTCACAGATGTCCCTATGATGATGTACCTGTCACAGATGTCCCTATGATGATGTGCCTGTCACAGATGCCCCTATGATGATGTACCTGTCACAGATGTCCCTATGATGATGTACCTGTCACAGATGTCCTTATGATGATGTACCTGTCACAAATGTCCCTATGATGTCTTACCTGTCACAGATGTCCCTATGATGACTTACCTCTCACAGATGTCAGTATGATGACTTACCTGTCACAGATGTCCCTATCATGATGTACCTGTCACAGATGCCCCTATGATGATGTACTTGTCACAGATGTCCTTATGATGAGGTACCTGTCACAGATGCCCCTTTGATGATGTGCCTGTCACAGATGTCCCTATGATGACTTACCTGTCACAGATGTCCCTATGATGATGTACCTGTCACAGATGTCCCTATGATGATGTGCCTGTCACAGATGTCCCTATGATGACTTACCTGTCACAGATGTCCCTATGATGATGTACCTGTCACAGATGTCCCTATGATGATGTACCTGTCACAGATGTCCCTATGATGATGTACCTGTCACAGATGCCCCTATGATGATGTACCTGTCACAGATGTCCCTATGATGATGTACCTGTCACAGATGTCCCTATGATGACTTACCTGTCACAGATGTCCCTATGATGATGTACCTGTCACAGATGCCCCTATGATGATGTACCTGTCACAGATGTCCCTATGATGATGTGCCAGCTGTACTGGTATATTGTTGTGTTATCATATAGTCATATAACATCACATATGTCATATAATGTGCCAGCTCAGATGTTCTTAAAGACAGAAGCCCCCAAAGTGCCCCCATGTGACAGATGTATTAATAATGATGGTGTGTACCTCGAGGAGACGTGCACAGGATTTATCACAGGGAACACCTACCGTAGATAGCCATGATGGACGCTTTACTCACAGCCATGTCAGTTCTTGGTTTATTTTAGACCGTTTTTTTGCTCCAAAATTTCGGGGCATGCCACTACATTTTGCTCACTTTTAGCTGCACCAGACCTTTTCTAGACACTTTCATCTAGTCAGGAGCAAAAAGTGTCTAAAACATAATAAATCTGTAAGTCCTCGATGTGGTGGCCATGGATATGTCCACACACAAGAGCCGGCCATAGAACTGTGCCCTTTATTATTAATAGTTGTACACAGACTGATACCTACCACAGCTGTCTATACACGCGACCGTCCAACATGGAGGACGCGGCTGTAAACAGAGCAGAGGAAAAGTAGAGCAGTTGCCCCTGACAACCAATCAAGTTGCTGCTTTCATTTTATGAAGAACCTCTGAAAAATGAGATCTCTAATCTGATTGGTTGCTATGGGCAGCTGCTCTATTTCCCCTTTGAATGTCCGCCCTCCACTGTGCATTAGAATCACTAATTGCACCCTGTTTATGTCAAGTAATAAAACCCTTTTGAGATGCCCCAACCCTAAATATTTCCCAGCACCATCATATTTTTTAGAATCAGCTACTTTCTACTCTGCACCATGTTTTGTCGTCGTCCACAAGGCTGCCGGTAATGGCTCCAACTCTGGGTCCACGTCAGGATGTGTGTATGACTCTTCTCTGGACACCTTTATTTAGGCCTGTCAAGAGCACAGTAGAGCTGTCATACTGTTATCCCAATTCTGCATTTACTATTATACCAGCAGGTAGCACTTCCCCCCCCCCCCCTCACAGCAGCAGTAAACTAGCATAGGTCACTTATCTGTATACCAGTTATATCTCTGTGAGCTGACTGCTACAGACGGACAATATTTTGTATTCAATTCACAATGGTATAATACTGACAAAATGAATAACAGCCCAAAAAATAAAATAAAAAATAATAGAAATAGTTTTCTATTATTATTGATTTCATAAAAATAATGGGGGAGATTTATCAAACTGGTGTTTGGCCCATAGCAACCAGTCGGATTCCACCTTTCATTTTCCAAAAGGAGCTGTCTTATTTGCTTCTAGCAACCAATCAGATTCCAACTTTCATTTTCCAAAGGAGCTGTGAAAAATTAAAGCTAGAATCTGTTTGATAAATCTCCCCGAATATCCCTTTTCTGATAGAAGTGTTTTGTTTTTTAATTAGGACATAATAGCAAACTAATGAGATGTCAGGTAGAATGATGAAAAAATGTTCCGTCATATAGATGGCTAATTCCCTCAGGGGTGTTCCAGACAAGAGGGCCACACTGGTCCACCAGAGTACCAGAGGATCTTCCTGTGGGCCAAAGCTCTAACAGTAATGGACCCCTTAATAGAACAGGGCCCTTAAGGTCCTATATACACAGAGGATGGGCCCTCAGAATCATTTCCTCTGGTGGGCCCAAGGGACTGCAGTCCTATGCTGGTCTCTTTTCTATGACACCAGCAGACTGAGAATGTATAAAGATATTGAAGATGTAGAATGTTAGACCCTCCAGAGCGCCGAGCTTGGGGGACACATGGGGGCAAGGACACCTGTTCTTATTTATATGAAGGGTATATTTGCTCCCTCCTTTTTCCCCCCTTTGTCTTTCTTTTCCCGCCTTTATTTTTCAGATATTACCTCAGCTGAAGTGAAGATCCAGTTTCGTCCGGTTTATCAGAAGTTGAAATGCAGTGGGTCAAGCGCAGCCTCTGATTGGTTGCCACCGGTTGCTGGGGGAGATTTCCAGGAATCTGATTTGTTTTCAGTCACAGGGCGGGAAGCTTCTCCTCTTTATATTCACAGGTTCAACGGCGCTTCAGGGCAGTTGAAGAAGATTTGACCTGCGCCCGCCCTCCCATTCGCTGCATTGCTTTATTAGTGGGGCTGTATCGCTCAGCTGATGCTGAGTGGATCTTGGTTTATATGGATGGATTATTATTGGTCTATATACGGTTATGGTTTAATGGATTGGATTATTTAATTGATTAAATTGAGTTATTTAACTATATATTTTATGTTTACCCATAATAAAGCACTGCGGCCATTTTATTCCAAAAATTGTCGGTGAGTTTTATTTATTCAATCAAGGTTACATTTTAAGGGCTATTTGGTGTCATTTGCCTCCATGTAGCTGTGGTATGGAGGCGCCCGCTGATATACTGGGGAGTTATTACTATCAGGGGCCATGGACGGCAGGACATCGGGGTCTCTCTCTTTACTGACAGACATGGGGCATTGAAGAATGGGCACTATCATTATCCTGCCCTTCTCCTTTGCACTCATGTGGGTGCTGCCACATTATCTTGTTTTTTTAGGCTTCTAAAAAGTGCCATGATATTCATGTGTTTTTTTACAAGATTTTTAGCGCCACATTTTTCTGATTTGTTTTTCCTGTAGAAAAGCCTATGAGAAACTCAGAGAATGCTGTGGCGTAGACAACTGGAGTAGCATTTGTAGACAAAAAGTGTTAGGTATCAAGATGATCCAAACAGAACATGCAATGTTGGATAAATTTGGTGCAAAGTACGCCAACGCAGACTCAAGAAAAAATAGGGGTCATTTATCAAAGGCCAGTGTTTTATATCCCCGGAGGATACGTTTAATTTATGAGGAGGTGCAGGCCTCGTCATATTTTAGGAGTACCCTCCGGCAGTCCGTGCCTGTAGATTGAAATTCCCTAGCTGGAGTAGGCTTCAATTATCATTTACATCAAGAAACTGGCGGAAATGATAGTGAAGTTCCCCGGACCGATAACACTACCCCTGCCACATTTGCACCTCTCCCCCACCACTCCAGTGGCGAGGGCGGCACAGTGCACCTAGATTTAGGCGTTGTGCTAACCGGGGCTGGGCGACTTTTTTACGCCATTTTTTGGCATAGGGGGTCATAATAAATGACCCCCACTGACGCCAGATATTACTCTCATGATAAATTCCTCCCACAGACCCTGATTTCTGAAGACTGGTGTCTGCTATGCCGATCTGGATAAGGCCTGTGCTGCCGACGGGGGCATGTCTTCTCCAGCCGTCCGTGGGCCAGATTGAAACCTATGGTAGCTCAGAGCAGTTTTTCTGTACCAAAAAAAGGCATAGATCTGTTCCCTGCAGGTGGCATCCAGCTGGTGGTGCCCCTTAATGTGCCCTTGCAGCCCCAGGGTGGTCATAAAATTGCCATTCAGTTTTAATATGCTGATCTATAGATCTGGGCTATATCTAAAGGGATGAATGAATTTAACAGGGGCGGAACAAGGACCTATACCACCATGACCACCTTCGACAGCATAATTATGAGATGCTTATGATGACGTTGGTTTTCCTGAAGCACTGGGATAATGCACACAGTGATGTCACAGCGCAGAAATAATTTGCCATTTAGGAGTCTGGGAAAGCTGTGTGAAAATCCCTATGGGAGCGGTCCTGGGGACCTTGTGGCTGTCCGTATAACCTGAACTCGCATTTGAATAACTTTTCTAACGACTTTCCACGAATCTCTGAAAGGATCGTTCCACGAGTAACTTTTCAGACACTAAATCTACACAGAAGTTTCTGTTGTCACCCTGAGCTGAACTTGTGCGGCCCTGAGTCACCCACTTCTCCCTGCGATCACGCTGCTCCTCTCAGCCAATGCTCTGCTGCGGTGTCTCCTAACAAATTTAAATATTTCGCCGTCACTGGTCCCACATCCAGGAAACCTCGTTCTGTCCACGCTCAGGATTAACTATTGCACACCTGGATTCACATGTATAGACTGGTGATCTGACTGGTTTTGTAAGAATGTCTCAGTTCACCATCAATCTCATATTTAGCTACCTACATACAGGGGCAGACGTGACAATTGTGGGGCCCTGAGCAAAGTTATATCTGGGGGCCCTAACCGCTATTCCTGGCGGTGGTTCCCGATCTGTCCGCAACTCTATCGGCATCTTTACGATGCAGATATAGTTGAAAGTTGTGGCGCTACCTGCGAAAGTCCCACGTAATAGATTGGTGGTAAAGATCGCCAATGTGTACCTATCTGTGTGTCATTTTCTTTTCTTTCTTTCTCTCTCTCTCACTTTCTTTCGTCTTCCATCTAGATAGATAAATAATATTGACTAGTGTTTTGCAACCAGCTTACTATCTGTATCTATCTACTTATCAATAATCCATCATCTATCTATCTCATATATATCTTCAAACTATCTATCTATCTATCTCTCATCTATCTATCTATCTATCTATCTCAGATCTATCTATCTATCTATCCATCCATCCCCTATCTATCTCAGATCTATCTATCCATTCCCTATCTATCTATCTATCTCAGATATATCTATCTATCTATCTATCTATCTATCTATCTATCTATCTATCTCAGATTTATTATCTATCTATCTCAGATATATCTATCTATCTCAGATTTATCATCTATCTATCTATCTATCTATCTATCTATCTATCTCAGATCCACCAGACGTTGTAATAAAGGATCCACTTTCACTCTAAGACTGGAGTGCTGCCTTATCTATTTCTCTTCAGTTTATCTCCGATCTATCTATCTATCTATCTATCTATCTATCTCTCTCTCTCTCATATCTATCTATCTATCTATCTATCTATCTATCTATCTATCTATCTATCTCTCTCTCTCTCTCTCTCTCATATCTATCTATCTATCTATCTATCTATCTATCTATCTAATATCTATCTATCTCATATCTATCTATCTATCTATCTAATATCTATCTATCTATCTATCTATCTATCTATCTATCTATCTATCTATCACATACGTTACTGTATATGTGTGTGTGGATATATACAGTATACATATATATATATATCTCCTATCGGTGATGCAAAATCAATCCTTCAGTCATTTTGTTAATGGCAGTGTCCTCCATTCAGCTGTGAGGTGTGCGGCAGTGGGCGTGCCCCTACCAATCATCAGAGCTGTGTGGGTGTTGCTAGGAGATAGGGTGATGTGGTGACTCTGCTGTGGGCCGGCTTTGCTGGAGAACTGAAGCCAGCAGTGATGCGAAGCCAGCCTCCCAGCACAAGTCTTATTGCAGGTCATTCACCTCATCAGTCTCGCTGCTTTGTAGGGTTACTAGAGTTCATATTTACAAAAGTTCCCTGTAACATTTGCAGTCGATTGGCCGTCATATTACACAAGATCAGATGATTGTGTGGTGTTTGCCCGTAGCTCTGGAGGTACATCAGGCTCCTGGATGAGATCAGCACTGCCAGGAGTGGGGGCACAGCGCGCCATTGTCCGGAGGATGAGCCGTTATCTCATTAGTGGGCAGCTCTCAGCAGGCCGGTGCCATGGCATGTTAATGCGCTGCCCCCTCTAATGGCTTTACACATATCTGCCACATGGATAGAGATATAGATGACGGAGATTAGTAGCAATTTTCCTGTAAAAATTAAAAGATTTGACCATTATATCTTTGCATAAATAGCAGCTCAGAGGAGCTTCTCCTTAATGAATCTTCGGAACAAAAACGGCTGCGTGAATACCTTGTGTTATCGTGCCGGTTCTCATTGAAGAGATTCAGCTGGTGTATGGAAACTTACTTCAAGCAATGCTTCATGGGAAAAAAGTATGCAAATTAGCTCTCTAAAAAGAAGAAAACTGCCTCACACAAACCAAACCAGACTCCTCCAAAAGTGCAATCAGCTCCCCCCCCCCCCCCCCAGTGCCATCGGCTCCCTACAGTGCCATCAGCTCCCCGCCCCCAGTGCCATCAGCTCCCTCCAATGCCATCAGCTCCCCCCCAGTGCCATCAGCTCCCTCCAGTGCCATCAGCTCCCTCCAGTGCCATCAGCTCCCCCCCAGTGCCATCAGCTTCCCCCCAGTGCCATCAGCTCCCCCCAGTGCGATCAGCTTCCCCCCAGTGCCATCAGCTCCCCCCAAGTGCCATCAGCCCCCCCCCCCCCCAGTGCCATCAGCTCCCTCCAGTGCCATCAGCAACCCCCAATGGCATCAGCTCCCCCATGCCATCAGTTCCCCCAGTGCCATCAGCTCCCTCATGCCATCAGCTTCCTCCAGTGCCATCAGCTCCCCCCCCCCCCCATGCCATCAGCTTCCTCCAGTGTCATCAGAAACCCCCAATGGCATCAGCTCCCCCATGGCATCAGCTCCCCCATGGCATCAGCTCCCTCCAGTGCCATCAGCTCCCCGCCAGTGCCATCAGCTCCCCCCAGTGCCATCAGCTTCCCCCCGTGCCATCAGCTTCCCCCAGTGCCATCAGCTCCCCCCCCCCCCGTGCCATCAGCTCCCTCCAGTGCCATCAGCTCCCTCCAGTGCCATCATCAACCCCCAATGGCATCAGCTCCCCCAGTGCCATTAGTTCCCCCATGTCATCAGCTCCCCCATGTCATCAGCTCCCCCATGCCATCAGCTCCCTCCAGTGCCATCAGCAACCCCCACTGGCATCAGCTCCCCCATGGCATCAGCTCCCCCATGGCATCAGCTCCCCCATGGCATCAGCTCCCCCATGCCATAAGCTCCACCATGCCATAAGCTCCCCCATGCCATCAGTTCCCCCAGTGCCATTAGTTCCCCCATGTCATCAGCTTCCCCAGTGCCATCAGCTCCCCCATGTCATCAGCAACCCCCACTGGGATCAGTTCCCCGATTCCATTAGTTCCTCCATGTTCCTCCATGTCATCAGCTCCCCCAGTGCCATCAGTTTAGCAAGTTTGGATGCACCAAATTTAACAAGCAACATGCAACATTTGATAAATTTGGGCAGAATAGGCCAGTGTAGACACCAGCAAAGCCAACTTTAAATATAATGTTTGTGTTAGATACCCCCAACTTAGTATTTTCTGCCTTTTTTCAACTTGTAGGAAACACCATGAATTTCATGTGTTTTTTGGATGGAGGAATTATTAACACATGTCATAAAACTGGGTTCTGCCATGAAACTCTCAGTGAGCTCCAAATTTTCTGCTTTCAATACCATTGTAAATGATAAGACTCTGGCTGCCTGCAGCCACCACTAGAGGGAGCTAAGTACTTATGAATTTATACCGTTTCTTTGAGCTGTATAAAAGTGGTGAGCTCCACCTAGTGGTGACTATAGGAAAACCATTTGACTGTGTATCAGAAAGCAGCTCAGTGCTGGGCCTCCTTTCTGCCACATTCTTGATATCAGTCACATGGTCCGACTCCATGAAATGCATGTCTCTGGATCGGTGGGGTCTGACTTCTAATTTCCTCTCCGATCCTGAGAAGGAAGGTGCTACAGCACTGATTCAGTCTTCATAGTCTTTCCCTACACAGTGGTGCCCTGGCCACCTGCTTAATGAATTGGGCTAGCTTCCGGTCCCCGGGTCAACACTGCGTAGGCAAAAACAATAAAGGGGAAACTGAATCAGCGCTATGTTCCCTTCAGTCTGTGGACTGTAGGGGATCCTCAAGGTTGGACCCCAATAATCATAAAACTATGGCACATCTCTGCAGTATGTCACTGCCTTATTGCGGAGTAGCTCAGCTGTAGGTGTTACCGGAGGGATAACTTACAGCTCCTGTGCCCCAAGGCAGTGTCCAGTCTGGTCTCCTCATATGTGAATGATGGACCCTTTGACCCTCCCCCACTTAGGCTCCAGGGACCAAATGTAACTGCAGCCATGGGCGTCGCTATAGGGGGTGCAGAGGTGGCAGTCGCTACCAGGCCCAGGAGCTTGAGGGGGCCCAAAGAACCTTGGGCCGCATAATAAGACACACAAAGCACTGAAGGAAGGGGGCCCAAGCTGAACTCTTGCACCAGGGCCCATGAGCCGTTAGCTACGCCCCTGCCTGCTATATAATAGCTGTTTGGTGTGAAATCAATGTATGAGTACAAATTTACAATATTGGATGTAATAATCTGTAAAGATACTGGTGTAAATACTTGTACTCTTACTGTAAATGTAATATGTTTGACACCATCTACCATAATTTTTAAACATTTTAACTTTTTGTGTGATGCCAAGTGATTAATGAATTGAATAAAGCTTAATTGTTTAATTACAACTGTAGCTTATTTCTTGTTATGTTTAAATTTACAATTTGGATCTAGATATTAGTGTATTGGTAAAATAAATGAATGGAGTATCGGATCTAATACTTTATGGGGGACATTGATTTGGTTATCCATGTACATATGTGTCCGCATTGCTGAGAAAAAGGATGTTTTAATATATGCAAATGAGCCTCTAGGAGCAACGGGGGCGTCACTGTTACACCTAGAGGTTCTGCTCTCTCTGCAACTGCCGCACCCTCTCCACTTTGATCGGCAGGTCCAGGCAGGGTAAATGTGATCACACCTGGTCCTGTCAATCAAACTGCAGAGGACACAGCAGTTGCAGAGAGAGCAGAGCCTCTAGGTGTAATGGCAACGCCCCCGTTGCTCCTAGAGGCTCTTTTCCATATATGAAAACATATTTCTCAGCAATGAGGACACATATGTACATGGGGCCAACACAGATGTCTTTAGCTGCCAAGTGCACATGTAACAGGTCAGCCAGTGTCATAGGTACAAATCTGCTGACAGATGCCTTTAAGTGTAATATCACCCTGTATTCTGAGGAGACACCAGGTGACGTCCTGTGTAGACGGTGACTCTTCCGGGTCCTTCACCTGTAGCTTCTGTTTGGTTTCTAAGCAGTGTACAACAGCGTACCGCTTTGCATATGGTGTGGCTCAGGGCTGACACTCAATAGACATGAAGACAATGGATATCAAATATCAACTAACGTAGAAGCCAATGAATGAAACAGCCAACTTCTAATGACTCCGGGAACCTAGTGGAAAAACAAACACCGACGATGAGAATGCCACCCAGCGTTCTAGCAGGACTGAATGTGGAAGCTAGAATGGCAGCCAGCTTTTCCAGAAAGAGAATCCAAAACGGACATGTGATCTGAAAATGTACACATTTAGGCCTCATGCACACCACCGTATTTTCAGTCCACACCAATCCGTATTTTTTGATTTTTATTTATCTCTATGGGGCCACAAAAAAATGCAAACAGCAGATAGATGCCATGCACGTGCTGTCCGCATCCGTGCTGCAAATTACGGAACATGTCCTATTCTTGTCCGTTTGGTGGACAAGGAAAGGCATTTCTACGATGGGGCCCGAGAAAAGTGCGGTTTGCACACGGGCCACATCCGTATTTTGTGGATCCACGGATTCAGTTGTGTGCAGGAGGCTTTAGGGTGATATCACATCAGTTATGTGGTGTTCTTTTAGGTCTTGCTCCCATTTCCATGGCACAAAATATCGTTGTACAGGAAACTAAGTGGTGGCATCAGGAAGAAGAGTATCTAGCATGCCTGTCACACAGCGTGCGCCACTGAGGTGAATGTGGCATGCCTTCTGCCCATTGGGTCTAGTTTTAACCTTATTAATAAATTGGGTACTTTCACACTAGCGTTATTCTTTTCCGGCATTGAGTTCCGTCCTTGGGGCTCAGTACCGGGAAAAAACTGATCAGTTATATCTTAATGCATTCTGAATAGAGAGAAATCCGTTCAGGATGCATCAGGATGCCTTCCGCTCAGTCACTGTACGACGTTTTGGCCGGAGATAATACCGCAGCATGCTGCGGTATTATCTCCGTCCAACATTCCGGAACACATGCCGGATGCCGGATCTGGCATTAATTTCCATTGAAATGTATTAGTGCTTATTCGGCATTAAAATTACCACATTGATGGACTCGGGATTCCAGCCTGCGCATGCGCAGACCTTTAAAAATTTGAAAAAAATAAATACCGGATCCGTTTTGACGGATGACACCGGAAAAACGGATCCAGTATTGCAATGCATTTTTCTGACTGATCAGGCATTTTTCAGACAGGCAACGGAATCAAACAATGCAAGTGTGAAAGTACCCTGAGGCATCATTAACCTTTTTTTTGGGAGGGCGGTCTTTGGCATTTATTTTTTAGATTTTTCCATCAGACTTCTCAAGAGGATATAAGAAATTGCTAGAAAAAAGTCAAGTTTTTAATGTAACAAAATACTGTAAAAAAAAAAAAAAGCGGAACCAAAAATGTTCCAAATGCCCAAAATTAAAAAATGCTTAAAAAATAAATAAACAAATAAAAAAAGTGCATCAAGGGGGCCTAAGGGTACTTTCACACTAGCGGCATAGCTATCTGCCATGCCGCACGTACCCGTGTGCTGCCGCTCTGTCCCCATTGACTATAATGGGGCAGGGGCACAGCTACGGCGCAGCACGGCCGGAAATCGCTGGACTAAAAGTACTGCAGGTCCGACGATCACTGCCGTGCACTGCCGTGCTGTGCCGTAGCTCTGCCCCCGCCCCATTATAGTCAATGGGGAAGGAGCGGGAGCATGGCAGCACACGGGAACTTGTGGCATGGCGGATTCGGCAGGCTGTTCACACGCCGGAACAGCCTGCCAGATAGCTATGCCGCAAATTTGAAAGTACCCTTATATTGAGAAATCATAAGAACTGCACTTGCCGGTTCACTTTGATTTGTACAATTGTGCATTCAGCTGAAATAGACTTGTAATGTTGTATCTCAATAAAAATACAATTATAAAAAAAAAAAAAAACTGCTCAGATGCTACTCTGTATACTTATGTAGATGCGACACCAGAGACGGCTACGTAACATAACCTGTATGCACAATATATATGTTTTATAATAAATGCAGACTTTTATAAAAGTCGGGTGCTGTGGGTGCAAGCTACATGACTACACTACATCTCATACCGCCATCTAGCTGTAGCTTTCAGCAGGGCACCACAACAGATTTGAACAGCAGATGTGAGTGAACATTTGCAACCAAAGCCATATGTAAAAAAATCTGAATTTTGGGAAATGGCGAAAGTTTTTCAACTCCACATCGGTTGTCACTGTTCAGTAGCTTCTCAGACCTGCCTGATGGAAGTTACTACTATGGCTATGTTTGACATCACAGTATCATGGTCGGGGGTTTGTATGATACCAAAGGCCCAGATAATACACCATACGCAAGAAACGCACTGATGATCAAAAATACGCATAGGCTGGGAACTCCTTAAAAAGATATAAAAGGTAACTTTTACTTCGCAATGCGGATAAAATAAAAAAAATTCAATAAGGTGCTCATGGAGATAAAAATGGGGGGTTGGATCGGGTACCGTATGGTACAGCTTAGGGGGTCAGATGAAGCTCCCAGATATCAATAGTGGTGTGGGCACCAAAATACAGCCGTGTAAGTAGTGCCTAGGTAACCTCTCCCTCAGTCTGCGGGTGGGGAGTACCTCAATGGCTGCATTTGGAGAACCCACCCTGAAAAGAGCAACCCCCAGCCTCTGGAACCTAGGACCTATATAATCCACCCTAACACAAACTAACACCTAATGGCACTAACGCGTTTCGTCAGTCATCCGGCTCATCAGGGAGCAGCGTTGTGGGTAATAATACTGAGTGGCATTTTATCCGCTGTATTTTGAACTGTATTTTATTTTATCCGCATTACGAAGTAAAAGTGACGTTTTATATCTTTTTAAGGAGTTCCCGGCCTACGAGTGTTTTTGAGCTTTACTCCCTGGGTGGACCTGACATTGAGGCTGTTTGTCAGAGTATACATATAAACGTACTGATGACGTCCAATGGGACTGGTAAAAATCTGTACACAATGAGCGACCCCTAGTGGCAGCTGCAATTAGACAGAACATAATCATTTGAAGGCACTCTCTACGCACCGCTCAGCTGTTTCCATACCTGCGCAGACGCAGCCGCCTGTCCACATTGTCTGCCTGGGTGCGATGGCCACCTCACCCCTATTCTACAGAGTTGGGACCAGCATCTATCAGTCATAAGTCTGCTAGGGCGGTTGCTTGTGAGCTGATTTCTGCTCTGGCAGATGGAGGCGTCCCCTTCTATGATGCCCAGATGCGCTGTTGTGTTGATCGCCCCTTTGATTTTGGGCAGTCACTGAACTTTTTAGACATGGGGCAAATATATTTTGGGCTGTCAATATGATAGAGACTCATGCGACAGCGTAAGATGGAAAGCGTATCCAATATGCCATGAGTTGCGCCAAATGTCTTATGCAGTGTGTGTTATTAAGATATGCAGCGAGCCCTTGAGGAGCCAGTGCAGAGGATGGGAGTGGTAGTTGCCCTTATGAGATGTTCTCCCTCAGGCCATAGCTCCCTGGGGTTTGAGGCAGTAAAACTGTAGACTGAAGAAAACGCATAAGGGCTCATTCACATGAACGTGTGCCAGCCGAGCCTATGCTGTGGATGGCAAATTGTGGTCCTCAATGCATGGGCACCGACTGTTGGGCCACCACATGCGGGTCGCTGACCCATTCACTTGAATGGGGTCCACGATCCGCATCCGACGGACCGAACCACAAAAAAGTAGTGCATGCTACAACATTCCAGGTTGCGGACCCATTCAAGTGAATGGGTCTGCATCCGTGATATGGGGTGCACACAGCCGGTGCCCGTGTACTGCAGACCCATTGTTTGTGGGCCGCAATACGCCACGGCCGGGCAACGGCAGTGTGCATGAACCCTAACAGTCTCTCTTTACTTAATATATTAAAATATAATGTATGGCTCATCCAGCAGCAACAAATACAAAGTGCAGTTTCTCTGGCACCAGATGAGGAGGTACGGTTGCTGGTTGGATGGCAAAAGGTTGGCACTACAGAGTTAAGTTGAATGGGTCTGGATCCATTGCAGCAGCCGCACGGATAGTGCCTGTGCCTTGGGGACCGCAAATGTGTGCACAAAGCCTGAAAGGTAGAATAGAAATATGTGTGCTTCTGTATTTTGGACCCACTCCTGGTTTTGGCTTACAAATACTGACTGTGTGAAAGAGGCCTTAATGTGAGTCTGGCCTAGCAATGCTTAGGGTACTTTCACACTTGCGTTGGTGCGGATCCATCTTTTTATTTCCACAGACAGATCCGCACCTATAATGCAAATGTTTGTATCCGTTCAGAACGGATCCATTTGCATTAGTTAAAAGAAAAATGACAAAGTCCAAAACAGATCCGTTTTAAATTACATTGAAAGTCAATGGGGAACGGATCCGTTTTCAAATGCACCATATTGTCTCATTGAAAACGGATCTGCCCCTATTGACTTGCATTGTAATTAAAAACTGATCCGTTAGGCTCCGCCTCTTCAGACGGACACCAAAATGCTGCATGCTGCGTTTTGGTGTCCGCCTCCAAAACAGAGTAGAGACAGAACGGAGCCAAACTGATGCATTCTGAACGGATCCTTATCCATTCAAAATGCATTGGGGCTTAACTGATCGGATCTCACAAACGGAATCCAAAACGCCAGTGTGAAAGTACCCTTAGGTAAGGCTACTTTCACATCTGCGTTTTCAATTAAATGGTTCAGTTTTGTCCCCATTTATTGTCAATGGGGACAAAACAGATCAGGATGCATAAGTATGCATCTGTTAAGTTTTTTTTTTCGTTTTGGTGCCGGACACAAAAACGCTGCGAGCTGCGGTTTTGAGTCTGGTTTGCAAAATGGAACAAACCGGATCAGACATGAAAATCAATGTAAGTCAATGGTGCCGGATCGTTTTTTTTGTTATCGAAAAAAACTGATCCGGCGCCCATTGACTTACAACGATTTTCATATGTTCAGTTTTGATGTAAAACAACCAAATCCTGCCGAAATGGATGCATCCGGATGTATTAAATGGCACGCAGATGTGGTGGTGTCTGAGCTGTTGTCCCTCACCTTGCAGCAGTGTCTGTAAAGCTGTATTTCTCTGATCACTTTGCTGTCATGTCTCTCAAGTGGTTTCTTGAGGAAGGATTAAGTTGTTCTCACAGAAGAATAAGATTGGTTCCTGAGTTTCCCTCACAGGGAAATTAGATGCGGTTCCTGGGAGAGGGAGCTCTGACATGTGCTTCCTCTCTCCCCACTATCAGAACAGGAACTCTCTCCTCATCTCTCCTTTGTCTGTCTGCACAGGAACTCTCTTGTCAGGAAGGACCAGCGCACTTCCACCAAGAGGCGAGGAACAGGGTGGTTAGCCCTGTTCCTGCCAACCATTACCACCTCTTCTCAAATAAATGGCATAGCATCCTATTACATTACATATAAAACATGAAACAACTGCAGATACCCCCAAGTTCTGGGGTACTGCAGATGCATTTTTCCCTTTATGTCATTTTTGCAACATTGATAATGTGATTCACCAGAAATAACAGATCTTTCTTCAGGCTGGGCATGAGAGGGTCACCCTGGCACGGGCCTGGATTCGTCTTACCGATGGATGAAAAGCAGTCAGTGTAGGCAGACCATGATGCCCCCACCGAACACTGAAATATAGGACCCTCTTTGAGACTGGCATTTAAAGTCCATGGGAACACAGAGCAACCTTGGCAGCATTCCCAGATGTCTTCCAGAAGAGAATTACATGCCCGGTGATGCCAACCAGGGAACCATGTCTGTGGTCTTGTTCTCAGATACAACGTCCCTCATATTACAAGTCTGTCTTTCATGAATACAGTAGTTATGTTATATGAACTCGACTGCTGGGGGTCATCACCAGCAGCACTATGACCGGTATGGGAAAAGAGGGCTCATCATGTAGACTGTTTCTATAGTAATTGTAAGCTCTTCTGCAGAGTGAGCTACTTTTTGTATATAGAGGAGCGATAATAAACTGCACAAGAATCCATCTTAGCAGAGCGTCCCTGAGGTTCCTTAAAGGGGTTGCAGGAGAGTAGCAAAAAAAGTATTTCAGAAATAGCGCCACCCCGGTGTATGGACTGATGTGGTATTGCAGTTCTGCTCATATCATGAAATAGGGCTGAGCTGAATACCAGACACAACCCATGAAAGACAGTGTAGTCAGGACAGACGACTAGTATGCACGCCAGGCAGATGCTGCACGGGCACCGGAAGTGTAAGTGTAAGTGTGCCTATGTAATCAGAACCAGGGCAATGTCTATAACACACAGCCGCAGCCCTACCCCGACCGCCGAGATCAGAGGAACCACTGATCTCCACTGTTTAACCCTTTGACTGATGGGAGAGTCAATGTAATCACAAGACAGAGAATCTCTGTGATGGGATCGGGGGCCCATATCTGGTATGGGTAGACAGACCAGGGTATTGAAGGACCCAAGGGTTTTCTATGTTTCCTGGTGTTCCTTAGGTATACTGGCATACAGTATGTCAGTTCATTAAAAAAAAAAAAAAAAAATCTCCTACAGGAATTTAAAAAATTAAATATATAATAAAAAAAAGTCATTTTAAAAATTCCGATTTTTTATAAATAAAAGTTTATTAAAAACAAATCCCAAATACATTATATAAGTATAGTGGCTCACCCACCCAGAGGGTGCTCTGTCAATTGGCTCACGCACCTCCACCCAGACACCGCACGCAATCTCAATATAACGAAATATAAATAGCAGTTGTATATAGCATTTATTATTGGGCCATTAAACCCTCCCGGCAGGGCCCTTGCCGGATACAAATATAAAAATATATGAAAATGAAATGACTATATATCAATAAAAAATATATATAAAAAAACATTAATATATATGTAAATCCACAGCGGTCACTCGGCATGTGTAGGGGAAGGTTTATTCTTTTTAACTGGTTCCCCATATGTATCCTCAATGTTTCCATAAAGAGACGCTAAGACACGTATAAAGTCTTGCCAATAGTAGTAATAATGGAAAGTGATGACGCCGTCAGAGATAATGTCGGTACATACATTAGGTATACATACAGCGACCTCCACGTGGTTGATAATCCCCAATACCGCGCTGTATTGTAAATGCTGGCTCCAAGTGTGGATCGCTCGCTGTTTACACATCGTCCTCCTCCAAGCCGGCCGCTCCGGCACTTCGTTCGGCTTACTAAGGGCTCATGCACACGACCTTATGTAAAAGACAGAGGACATCTGTGTTACATCTGTTTTCTTTGCGGATCTATTGTAACAACGCCTGTCGTTGTCCGCAAAATGGACAAAAATAGGACATGTTCTATTTTTTTGTGGAACGGGCATGCGGACATATGGAAACGGAATGCACAAGGAGTCATTTCAGTTTTTTTTTTTTTGCGGACCTATTGAAATGAATGGTCCCGTATACGGACCTGTAAAAGTATGGAACGGAAAAGAAATATGTCGTGTGCATGAACCCTAAATAGGTTTACTGGCATTACCTCTATAACGGCGTCATCCATTATTGTCTCTATTTGCAAGACTTTATACGTGTCTTAGCGTCTATGGAAATATTGAGGAAATATCGAGGATGCATATTGACATTATTGAGGCGAAATAAACCTTCTATTTGGTCATTTCCCCTACACATGCTGAGTGTCTTGTGGACTGTGCAGTGGATTTACTGTAAATATACATTAAAGGGGTTGGCCCATCATAGGCCGCTAGGATATACCCCCATTGTCTGATAGGTGAGAGTCCCACCTCTGGGAACCGCACCTACACCGAAAACAAAGCAGGGAGAGTGGTGGCTGGAGGATAAAGGCTTTCCTGAGTTACGGCCACCACCGAACGCCCTCCCTATACAAGTGAATGGGAGCGCACTGCGCTTGCCCGGCCGCCGCTTCCATTCCTTTCTATGGAGCCAACGGAAATAGCTGAGCCAGCGCTCCCCTATTTTCGGCGGCCCACTCCGTTCTCGGTCTACACCTATCAGACAATGGGCGCATATCTTAGCGATATGCCCCTATTGTCTATGATGGGCCTACCCCTTTAATGTTTTTTTTTATATAAATTTTTTTTTATATATATTGATTTGATTTTAATATATTTTTATATTCATATCCAGCAAAGGCCCTGCTGAGAAGGGTTTAAAGGGATTCTGTCACCCGGATTTTAGCTACCGAGATTTTCCCATCACTACATCAGTCTCCACGATTTATTGTGAAATATACTATTCATACCCCCATCCGTCTTGTCATTTAGTGTAAAAATCGCTTTTATTAATATGCAAATTACCTTTCTAAGGTGGCCAAGGGGATGTTCCTCCGTCCGTTGGAGCCCAGCCGCGCCCATTATTTCGGAGCCCAGCACCACCCCTCTTTTAATTATTCACTCCTTTCCTCACTTTTTTTTCCCCAGTGCGCTGTAATCTCGCGCATGCACCCTGATTACACTGGTCCGGGCCCGCGCGGTGTCCTGGCAGCAGCTTTACGTACACAATCGCGCATGCTCCGGCTGTCTGCGCACTTCGCAGGTAATTTGCATATTAATAAAAGCGATTTTTACACTAAATGACAAGATGGATGGAGGTATGAATAGTATATTTTACAATAAATCGTGGAGTGGTGATGTGAAAATCTCTGTAGCTAAAATCCAGGTGACAGAATCCCTTTAACATCCCAATAATAAATGCTATATACGACTGCCATTTATATTTCATTATATTGAGATTGCGTGCGGTGTCTGGCTGGAGGTGCGCTCGTCAATATTAAGTAAATTATATACCTTAATCGGTCATGACTGGAACACCCTGTACAAAGAAATGCATATCATCATTCAAGATTATCGGTGGACACTGTAAAAACAATAGAAAAAATAAAATAAAAACCGCAGCCCAAATAAATGTCATAAATTAATAACCGATGTGTATGTACCAAAAAAAAAAAAATGGCACCTACTGTACATAACGTAGAAACAGACATAAAATAATTTTTCATCCTCAAGGCTAAAACTGGCCCTGTCCTCGGGGGGTTAATATCAAACGGAAGGAAACTCTATGAAAGCGTGACACAGTTTGGGGATTTTTACTGCATGTATAAAGCCTAGCATCCAGGTCACCGCTAAAAAAAAACCCGCCTCCCTCTAAAATCTTTAACGTGAGATCATACATCGTTCACGTCACTGTAGAATGTTTGTAGCCCAAACCGTCAAGGAAGTGTAAACCCATTTCTCTCAGAAGTTGAGACTTTCACTCCATGCGGACACCCGTAGATTAGATTGTCTTACTACATAACTCAAATATGCTGAAGTGTATGGGCAGGTGACTGCTGGTCAAGCTCCTGATCTGCCCCCTAGTGGTGGCGTCAAGCAGCCAGAATTTTACTATTTAACTGTGTGACGACACAGGGGAGTTGGAGCTCAGCAAAAGGGGGCTATTAAATAAATCATTACTTCTGACTCATTTATGTTTTTGTAACTTACTTAATATTGAAGACACCGCAGACAATCTCAATATAATGAAATATAAACAGCAGTCGTATATAACATTTATTATTGTTTGCCCTTGCTGGAATGAATGTCATTTGCTGAAGTGAGACAACCCCTTTAAGTGACATCTGTGACTGCCCCACTTTTCCTCTGCACCAGTTATCTCTAAGAGGGCGTTCACTCGGCAGCCACCAGAATTTGATATGGACCCTGCGCCAAAATTCTGGTGGTGGCCGCATGGTGTCTGTATCTCGTTTTCAATGGGAGTCAGCGCTGTAGTCGGCACGGCCAGGGGATAAAAGCCGCAAATGTGCCAAGAAGGAATGCGTCCCTTCTTGGCACAGTCCCCCGACTGACGCCACTTGAAGTCACAGCATCAAAAATGTAAATGTACCCTTTTGCTATGCCTCCATAAGATGTCAAAGTACAGTATGGCCACATAGACATCTATGGGCGTCGTATTAGGGTTCCATATAGCAATGAGCCTGTACGGAACTGTAAGACGGCCATCAAAATCAACGTAAGTAAGGATGCCGGTACACATAGTCGTTTGTGTCATAGAGGTCATCACTAATGGCTGTGGTTTTACAATGCAATATGCGGCAGTGTGGCAAGTACGTGGTAAGCACATGGAAATCAGTAGTAAAGTGGTTAGCAGTTTTGGCCACGTGGCAAAAGCAGCCGAGTGTACCGGCGCATCATGGCTCAGGACAGAAAGCACAATGCTCCGTCAGGTCGGTTGTAAAGCAGATACCAGCACCTGATGTGACCACACTGTCGGGATGTCTTTGGTTTAAGAGCAAGAACAGAAACGTTATTCCTGTGGTCAAATATGATGCAACTGCCAACAGAAGGTCCAAACCATATGCTCCAAGCTCCAGTGGAGATCACCATAGTCACCCATCTGCAGAAAGGCTGGTTCATGTATAACTGATGGGCACCACCACGTCTACACCCAGCAATTCTCAAGGTGAAAAGAGATGGTGAGAACTTAATCACTCTCGTATGTTGTAGTTCCGAATTTTGGGGGTGTTGTGCGATCCTCTGCCTTTTGTCTTTCTGGTATTCAACGGCTGGACGAGCTTCTCAGAACGATTCCTCAAAGAAGAGGGTTTTGTATTTTGATTCCCCGATCCTGGATGACTCCTTGTGGTCACTACATGTAGAACACAAAGTTATTAGTAAGAGAAACCTCATTATCGTTATCTCCGGGCACAATAAATGCCAACAGATTACTAATAGACGTATATGCACAGTAAAGACTAACTGCCAGGCATAAAGAGTTAATCTTCATATGATACTATAAGATGCATTTTTCCCCTAAAAATGGGGGAAAGTGGCACTGCGTCTTATAGTCCAAATACTAATGACCCCCTTCCATTATGGAAGCAGTCATTAGCATGCGGGAGGCACGAGAAGGTAAGGGCAGCGCTGCGCTGGCTGGTCCTCACCTTCCCTGGTCTTCTTTTGGATCCTGCACAGCATCAAGACGTAGTGCATACAGGCGCGCACTATGACCTGACGCTGTGCGCCATCAGGTCACAGCGGGACCCAGAAGAAGCGATGGAGGGGTGTGTCCCGGATCTGCAGCGCTGTCCGGAGCAGGCGAGGTAAGTTTTTGTTTATTTTTTTGTAATGCCTGATCTGAGGTCAGATGGGAGCTGGGGGTTTGATCTGAGGCTGATGGTGCTAATGGAGGCTGGGGGGGGGGGGTCTGATCCGAGACTGGGGGGTCTGGTCTGAAGCTGATGGAGGCTGGGGGGTCTGATGGGAGGCTGAACTAAAGCTGACGGAGGTTGGGGGTCTGATCTAAAGCTGATGGAGGTTGGGGGGGTCTGATCTAAGTTGACGGAGGTTGGGTTTGATCTGGATTGGGGGTCTGATGTGGATCTGATTTGGGGGTCTGCTCTTAGGTCTATAATAAATATAAAATATATAAATATTTTATTTTCCTCCTCCAAATCCTAGGTGCATCTTATAGTCTGAAAAAGATGTTACTTTATAAATATTCTGACAACTCGGGGTCACTTAGCTCTCCAGGATCGCCGTCTTCTCACCTTAGACGGTTGGCACACCTCAAGAAGCCACTCCACCACTAGATGCAAAGGTGCAAACTGGCCAGGACCAGCTTTATTGTCATAACAGCAGTACAAAGAAATCATAAAAATAAACCTCAGCCGTCTGGCCACTGACCACACATTATTTCTCCCCGTCTATCGGGATCTAGGTCTACCACCCACAGCACGGTGCTTACCCTACACAGGGTTAGAGGGTCCCGGCCCCCACAGGCCTTGCCGCAGCCCGTTCCCCTGGATGAGGAGCTCTGCCAACATTTACCGGAGCGCCTCAGCCGGCTCCTAATTATCCCTATTACCAGCCTGGCTGCTGCAGACAGAAGAGAGACCTATTCCCAGCCTTTCCTGTTCTCATCCAGCCACCATTTTAATGGGCCTCTGGCAGCTCCGCTGCCACAATAGATTATATCGTATTGATCTTTACTATAGTCCAGAGCTGTATTCACAATTCTGTTGGAAACAGTCATCAATGATTAATACAAAATAAGCATTGCAATGCATTTTCCCG
Source organism: Bufotes viridis (assembly GCA_033119425.1). NCBI lineage: Eukaryota > Metazoa > Chordata > Amphibia > Anura > Bufonidae > Bufotes > Bufotes viridis. The sequence continues at coordinate 258,060,518 of CM065594.1, read as the reverse complement.
ATATAACCCATGGTGAGTAACTTTGTGAATTGTAAAGTCCTGTTGAAAGTACAGTGACCACTTAAGATGCAGAAGGGACCGTGCACGTGTCGGTTTTATAGCCTACGCCTTGGATTGCCGGCCACTTTGCTGTTCCAGATATGTCCAGCAGACACTTCTCCATGCATTTATCTATGGGCAGTTAGTTAAAACTTAAGCTGTACTACTGGTGCAGAGGTATGTTTAGAAAGATCTCTGTATTACCTCTATGGGATTTGGACTTGCTGACAGTTTCCCTTTCAGTCAACACTCAAATAGGTAATGGTATCTATGGGTTTTCTAGCCTCTACCTGCTTTTCTTTGTGTTACCCAAGTGACAAATATAACCCTGCAAGGCTGTAATTCCAAATGACGGGTTGTTCTCTTCAGACTCGGGAGAGGATCACACTGGTGAATGATTTACTAACGCTCTGCAATGTGTGGCATTTCACCCAGACGGATAGTTCATAATAGCCCAATAGCCTGATGTGAACATTGTTGACACTGTGTCTGATGGGGAAGTGGTGCGATAACCCACTGACAGCTCCAAACCCCATGAGGCAATTATGTTGCAGGGCAACGAAACCCGAAGCCTCTGCAATGCTGCAGTTACAAAACACCGTCAGGAAGACGAGGTCAGATACCGAGAATGGGCTCGGATCAGCAGGTTCTTGCCACACAAAAGTCACTGTACGCAGGGCTTCACCTGTTGGCCAGGACGAGAACCCATAGTGTTCCTCTGGACTACTAATACAATGATCTGCACATGACATAAAAGCACTGACGGCACTTGTTGGAGGTCCTGCTCTAAAGGAGGTTACTTTTAGTAATGGACAAAAAATACACCCTTCGTTCTAAAGAAGGTTCCTTGGGTTTTAATGTGACCTGAAATGTGACCTCTGACAGAAGAAAGAAAGTTATGGGCAATTTCTACAACTTTAGGGTCACTAATCACTGTGGCACTGGACTGCGACAAATTATCCCCATGCACATCTATGGAAGACGTGAATGACCTGACCGTGGTACGTGGCCTAAAGGCTATGTCCACCTTTAACCCCTTCAGGACCTCCGCCGTACATGGATGGTGGAAGTCCGGTCTTTAAACAGGTTCAAATCACCCCCCTTTCCTTAAAACAAAAAAAATACTTAACCAAAAAAATAAATATTATGAGCATGACCGCAAAAAATAAACATCATGGGCATCACCGCAAAAAATAAACATCATGGGCATCACTGCATGTGAAAATGCCCATATAATTGAAATAGAACAATATTAATGGCAGACGGCAAATGGCGTACCAGGAAAAAAATAAAAGCAGACAATTCACTATTTTTTGTCACTTCAACTCCCCAAGAATTTTTATAAAAAGTGATCAAAAAGTCACACACACTTCAAAATGGTATCACTGAAAAGTACAGATCGCCCTGCAAAAAATGAACCTCACACAGCTCCGTACACATACCTACAAAAAAGCCTCCCTAGGGTCACCTGTGGTTTTTTTCTTTGATTTAAGTCCTCTTCCGTTACATTATTCCACAAAACATATTCGTATGCGATCCGTGTTTTTGCAGATCGGAAACTAAAATAGTAACTTATTAATCACCAAACACATGAGCAATATGGGCTGGGCACAACATTTCTACAGTATGGATCTGCAAAATACGGATGACATACAGATGTGTTCCGTGTGCGTTCCGTATTTTTTGCGGACCCATTTACTTGAATGGGGCCTCGGACTGTGATTTGCGGACAATAATAGGACATGCACTGCTTTTTTGCGGAACGGCCATGCGGATAAACGGAAACTGAATGCACACACAGTAACTTCCGTATTTTCTACAGCCCCATTAAAGTGAATGGTTCCACATACGGGCCGCAAAAAAACAGAACAGAAGCTGAAAGAAAATAGGGTCGTGTGCATGAGCCCTTAAACAGATCCGTCCCCATTGACTTGCATTGTGGGTCATGACGGATCCGTTTTTATCCACATCCCATGGCGGAAAGAAAACTGCAGCTTGCTGCGGTTTGCTCTCCGGTATGAGAACACAACCAAACGGAAGAGAATGCATTTTGGAGCAGTCCGTTCTGTTCAGTTACGTTTCGTCCCCACTGACAATAAATGCGAACAAAACGGAAGTGTTTCTTTCCGGTATTGAGACCCTATGACGGATCTCAATACCGGAAAATAGTAACGCTAGTGTGAAAGCAACCTTAGACCATACAGCGCTACTTTTTCATTTTAGATGCACTGGCACAAGAAAAACATAATTTTATAAAAACAGCAAGACAAGGAGGAATACCTCATTAGGGTATGGAAAACGTGGCGACATTTGTCACAAACAAGTGCCGTTTTGAGCAAAAATTGCTGCTTTTTGCCGTTTTATGCCACGTTTCAAAAACTGGGTGGGAAAGTGGGCGTGTTTAACTATGTTAATTGGCTTCATGACAGACAGACAGGACAGGGGTGTCCGTAAAACTGGCAGAGTATTTCTAGACAAAAGTGTTTAAAGATGGTCAAATTACTCAAACCGCATGCAACATCTGATAAATTTGGTTCAAAGTATGCCAACTTCAAATCTTATCCTCATAATAAATTCTCACCATTATGTGGAATTTTGGGAGGTGAAATAAAACATCACCGTGGTCAATACTGTACGACCAAAGTTACTGTCCAGCCTTCGCCATATACTTGCTTAAAGGGGTTACCCCATGATGTATGTAAAAAATGAGAATCAGACCTCATATAGTACATGGCAACCTCTTCCTAACCAAGCTAGAACCAGCCCTGTACCTCACATGGAGCCAGAGATCTCCCCATTCATTGTTATAATTGCTCTGCTAGATTATCTTCAACCTGTCAGCTCCAGGGGGGTGTCTCCTTTCTGCTGCAGCTCTCTCCCTGTAACGGCCACAGCTTCTAACAATACATACGGCTGGTGGCAGATGAAGAGTTAAACTGAGCACACTTTTATACCACATATAAGGCTACTTTCAAACTGGCGTTTTGGTTTCCGTTTGTGAGATCTGTTCAGGGATCTCACAAGCGGTCCAAAACGGATCAGTTTTGCCCTTAATGCATTCTGAATGGATAAGGATCCGCTCAGAATGCATCAGTTTGGCTCCATTCCGCTGATGAAACTGAGCCAAACGTCCCGGCACACAATGTAAGTCAATGGGGACGGATCCGTTTTCTCTGACACAATAGAAAACGGATCCGTTCCCCACTGACTTTCAATGGTGTTCAAGACGGATGTTTTGGCTATGTTAAAGATAATATAAACGGATCCGTTCTTAACGGATGCATGCGGTTGTATTATCTGAACGGAAGCGTTTGTGCAGATCCATGACGGATCCGCACCAGACGCGAGTGTGACAGTAGCCTTACAGAGGACTGGAGCTTAGGACACAGCACTTGGCATCTCATGCGCCAGGAATGCCGTCACTTCAGCCTGGACTTGTGTAATACTGATACCACACACCACACAACAAGCGCAGCACGTGAACTGCAGGTAATGACCGGCAGTAATACCTCTGCCCCGGCAGGGTTATCTGCGGTCACAGCAGAGGGAATCATTTACCAGACAGGGAGATACATAGAGAACTGGTGAGGCTGCACTTTGTAGGTGTAAGCCTGTGTACATAAGGAACCCAACATCGTGTGTCCAGCTAGATATAATGAGCAGCACATTATAGTATCTTCTCCATTCACTCCCAAAGCTAATTCTGCTGGTGCCCCATTACTAGAGTGCAGATGCAGAGCTCATATGTCTGACGGATCATTATTAAAAATGATCAGACCACTTTTAGCTATTTTGCAAATATGGTTTAAAGGGATTTTCTTTAAGGTCTATCTTGATGGTCTTCGGTATCTGACTGGTGGGTGTCTGACTCCTGGCACCCCTGCCGATCCACTGACGGAAGAGTTCACAAAGCCGCTGCAGCCTCTTCTTCAGCCAGTGGCGTCATGTCCTTTGGTCACAAGGCCTTCGTGCGGCTCAGTCCCATTGAAGTGAAAAAGATTGAGCTGCAGTAACAAGTACGGCCACTATACGATGAGAGGCGCTGTGCTTGGTATACAACAGTATGAAGAGGCTGCTGATCGGCAGCGGTGCTGAACACCAACTGATCAGATACTGATGACCTATCCTGAGCATAAGCCTTCACTACTTAACACCTGGAAAATCTTGTTTTTTAATCCCTTTTATTCAGAATTAAAAAAAAACTGTTTAATTAGGGGCAAAGTGTACAAAAAGTAAAAAAAAATGATAATCCAAAGTATTAGAAAGGGTTCCCTACTGTGTTTCCATACCTTTTATGTGTAGTCTCAGGTGAACCAGGCAGCGATGCTGGTGTTTTCCCTTTTATTTTTGCGTGTATATAGCTTTTAACACAATATGTCACCCAAAAGACGTTATTTTTTTTTTCATTTTTCACTTCCACCGTTACTGAGACATCTACAGCAGCCCCCATGACAGGGAACGCCATTAGCCATCGGCAGGGCTGGTTTGGGTCTACTCTGTCATGCTGGATGGGCACAGAGGACACTGGGTCTAATAAAGGCAGCGACACTACCAGTGCCTACAAAGTGACCGCCCGTTATCAAAAGACAGTGGGCAGTCATTAAGGAGTTAAAACTGTTCACGTACGTTTGCCTTTCATTTCCAGCTTGCCTATGAAGTGGGATATGTCCCAGCTATCCATTACAAGTATACATTGAGAGATCCTTCTGACTAAGGGCTCATTCAGATGACAGTATCCATTTTTGTGGTCTGCAAATTGCGGATCCGCAAAACACACGTTCCGCATTTTGCGGAACAGCACGGCCAGCCCTATGACAGAAATGCCTACTCTTGTGCACAATTATGGACAAGAATAGGACACTTTCTATCTTTTTTGCGGGGCCACGGAACGGAAGTGTGGCTGCGGCCTCTTTGAAATGAGTGGATCTGCATCCGTTCCACAAAATTACGGAATGGATGTGGACTCAAATATATGGTCGTGCAGATGGACCCTTACGCCTCCGACGTAGGCTCAAAACGAGATGTATATGCAGCCTTACAGAGACAGCTTTTTTTTTTTTTGGAAGAAATGCACTATAAGTTTTCTAACGTTTCATCCTCACCGTATTGTGCTTCTTCTTGGGAGCTTATCAGTGACGGACTTGACCCCATATCCAGGATTTTCCAGACCTCCTGTATAGATGAATCCCCATCAACCCAAGACGCCCCTGACTGAATGGACCTAGAGCTGACACGTCCACGTGGTGATGGGGAGACGTTCTCTTTCCGTGTAGGTTCATCGGTCGAAGGCTGCATAATAAAACAAACAGGATGCACATCAATAATATCATATACAACACGACTGAAGAGACTGTCCAGGATTCCAAAAACAGGTCTGATCTTTTTGTCTCAGAAACCGCCCCATTCTTGTCCATGGGCTGTGCCTGGTACTGACCTTATCCCTGTTTAACTGAAAGGGGCTGAGGTGCAATATCACACACAGGCCACGGACAAAATGGAACTCTCTGGAAAACGAAAAAGACTATGGGGCACATTTACTAAGATCGGCGGTTTAGACGCTGGTCTTAATATGCCCCTGCACTGGCAGTGGATCTCTGAAGGTATGTAGAGGCGTCGGCCTCTACACAACTTCAGCGTATCCACCGGCGATTCGAAATTTAAAACAGCTTCCTTGCTATAATGCAGGCAAGAACAGCACTTTCTAGATGGGAGGGAGAGAAAAACAAAGTGCATATAGAAGGTATCTGTATTTTGCGGACTAAAATAGGGACGCGGCCATGGGCATTCACACATCTGTGTCTGTATTTCAGCTGGGATAATGTCTGTGTTGCGACCCTTTTTGTTCCCCGTGTATGTTCTTTAGCCTCCATTTTTCAATTCCATTCCGATTTCTTCCATGGGCAGTTCAGGGTTTTCATGAAAGGTGCTGGAGCCATATCAGAATTCAGCAAGTAAGATTAATATAGGAAACTGCCTGGACGGACTCCAGCAACAATAAAGCGTTATGGGGCAAAGTGGAGGAGTCACAAGAGTCATGCACAGCAGCGTAGCCCATGTTTTTAGATACTGGATGTGTAGTCATCGGATGCGTAGCTATAGGGGGTGCAGAGGTAGCAGTTGCTACCGAGCCCAGGAGCCTCAGGGGCCCAAAGACCCTTGTGCCGCATAAGAAGACATCGGTATTCTAGAAAGTGCATGCTGGTCAAGTTACACCTCTGGCTGGAGGGAAGGGGTTAGGTCAAGAATTTGGCATGGGCCTCAGGCAGCACAAAGGCTAGGTGCACCCCTGCCCCTGGCCACAAAGCACTGAGGGAAGGGGGGCCAGAGCTGAACCCTTGCACCAGGGCCCATGAGCTTTTAGCTGCACCCATGGTGGTAACCTTCTGCATAAATCCCATGCCAAGCAGAAGATCAAGCATCAATCTGGCTGTAATTTGAAATAGAGAACTACCAAGACAGGACTATCCCCAGGAGCACATATCTGCTCACCCCCCTTTCATATGACCGACCTACCTGCATTACAGCTAAAGCCTCAGACCTGTCGCCGTGCCCTTTGCTTTTGGCTGCTGTAGCGATGCGATCCTTGGCAGGAGGACTGGGCGCTTTCTCGTATTGAGCGAATTGTAGCTCCTTGAGAAGATAAAAAGTATAGTGAGATGTCAAAAGAGACTTCACAGCGTACACGCTCCTTCTGCAGCAGCTCTTCGTCCTGACCCTCCTATACACATGCATGCTCAGCGCGGCCAAGTGTGTATGTGATCTCAATGGAGAGAAGGAGTAAGCCTGTGAGAACAAAGGATCAGGCAAGCTGAAATCCAGTATGCCCAATCCTCCTTTCCTAGGACGACAGCTATTAGAGGACAGTTGGCACACCCTATACACATAAGATAGTAGGCTGCTCCAGCCGAAAACAGTGTGTTCAATTGACTTTGCTCTCATGTGTATGGCCACCTGAACGGCAGCTACGCCCTGCAACAGTCAGTGAACAGCTATAGTCACAAGATATCAACTTTTGCAAACACTAAAGGCGATGAGGGATCATCCTGATCTTCCTGGTTCATGAACACAACTGAGTGACGAGCGACACAGGAGGAGGGTTGAAAAGAGAGGGAATGGCCATCAGTTGGGACCAGCTGTAGAAACTCTGGGCGATCAGCAGGAGGATATGTATCATCACATGCCAGCCAGTTAAATAAATTGTATCAGTGACCTGTTTAAAGGGGTTATCCCTTAATTAATGTAAAAAATAAAAATCGGACATGATAATCTCTTTCTAACAAAGCTAGAGCCAGCCCTGTACCTCACATGGATCCAGAGATCTCCCCATTCACTTCTCCAATACAACTACTACATTTATTTCAAGCAGACAGCTCAGGGGGCGTGCTCTCTGTGTGTCCTCCATATTATACATGGACGGCTAGGCTAAAAAGAGGATTTCTAGAACATGCCATTCATATTCTAGGGGAGATTTATCAAAACTGATGCAAAGGAAAACTGGCTTAGTTGCTCAAAGCAACCAATCAGAATCTACCTTTCATTTTTCAGAACTCCTTTGGAAAATAAAAGATGCAATCTGATTGGTTGCTACGGGCAACTAAGCCAGTTTTCCTTTACACCATTTTGATAAATTTCCCCCCCGTCTAGTTTTCACAGAGCCATAGACTTACTGGCCGTGTTTGGGTCACAACATGGACCAAAGCAGTGCCTGCTTCCGCTGTTTTTCCACTGACCCATGGCCAGCTGAAAACCAAACGCGGGCACAAACACATTAAAATCAATGTATCCATGTGCGGTCCGTGCAGAACACATACAACAAACACCCATCACTCGCATGTGAATAAGTCCTACTAGGCATATCACATAAATCACTCTGCCTGATCATTGAGAGAACTATACAGCTGTTGATAGCTGCACAGTTCTCCCTCTAGCCAGCAATGATCTGTATCAACTGAGGAAGCTTGGCCCCAGCCATTGCCTCTCCTCCATGCCAGCAGCTGCCCCTGTTATCCCCCTCTTCTACTCTACAATACTACTACCATTAACCCCTCCCCTTCCTTACACTGCCAGGAAGGTTTTATTTAGTAAGAAACATATTTTTTCTATTTTACATTGTGTAAGCCTGGATGCGTCCTATAGTCAGGTGCGTCTATGGACTCATTCACATGACCGTATTTGTGGAGGACAGCGCACTGATCCATTCATTCCTCTGGGGCCATGCACACATCCCTATTTTTTGTGGATCAATGTAGCCGTTATACATGCGAATTACAGAACATGAACAGACATCTTTTTTTGGGGACCAAATTACAGACTTGGCCGTGTACATAAGACACTATAGAGAGGAAAATACGGTACTTAGCGTAATTATACTAGATAAATGTAATTTTTTTCTTTTCTGCTAATATTATAGCAGAAGCCTTGAGGCTTACCTGAGAGGTGAGCTGGTACTGGAGACCCTCCAGCGCTGACAGGCGATTCTGCATTTCTGATGCCTGAAGTTTAGAAGGAGGAGTCTTGACAACAGGAGGAACAGAAGCCTTTGAAGTGTTTCCTGCAGAAAGGAGCATTTAATATACACAGTCTACATTGACAAGATATCTATATAAAAAGTGACCAAGATTACTGATGGGACGGCCAGCAAACAGTACCAATGGAATAACACTAAATTATGTTCCCAATTTAGAAAGCTCGAACCAATGACCTATAAATATCATTTTTTTTAAAAGAAATCATAGTAATGAATGGATGAGATTTAAAGGGGTTATCCATTTTCACCAATAAAGCTATCCTCTCTGGTAAGAAAAGCTATACTTTCTATACAATTTCTTTACAGTTTTTAAGATCTCTGCTTGCAGCCAGTGAATGGGAACCCTCATTGTTGGTGCAAGGAAAAGTTGAGAACTGTACTGCGACAAGCCGCAGCTGTGTGGTCATCACTAGGCAAGTTCGGCGTACAAGGTTCGGGTTATCTGAGAATTCCGTTATGGTCCAGAATTCTTAGATACCCCGAACCTTGTACGCCAAACTTCAAAACAGAAGTTCGCTCAACACTAGTCATCACTTGACCAGGACAGCTTTACAGCTTCTAGTTGAAATGTATGTTCCCATTCAATGACTACAAGCAGAGTTCTCTTCCAGACAGACCCTTGTCATAAGTCTTATTACAGCGGCACCAGATTCATGGGAAATGTGTGGCCACTTCCAGCTGGTGATCGCCAGGGGTTTAGGTCGCTGCACCTCCAACAACAAGCTAACTACTCACTGGCTATTTTTAAAGAATATTTTTCCTGAGGGTAGCATCTGATTAACATTGATGGAGGCCCCTTCGTCAGGACCCTCATCTTTGTCTAAACGGACACTGGACCAACTACTCTCTAAAGCACTGGTACCCTCATTGCATGTCTCTCTGTAGCTGCTGCCTCCTCTTCTCTCTCCATAGACTTCGATGGATAGCAGCTGTAACCTGATCTCTCAGTGAAGCTGACAATCCTTTCCCTCTCTGTCTCTCTCACATGGATTCTGCCAGTGAGTTGAATATGAGTGATCAGTGTGGAGGCAAGGGGACGTGAAGAAGTGGACGATAAGTGGGGAAAGAGACATTTCTCTGTAAAACGCATATTACAAAGTTTGGAGTTTTTTTTATCACTGTAGATTTATGGGGAAAAATGAAAAGAAGGTTACACTTTAACAACATCTTTTTATAATTCTCCTAATTCACCTTCTGCCCCCCCAAGTTCTGCCCGCAGTCTGTTCCCCATGTCAATCAGCTGCTGTTTCTCCAAACTCAGCTGAGATATTTTCTTCACAGCTTCCTTCAGCTTGTTTCTTAGCATGTAAGGGTTTGCAGGCCCACCACCTGGGCATGTGAGGGCCACCAGCTGCTGCCGAAGGGTCAGGATCTCTTCCCGAAGCTCCTTTACAGTTGCGGTCTAAAAGCAAAGGAATACTTGGGTCACTAACACAGAGATAGCAAGGGGTTAAATCTGTTCTAAATATACAAGACTGCCTTGATGACCTGGTTCCCTGGAGAACTTCATGAATACCATTTACACCTGCGGCTGGGCAGTGCCGCCAAGTGCCAGCAGAAAACAAGTGGTCTCCTGTGTAATGGCAGAACAGCTTCTGTACAGCTACAAGACAAATACATACCTCGCTGAGGACCACCGGGACCCGCTGACTGGCCAGCTCCAGCTTCAGCGCCGAAACCTATATGTGTGAGGGACAAATCAGAGATGTTCGCTTGAAATGCTATTATGGTACAATTATAAAAATAGTGACCTCAGCCAAAGCAAGGTTAATACATAAAAGTCGCTATAATGTGCCCTATCACAAGGATCATGGGGAGTCCCATATCTGGGGGACCTTATCGACCCAGAAAATGAGGGAGTTTCCTGGACGGAGGATAACCAGGAGCGCTGATGTGCATGGAAACACTGAAGGATCCACAGCATTCTCAGAGTGAGGACAGTATGCTCTTGCCAAAAACGATGGCGGCTCCAGTGGAAAGTCACTGTTGTCCTAACTAAGGGCTCATGCACATGACCGTGATTGGCCTGAGAAACACGGTGAATGTGTTGGCGGAATCTCCTGGGCTGATCGTGGCTCCCCTGACCTGAACTAACTGTATAATAGTAATTTATGATACAGTCAGTTCATATGTGATGGTGGGGCTATTGCAGTGTACTCATATGATGATGATGATGATGATGTGAGCACAGTACAATAGACCCACAATCGGATAGAGACTGAATCACTATGATGCAGTCAGGGGAGCCACGGTTGGTCTGGGAGATGCAACCAACACATGGACCGGGTTTCCCATGCCAAACTCAGCTTCCATACAGTCGATCACCCAGTTGCCCTGTATGGGCTCACTGGTTACATTGTAAGTTGTTACCAGGCAGATCGGCCATTCAGGAAAGGGGCCACAAACACTACGGAAGCTGCAATTGCAGTAGTTTTATGTTCTCTTTCAAAACGGATTAAAGGGCATCTGTCAGCAGATTTCTACCTATGAAACTGGCAGACCTATTACATGTGCACTTAAAGGCATATGTGTCTGCATTGCTGAGAAAATGAAGTTTTAATATTTGCTAATGAGCCTCTAGGAGCAACGGGGGCGTTGCCATTACACCTAGAGGATATGCTCTCTCTTTGATAGACAGGACCAGGAGTGATAACATCACAGTGCAGAGAGCGAAGCAGTTGCAGAGAGAGCAGAGCCTCTAGGTGTAATGGTAACGCCCCCGTTGCTCCTAGAGGCTCATTTGCATATATTAAATCATAATTTTTCTCAGAAATGTGGACACATATGAACATGGGACCAACACAGATGCCTTCAGCTGCCAAGAGGACATGTAACAGGTCAGCCAGTGTCATAGGGACAGAACTGCTGACAGATGCCCTTTAAGTAAAGAAATTTATATAAGCTTAGCATTTGCACACTGTAATCATACATTAGTATACAGTAGGAAATCCTAATTAAAGGAGTTGTCTGTTTTTTTTAAAGGTTCCTAGTGACCGCAGCATTAAATCTGCACACCATGATATTTCCCATGCAGGCATGTTAATTATGATGCCTCAAAAGAAAACCAAACATAATATCTAATGTTAAAGTGGGAATGCATGGAACAGAGTGGTAGCTGTCCCATGATAGCATGCTATAAGGGTTAAAAACACAGAAAATTTTTGGTAAACCAAGGTCATCAAAAATGACTGTTATACAAAGAGCTACAGCTATAGGAACTAATAAAGATCCTGGAAAACAATCAGTTTCCAGTAGTAATATTGCTAAGCAAGAAAATGGAAGAGAGGGTCTTAGTGGCAGCTCTTCACAATGGTACTATATCAGCATGCGTGACTATCTGGTGCTGAATGTGACCCTGTACATAACTGGCAAAGTGAAATGAAAAATTAAACCTAATAGTCATGAAATATGCTTCAACTATTTATCACTGCCATCTACTGGGTACCCAGGGGTATTGCTGTTACAAGCTTCATTAAAGGAATTGTCCAGTTTCTGATATTGATCAGATATCCTCAGGATAGGTCATCAGCATGGGCGTAGCTATAGGGGGTGCAGGGGTAGCAGTCGCTACCGGGCCCAGGAGCTTAAAGGGGCCCAAAGACCCTTGTGCCGCATAAGAAGACACACAAAGCACTGAGGGAAGGGGGGCCTAAGCTGAACTGTTGCACCAGGACCCATGAGCCGTTAGCTACGCCCCTGGTCATCAGTATCAGATCAGCGGGTGTCTGACTCCCGACACCCCCGCCGATCAGCTGTATGAGGAGACGACAGCACTTGTATGAGCACTGAGTTCTCTTCACTGTTACCTACTGGCCGTCAACATTTAAGCGGCAAGCAGTGTAATTACACCTGTTCTGTACCATTCACTTGAATGGGACTGAGTGCAAGTACAACTGCTTTTTTTCCATTCAAGTAAATAGGATGGAGGAGATGTAATTACACTGCTCGACAATGAAGTGAATGCAGTGCTCATACAAGGGCTGGGGTCTCTTCAAACTGATTATCGGCGGGGGTGCCAGGCTTCGGCACCGATCTCCGATCTCATATTGATGACCTATCACGAGGACTGGTCATCAATATCAGAAACAGGACAACCCCTTTAACGTAGGAATGGGATTGTGGTCCTCAGCAGCGGAAACATTATTCAGGGGGTTCCGACGTGTTAATAAGGTAGGTAATCACTAGATCCTAATATAATAGGACCTTAGCGGGCACAATCCAGTAAATGAATGTAGCTTTGTAGCTCATTTGATTTGTCAAACCTCATTTCCAAGTTCCACTGCTTCCAGGTTTTGCTTTAAGTTCCCTTTAAAAAATTCCTCTGCCTCTTTGCGGGCCTCAGTCAGCTGCATTTCTAGTTCGGCCTGCCTCTGCCGCAGGCTGGAGATGGTGGCTTGGTTGTGACGCGTCTCGCTGTTCAACTGGAACTGCAGCTGATCGATTTCTGCCTGTTTCTGCTGGACCTGGAGAATCATACGATAAAACAGACACTTATGTCACCAATGCTTCAGTTTAGCCCTAGGTTGAAGGGAATCCGTCACCAGGATCTTGTCAGGACTGCTGCGCATGCGCACAGGAGTCCTCTCTGTTGTATTAGCACAGCACAGCAGTCCTGACTGTGTATTTCAGTGCAACTAAAGCGAAACTGAGTGATGAGTAGAGGAACAAGGGATAGTAGGAAAACCAGAGATCTGGGCTCCTTATCTACAGTACTACTAGAGCAGGCATGCTCAACCTGCAGCCCTCCAGTTGTTGCAAAACTACAACTCCCAGCATGCCCGAACAGCCTACAGCTATCAGCCTACAGCAGGGCATGGTGGGAGTTGTAGTTTTACAACAGCTGGAGGGCCGCAGGTTGAGCATGCCTGTACTAGAGTATTACTGTTAGTTTTGAGCGAATTGAGCTTCGGATCCTAGATCCAAAGTCGATTCGCTCCAAACTTTGTTTTAATTAGTTTTAAAAGTATTAAAATGTGTGGGCTCCGCCCAGTTATCAGCGGTGAATAGCTCTGGCTAATGTTGATGTTAAGTTATATATTTCTATATTTTTTGTTCTAATTTTTTTTTCTTTTTTTTGTTGTATTTGTTATACCTTTTATTTATATGTACTGAAATTGAAAATTACAATAAAAAGATTTAAAAAACAAACAAACTTCGGCTATCCATTTTTAAACTTTAAAACCATTTTAAAGTAGAAAAATCAAATCCCGAAGTTATTCACTGAAGTCCCACGAGACTTCAGTGATAAGGAATTTGCCTCTCCGGAGCCCATACATTTGAATGCTGTATGGAGACGAATCTCCGTACAGCTTTCAAACAAAGTTTTGAACGAATCTACTTCGGATCTACAATCCGGAGCTCGATTCGCTCAGCACTAATTACTGTAGATGGTCCAGGATCATGGTAACAGATTCCCTTTAAGACCCGCAGTCTCTGATCACATGTGGCAGCAATGGTGCGGCTGAGAGCTGCTTGGCCATGCGAACCTCCAAGATATTCTATAAGCTCATTAGAAACGAGTTCTTGATTTGCGCAGTTTTTTGGGCCAATAATACCGGACACGCAATAGATAATCAGTTTCTAACAAGCTATTAAAATGGCGCAGAGGTTTTCGAGGCCGCACGGTTCTTGGGCACGTTGTGACTGTGACCTGACTTCATCAAGAACGGCATCCGTGGCCTCACCCACACAGCATTTTTCCCCTCTGTCCCCAAATCACTTGTAAATTAAAATCTTTGCTTTGTCTCGGAAACATTTCCACTTGTAGTGTACGTTTACCCGTGACGGGAAAAAAAGGTGAAGATTTTGTTGTGGATCAGTGGCACTATCCGTGTGTTTTACGTGTGGATTTCATCCTATGCATTGCGAAGGGTGAAATCTGCACTGATAATCCATAGAAAGAAGTGACATAATCCTGATTTAAAATCCACTCCGCATATCAGTCTTCAAGTCTGTGTGGATGATGGTAGTTTTACTGTAATACATGGCTTGTAATATTATACCTGCAAATCTAAATTTAAAATCCACAGAATATGAACAAACCTTAAAGGTGTAAATACTGCGGGCAAAACAGAGTGTGCTGTGCCTCGTGCCGGGTGCATGCTTGGCATAGGGACTGAACGAGTGTGTATCCTTTCCTCACGTAGTGTTCACCCCCAGGCCCTGTGCTAGGCACAGCAGAGTTTCGCCCTGAGTTTTTCTTAGCGCATTGGCCTGTTTATGACTATACCTTATGAGTGACTTCTGTAACCAGAGACTCAAGGTGAGCTGCTCTTGCTTCCAGTTTCTTAGAAGCCGCAGCTGATGCAACCTTGTCAGCTCTCAACGCGCCTGAAATAAAGCAGAAGATAACACAAGTACATTTCAAGTGTCACCAACTTTTCAAGAAACTTTCAATAAGTCATAGAGACACGTCAGAAGTTGTGATGGGTGGGGGTCTGAGTACTGAGACCCCCACAGATCTCTAGAATGAGGAAAGTAAAGCATGTGCATATCTCTCACTCTCTCTCCTCGCTGCTGCGGACGGAATAGAGGTGGATAGTAGACTTATGGAGAGTAGCGAGGGGAGTGCAGTATGTGTGTGCTTCTCTCTCCTCGTTCTAGGGATCAGTGGGGGTCTTAGCGCTCAGACCCCCACCGATCAAAACCTTTGATATGTCTCTCACATATCAAACGTTTTTTTTTTTTAAAGTTACACTTTAAATACACTTCATAGATATGCTTTACATTGAACCGGGTACCTGTACTTTAAAGGCGTTATCCGGTCATCAATATCAGAACGGCGGGGGTCCGACACCCAAGGTCCCACGCCAATCAGCTGTTAGAAGAGGCACTCTGTGAACCCACGGCCTCTTCCTAGGCCATGTGACGTCACCGGCCTAGGTCACATGGCCTAGGGGCAGATCAGCCGCACAGAAGTGAATGTGGGTGCACTGTAATACCAAAAACACCCACTATACAATGTACAGTGCTGAGCTTGGAAAGGACAGACTAAACAGAGCTCCGGCCCCCTGAAACAGCTGATCGGTGGGGGTGCCGGGACTCGGACCCCTGACAATGTCATAATGATGACCTAACGACTGTTGGGGGTCAACCTTGGATATATCAAAAGTTTCCCGGTACTTTCAAAAAAATGTTTAAGATGACAAACAAAATGGCCGTCGTATGTAACTATCATGCAGTTGCCTAATCTTACATAGGCTCCAATGGTAAAGAGACATGTACTCTGTGGCCATTCTGCGCTATCCTATAAAGTAAAAAACAGGTATACAGACATACAGTATACCGATTCAGCGGATGCTTAAAAGGTGATATCTTTCAGGCCTATAGGGCTCTAGAGACCATTGGAGTGCTTCCCAGCACATCCTCCGAAAGTACACACCAAAAGTGGTGAATTTAACTTATTCCATCAGATATTTTATTCTGCATTTTGCAGACTTGTTTGGGGAGATAGATTTTGGGCAGATTCATCACCTAACATTTGGAGAGTCTGAAATAATAATGAGTAGAAGAGTGGACTACAACTTACAGCCATAGCAGGTTTTGCGAAATATACTTTTAATGTTGGCTTTACTCCCATCATGCCTCAGGGTGAACCACATAGCTCCCTTTTCTACAGTGGGATGTCTTCCCTTGTGCTCCCTGGCGCCCTCTGACGAGCACTGCCCTTTATACGATTTCTGTCGGCATGCGTATGTCTGTTCCGCAAATTATAGAACATGCCCTATTCTGCAGATGAGAATCGCCATTTCTAGTGATTGGAGTGAGAAAAATGCAGAGTGCACACAGAAGGTATCCGTATTTTGTGGACCCGAAATATGGATACGGTTGTGTGCAGGAGGACCGGCCAGAAAGACACTGGGGGAGATTTATTAATGTTTTATTACCACTTTTGTTTTATGACGCTGGTCATCAGGGGTGGACTGGGAACTTAAAGTGGCCCTGAAAAAAGAAATACTAGAAGTGGCCCCGTTTTGTAGTTGGGTCCAAATTAATGGAAGGCAGGGCTAGCAATGCCAGATTGTGGCACATTATACCACCCCAACAGAGCCAAATACCACAGTACATCACAAAATACTGCCAGCAGCACAAAATACATCCCCAAAAACTTCCACTGGCCGGCTGTGAGGAGGACCCAGGTGGCCCCCAGGGCATCGGCCCACCAGGAAATTTCCCTGTAAGGGCCATATTTGTGACTTTTTGAGCTTCTTGCCACTTAAGTGGCTAGAAAAGTGGTTGGGTTTAGCGGAAAGGACGCAGTCAGTACTACTATACACATTAAAGGGTTGCCTGGTTCAGCCAATGTTCTCCTAATGACCATCTTGAGTTGCTGAGTTAAAGGGGTTAAGATTTTCGCACTGGTGACTTCCTCTGGATAGGTCATCAGTATCTCATCGGTGGGGGTCTGACACCCAGGACCCACGTCGAACAGATGTTTGATCAGACAGCAGTGCTCCTGTGAGCGTCACGGCTTTCTCACAGCTTTCCTTAGGCCAGTGACATGTTCATCGGTCACATGGCCTAGGAGCAGCTCAGCCCCATTGAAGTGAATTAGGCCGAGCGCGATACCAAGCACAGCCGCTATACAACGCAAGGCACTGTGCTTGGTAAGCTGCGAGAAGGCCGCGGTACTCACAGGAGCGCCAGTGCCGTCTCAAAACAGCTGATCGACTGGGGTCCCAGATGTCGGACCCCTACCAATGAAATACTGATGACGTATCCAGAGAATAGGTCATCAGTACAAAAATCTCAGAAAACCCTTTTAGGGTGGGTTTCCACGCCCGATGAAGCAGGCGATTATCGGAAAGGAATCATTCCTTCATGCAAATGCCTACTCGTTATCGAAGGTGAAGTGCTACCTTTACATGCAGCGATCCCCTCCACTGTATGGGGAGGAATGATGGCTACTGCTTTTGCTCATCCCTATACAGATTCATTGTTTCTGGGCAGCAGATCCCCGTTTACACAGCAGGATCTGCTGCCCAGGAACGATAACTGAGGTGTCCTCGTGAGCGATGGTTACACCCAACAAACAAGTGTTTCGCTGGCTCCATTACATCTGCAGATGATCAGGAACATACGAACGTTAGCCCCCTAATAATCTGCCCAACGATCGGACAGTGTAAACCCACCTTAAAGTGTCGTCACCCACCTTTCTTTATTAGACAGGCAGGAGCCACATGACTTGTCATATTACAGAAAGTCTCTTGTACTTACTAGGAGAAAGATTTCCATAAAGCGGCTCTCTGGAAATATATAATATGGCTATGATATTAGCGATGTTTCTGTCATTATACAGACTCAGATGCAATGGAAAGGTAGTAGGGAGCTAAGACAGGGTCTCCATAGAGGGCCCTACTGCGTCTCTGCATGCCTCCAATATCATACAGAGGTTTTTTCTGGTAGCATGATCCATCAATATACTGGGAGGTATTCTTCCCTTGAAGCATGGCTCCTTAGGGAGAACCTATTCTGGCATCAGACTGAGGACCTGTGGTGGCATATGGGGAAAAAACCTGACTCATTATCCATGAATTCTTCTCTGTACTTACCAATGGTTTCATTCAAGCTGCTAATGTGGCTTTGGATGTAGACGTTGTCTGGAGAAACTGGTTTTGCTGTGGAAGGCAGCGGAGGATTGTTCTTCAGTGCCAGCGTCTCCTGAAGCTTCTCCTCGGTCAGTCGGTTCTTCTGCTTTAGATCTCTGATCTCCACTTCAAGTGACCTCACATAATCTGAAGACAAAGCCAGAGTTACACCACTGAAAGCCATGGAGACGGGGTTATAATGGGACAGTGACTGGCGGTATCTCACCCGCGGGCTTACTAGACGGAGGTTGTGTGCCTTCAGGGGGTGGTGGAGACATCTGCTCACATAAAGACTCCATCTCTTTTCTCATCTGACCTATCACTTCCCGTAGCTCAGAATTTTGCTCTTGCAGCTTCTGAATTTCCTTTGAAGCAAAGTCTGGCACCGTTCCTGGTGTCTGTGAAAAAGTAAATGTTTGATGTTTGATAATTAGTTGTATTACATGTCGTTATCCCTAGCAATAAATTATGCTAAACTAGGCAGCCATGACAGAATGCTTACCACCATGTATATCCCACAAGTACTGCTCGACAAATGTAAAATCCAGCATCTAATAGACCATTGCCCTTTTACCGATTTTTCAGCTCACAACCTGGAAACCATCAACAAGCTGGCTAGCAGATCTTTTATGGCTATTTTTCTGGAATCCCTTCCTGAATGAACATTTGAAGGGATTATCCCACAAATCAAGTTCATATGAAAAGTCCCAATAGGCTATTAAACACTACTAAAACCTTGGCCTGTTTCCACCAAATAATGATCCACTTTCATCTTTTCTTCCGTGTCCCCCTCAGTACCACTACTAATCCGTGCTATTTGGGTGACACACTTCTCTGCTTTCTGCTAACAACTACCAAACCCCGTGCATGGATTCTATATGCCTTTTACTCCTCCGTGCTCCACATCACCACCAGTCTGTCTCCTTCCCCCTCTAGCAGCTGTAACTATAGGCCTTTAAGAAGTTCCCCGAGTAGTCTCCTTCCCCCTCTAGCAGCTGTAACTATAGTCCTCAAGAAGTTCCCCGAGTAGTCTCCTTCCCCCTATGACAGCCGTAAGTTTATTCCGCAGTAACTTCCAAATCAATCTCCTTTTCCCTCTGTCAGCTATAAATGCCATCCCGAGGAAGATTCCAGTCAATCTGCTTCTACTTCTGGCAACTGTAAAAATAGTCCCTAGCAAGATCACAGTCAGTGAGTCTCCTTCCCCCTCTGGTAGCCATAAACACTCCTCAGTAAGCTCCCACCCAGGTAGTTATATATTATAATAGTGGCCTAGAATCTCAGGCAGTCAAAAGAGATTATATTTGATAGCTTATAAGTCAGGCGCAACCTTTTTAGCTTTGCTGTGTATCGCCATGCTTCCGCGCAGGCGCTGGTCCTTCCCTGACAAGCAGGGCAGAGGCAATTTGTACAAGCTGCAAGGATTGCTATGAATGGAATAGGAATGAGGATCAGGCATGACCAGCAGCCCTCAGCCCATGAGGTGGAAGCATTACTATACATTTTGACTACTAGGCGGCGCCTTATTATGTAAGTAAATGCCATAACTCTTTAGCGAGTCATTTTTTAATGCATGTAAATGGCAGATATTTTTGAATTTCAAAGATCTGTATAATAAATATACTGTTTAGTGCTGGGACAACATTTTATGACATAACAATAAAAAAACAGTTCCATCAACAACAGCTTGTTGATGGTTTCCATGTAGCGACAACAGTGTCATGAAGATGAGCCTTTTTAAATGGCACATATGTATAACAGTTAACAAAAGTTCTCTACTAGATTAGAATGCAATATTAAACAATATTCGCACTCGCATTTTACGTGTAGTAAGACCACTGCCTTATGTTCCGGGCTTGATAGGACCACTATCGGGCCATGAAGCTCCTGTGGAGGAGGTCAGCGGCCGGACACGTGCTGGACATTCAAACTGTTCTCACTTACAGAACAGATCTTTTTTTGTACACCTGGTCCCAGGGCAGAATATAGGACAGAGCGGCGGTGGAAGCCGCCAGCCTCCTGACACTACGATAACAATATGAGACCATTTAACAATCTTGACGTTTCCTCCTGATAAGATTTCCCTCACAATCCAGAAGATTGGCTTTGAAAATTGCAGCGTAGAATTGTCTCACAGATTAGATAAGACTAGCGGTCTGAAGGCTCAGGAGAAATGGTGCTACACAGACAGAGGGCATAAAGTATCGCAGGACCAAGGAAAAGGCAAATGACAAAGGGTTCACATCTGTGTCCCTAATTCCGTCGGGGGAACAGACTGCTTGAATTCACAGTAACCGGCGTACATGCCGGGGAACGGCCGGGCAAATAATGCTACATGCAGCATTGTTTTGTCCGGCACAAACCCAGCCAATCCTATTACAGTGAATGGGGTTCCGGTGGTGTGCGGTGGTATACGGCTGTGCCGGACACAGTAAACTCCAGCAGTCAGTTCCTTCGCCGGAAAATACTGCCAGAGACAAAACCGCAGGTTCAGAGATAATGGCTGCTTTCTTTCCTTTGAAGTAGGTAGGACATACCTGCGGTTATGATGAGTCTTCTTCCTGCCATAGAAGACACAGCGGGCTTCCATTACCTTAATGTAATTATTGTTATTCGGGTATAATAGTGGCGGGGTTACACTGTGATCCGTCGGAGCCCTGTGGCGCTGCAGATCTCTTTGACCGCGCTGTCATCAGACAGCTGCGGTCACAGTAAGTATTCCCGACACCAGTCAAAGTGGTCTCCCTGCGCGTCTAGAAAACCTTCTCCTCCTGGAGTGAGATTGTGACTCAATGAGACTCACTAACATGGCTAACCACGTCCACTTTTACATCCACATTTCAAAGCTGAAGTGAGTGGTGTAAAAATGCTAATTTTTTGTGCGCGTGTAAAAAGTCCTACTTTGCTACTTTTTTGAAGCCAGAATTCTGAAATGAAGGTGTGATAAATCAGGGCCAATGTTTCTTAAGGCCCAGCTGCCAGCAGGATGGGAAGGGTTAACGTATAGGTTTCTGGAGGCTCTTAAGGTGCATTCACACGACCGTGTCCATTTTGCGGACCTTCCATTCACAGACCCCGGTTGTTTGCACCCCGCATCGTGGTGCGGACTCACTGACTTCAATGGATCCGTGATCCGCATGTTGCGGCCAAAGATAGGACATGTCCTAGATTTAGCAGCGCTGCAGCTCGGAAGCCAGAAGCAAAACAGACACGGTTGTGTGAACGCACCCTTAGAAACAAATGACTGCAAGCACTGACCTGACTAGCCTGAGATGGCGGATACCAGGGGACAAAACGGTGCACTGAACCGCAAAGCAAGTGGAGGGCAGACCGACTGCAGATATACATTGTTCTAAACCGTGAAAAGAATCTGCTTTGAGGGAAGTCGGACCGAGATCAGATACGTCTAGTACCTACAATGATGGGAGTTCTGGTTACTTTTACCGCTGGGTGTTGATTGTCTGTGCGACCACCATTTCATACCCTCATGCTACTGACCGCTTCTTATGATCATGTGGTACGGGGGTCAATTCCCACCTGTTCTCCTGGGGATTGACTTGTCGTCTTCAGGGCTTGATCCCGCTCCCAGGACAGGGTGGACACCAGCAGCTGCAGATCATTCAGTCGCCGATCCTTTTCCTTTGTATCGGCCTCTAACTAAAAACAATTTCAATGTTAGTTCTGGTGAGGACGATCCCCTCTATCTGCCCCCCTGTGACTACTGGTTTAAGGCTCCTCTGCATCTAAAATGAGATTTGAAGCAATTTTGCAGATCGTCTTGAAAAATGACCTACAGCTCCTTTCCAGACATGTACATCTCCATGGTTACAGACTACAAACTCCGCGTAGTCTGATCCCAATGCCACATCGGCTTCCATCTGTTACCTACTTGCTAACACACACAGAAGTTTTACTATCAGATATTTATGGTATATACTGTGAGAACACCCATTTAACCAGTGGCGGATTAACATAGGGGCGTACGACACGAACGTCCACATACTGCGGCGAGGCACAGGAAGGCATAGTTCCCTGCCACGCCGCTGATCACCACCATAGGCTTCAGGTCTAGTAGGCCTGAGGCCTATGTGGTAGTATAATTCCGTCACCAGGATCAGAACTATAAAACCAGTCAAACTGTCTGGCAGGGTTGATCCTGCTGATTAAAAGGATACCTGTCTTGTAAAAACGGGTTGCAGTATTCCAGAGGAAAAAAAAAAACAAAAAAACACTTTTATTATGTATGCAAATGAGGTTTTCAGTCCACCGAGGGGCGGGGTCTAGCCTCTCAGTGCACCTCAGCATTCCAGTGCACTGAAGCCCTCATTTGGATAAAGAATAAAAGTATTTTTTTCCCTCAGGAACCAGACAACCGATTTTCACAAGACAGATATCGCTTTAATCAGTAGGGTCAACCCTATCAGATTAAATGTCTGGTTTAATAGAGTTGAGCCTGCTGATAGGTGCTCTTTAAGACAACCTTCCTTGTTTCATGTAAGAGTTGAAATAAAATCAGCATTCAAAGACATAATATTTCTCAAAACGCATTTAAAGGGTAACTGTCATGTTTTCATCAAAAAAATCTATTTTAGCATATGTTACTGCTGCAGCAACATTATGTATACAGCAATCTTTAGTTTCTTCACATAACACTGTTTTCCTTGAGTTTTTACCTTAGAGTACTTTCACACTAGCGGCATGGCTATCCGGCAGGCTGTTCCAGCAGGTGAACAGCGTGCCGGATCCGCCTTGCCGCAAGTACCCGTGTGCTGCTGCTCCGTCCCCATTGACTATAAGGGGGCGGGGCTTTGGCGCAGCATGGCAGTGATAGCCAGACTAAAAAGTCGGACCTGCAGTACTTTTAGTCTGGCGATTATAGTCAATGGGGACGGAGCGGATGCACATGGGTACTTGCAGCATGGCGGATCCAGCGGGTGAACAGCCCGCTGGATAGCCATGGCGCAAGTGTGAAAGTACCCTTACTTATGGCTATTTTAACCCCTACAACATGAGGATCTTCTCAAGATGACTTTCCCTCCCTTCACATAGACACTTGCTGTAGCCAGCAGCTCCCTGCCAGCCAATCAGATAGGATTACTGAGAGACACGCCTCCTCACTCTGAAGCCTAATGCAGTCATGTAGTGTGGAGGACCGCCCCTCCGTCTTCTGTTTACACTGAGCTGGAGACAGACAAGCCCTAGTAATGGTCTTTTAAGGGAGCAGTGGAAAGGGACAGAGGACATTAATGAAAGCTGTTATTATAAGGTAATTACAGATCTTTTGACAATGATTGACAGACTAACTCAGGTATATTTGCCTAGCTGTAATAAACTAGGACATTTTTAAAAAATCTGACAGTTACCCTTTAACACTCCCGTCACCCACCGCACAGAGGCCAACCTAGAAAATACTGTCATATCTGTGAGGAGAGAACAGTTATGACATTAACTTTGCTCTATACGTAGCTTTTATTCTCCCGCGATGTACCTGCTCCTTGGCTTTACTGAGGTTTTCTATAAGCTCCTCGGATCTCTGGTACTGGACTTTCTCGGCCATCTCACAGCGCTTCTGCCAGTCCAATTCAACCTGCACCCTGGCCTGCTCCAAAATCCTCTCACGCTCCAGTGAGCATGCCAGCTGCTGCTGGTACCTGATGGGAAGTGGAAACATTAAATCAGACCACAGACCTCCACCATGTTGATGACGCCTCTTGTCTCACCATGTCACCATCATCGCTGGGAGCGCAGGTCTGTCAGCATCAAGAGAGAAGTGACTGCCTCTGTGTGTGCAGGTGGATGAGGGGAGTCCGCTCCCCCCCCCCCCCCCCGGCATTAATATATAAATATATATATATATAAACTGCACATTATTCATGATGGGGGCCACTATGGTGGACACTATTACTGCTGGGGGCCACTATGGGGGACATTATTACTGCTGGGGGCCACTATGGGGGACATTATTACTGCTGGGGGCCACTATGTGGGACATTATTACTGCTGGGGGCCACTATGTGGGACATTATTACTGCTGGGGGCCACTATGTGGGACATTATTACTGCTGGGGGCCACTATGGGGGACATTATTCCTGATGGGGGCCACTATGGGGGACATTATTCCTGATGGGGGCCACTATGGGGGACATTATTCCTGATGGGGGACACTATGGGGGACATTATTCCTGCTGGGGTCCACTATGGTGGACACTATTACTGCTGGGGGACACTATGGGGGACATTATTACTGCTGGGGGCCACTATGGGGGACATTATTACTGCTGGGGGCCACTATGGGGGACATTATTACTGCTGGGGGCCACTATGGAGGATATTATTCCTGCTGGGGGCCACTATGGAGGAAATTACGTCTACCACAGGGGTTGGAAATGAAATAAATAAGGCCAATGAAAATCATCAATTTTTATGAATGCAAAATGGTCATTAAAAAGAGCCAAAAGACTGGAAAATGGATGCAAAAATGGGTGAAAAATGACAATGAAAAACTGACAATGTGTCTGTTCTTTATGGCCATTGTTTTTCAGTCGTGTGACTGTAGCCTTAGGTAAAAGCTCTGAGCTGGAGGCAACCGGACTAGTTTATGTACACGGCCAAGATTGCGCTCTGTAACACATGGCACGGGCATCAGTTTTCCTCAGGTGTATTCATAGTACAATCGAGGGTTAATAGGGCTCCCGCTGTACATTTCTGGATTGAACATAAGAAAACAGTGACATCTAGTGGCCACAATGCAGAATGTACTAAATACTAGAAATAATCAAGAAGTATATGAGAATTATTCTTCACTTTAGCCGTCGCTCCATTAGGTTTTAATGGCTTCCCTCAAGCAGAATAGTGTAATCCACCATGCCTGGCTGCCCAGTAAAAAAAAAGGAAACCTGAAGGCTCCCATACAAGGTTTATATAGTATTGTAACATGCTAGGAGACCATGGCTATGTCTAGTACTTAGAGATATTGTGGAATATAGCATTCTTAGGATTGGCTATCGATGTGAGATTGTTCGGGATCCACTGCAGTGACTGACACAGCGCCATTCATGCTCTTGTGGCCGTGTTTGGTATTGCAGCTACATTAAATGGGGCTGAGCTGCGGTGCCAGACAAATGGACAAGAGTGAGCCGACTTGATCATAGATTCTTATTACATTTTGCTCAAACTGTACAAGCCAATTTTTCCAGTTCCCGGTGACCTTGTTTATGGGGTCTTAACTCTAGTTGGCGAGGCATCGCACCGGGACCCCTGCCACAATACAGCAACTGCGAGGGGAGCGACCAAGCTGTCCAACAGCACCTCTGCTGAGAGCAAATAGGTAGATGGGTTCAGGGTGGCCGCTGGATGTTTGGCCACCCTAAGGAGATCTACTTATTTGCTCTCAGTCTGCTAAGAAAGCGAGTCGTTTTATCTGTTCACTTGGAGTTGGCGCTGTCTGGTGGCCTCTGTTGTTGTGCCGTGGGGTTATGTAGTCCAGGGCCAAGGGGGTTTTGTCTGGATGCTGTTGGGCTGGTGGGTCGCCCCCTTTCCAGTGCTGAATGGAGGTGACGGGGGTCATCATGCAGTGAGTAAAGACCTACCTGAGAGGACTTAGTGAAGTGATAACGTGTACAATGAGCTTCATGTTCATTCCTGGATGTGAGCCCCATGCCTTCTACTACCTCATGTGCTACCCAAGATCACCGATATGGTCTTCTGACGTCACTCACCTCTCAATGTCTTTCTGGTATCTGGTGATCTCAGCTTTCATCTTCTGCTCCTCTTCTTGTAAGGCCTGAATCTGGAGGTCTTTCGTCACAGTGTCTTTAGATCCCTGGGTAATGTACGAATCCCAGCCGTTCTTCAGCGTGGCTACTTCATCTTTCAACCTTTAAGAAAAATCAGATTGGTGACCTTCCTTTAACCAGATGTAGATGGGCTTCGTTTGTCCATAAACAGGAGACCTTTCCAGATATGAAAATCTGGGGCGAGGGCATAACGGTCAAGTATAAGAACCTAGAAAGCCCCTCTCCACATGGTCCGTCCTCTCCAGGACACATCAGACCAAGTGCATGAGTCGCAGGCATGGCATGTGGAGGCCAACAGCGGAGGATGGCCTGCCCTCACTTGTAGGCCATTGCTATATGGCAACTTGACATGCTTATCCCACATGGTAAAAAACGGAGGGGAAAGGCAGTGGTTGGCAGAGCCCAACAAAGAGAATGAGGTATAGACTGGAATAATCACAATCTCCCATTTCTTAAACTCAATGCTAATAGTGATCATATTGAAGGCCAGAAAATCATCATGACGACCCCAGATTTCAGGTGTGATGTTGTCCAGGAGGACAATTTCCATACATGAGCCCCCCAATGACTAGATGCCTCTCCTTTATACATTCCCTGCTTCCCGTCTGTCACAGCTTGCCTAGAAAAAGATATAACCAAGACCAAGTTGATGAGACAGCCCCTTTCACGATATGGACCCTAGAGCGATCAGCTGAAAACCCACTCTTGGCATCCACAGATAACCGTTGATTTTGCCCGGGAAAGCTTCAGCTAGGGTTGTTTCGGGTTTCGAAGTTTCTATTCTTTTCTCTGGTATCGAGCTCGATACCAGGATTGGTGTTTTTACGATACTAGGCTGCACTACTGCACAGCCCAGTATAAGAGAGCATGGCTGCGCCGCTCTCAGTGCGGCCATGTTCTCCTCGGCAGCACGGGGAGGAGGCAGTCTCTCCCTCCCCCTGTGCCGTGCTACCAATGAGGAGAGACGGGAGGAGGAGGAGGGGCGGGAGCACTGGCCACCAATGTTTTAATACGGGGGAGCGGGAGCACTGGCCACCAATGTTTTAATACGGGGGGAGCGGGAGCACTGTCCATCAATGTTTTAATACTGGGGAGGGCGGGAGCACTGGCCACCAATGACTAGTAACGTTTTATATATAAATACAGGCAGAAGAAACACACTGCCGGCACCTGAGGGGTTAACTGCAGCGGATCGCAGCGCTCTGTCACAGGCAGGTGCCGGTAGTGTGTTTCTTCTGCCTGTATTTATATATGAAACGTTACTAGTCATTGGTGGCCAGTGCTCCCGCCCCACCCTCCCCAGTATTAAAACATTAGTGGCTAGTGTGCCCCCCCCCCCTGTCCCCAGTATTAAAAGACATTATTGGTGCCCAGTGCACCCTCTCCATCCCCCCTTCCTGCCCATCCCTTCAGTATTAATATCATTGGTGGCAGTGGCAGTGATCGGAGCTCCAGCAGTGTAATGCTGGGGCTCCGATCGGTTACCATGGCAACCAGGACGCTACTGAAGTCCTGGCTGCCATAGTCAGCTCCCTGCTGCTGTGTGCACTATGCACAGGGCAGCAGGGAGAGTGTGAAGCCCTATTCACCCTAATAGAGCTGTATCAGGGTGAATAGGATGAAAATGATCCCAGGTTCTAGCCCCTAAGTTAATAAATAAACTGTAAAAAAAAAAAAAAAAGTTTAAAAAGTGCACTAAAATATTAAGTATAAATCACCACCTTTTCCAATTTTACATATAAAATATATAAACAATAAATAAAAATATTACATATCACCGGGTGTCAAAAGTCTAAACTATTAAAAAATCCTCTTTTATGCGGTGAACGCCGTAAAAGAAAAAAAAATTTAATAAAAAATGCTCGATTCGCCATTTTCTTTTAGTCGCCTTGTCCCCCCAAAAAATAGTATAGGACTGTTGTATTATGAGCTGGCGGTTCCATAAAATGTGTAATGCACGCGGCTTTTTTTGGCATTTTATTTTTTTTGCGAATGGTATCGAGTATCGCAATACCTTTTTATGGTATCGATACCGAATCAAAATTTTGGTATCGAAACAACTCTAGCTTCAGCCAGCCAAGCATCTCTCCTATAGCAGGAAATGTAGTATCACATGGCGGCCATTCAGATGACTGGTTCTCCATGTAATAGAAGCAGGAGTCAGCCAGAACAGGAGCAGCTCTCCGTCCTGGATCACAGGATGCCCTCTAGGATGTCCACATGTCCTAATAAAACTGATGGACAGGGGCTGTCCTCATGAAACTGGCCAAAGGGGACCAACACCTGTCTAATCTACGAATCTATAAAGATTTAATCTACAGAATCTACAGTCATTTTGTATATACAGTTCTTTTCTTATGTTGCACTTTTCCTGAGTTCAGCCTGTATCCAGCCTCCAGAGCTGCATTCACAGTTCTTCTGGATGCTAATGGAAACAGTCAACCTGATACATTTTTACTTCACGTTTTAGAATATCTATGAACATCGCAAGTTTTCAGTAGACGTTTAGCCAGAGAGGAATGCTGGGAGATTTCATCTCTGAAGCCTGCCATTATGGGGCTGCCTTTCTATAGATTTTAGAAAAGGCAGGGAAGCTATTCTAATAAAAAATGTTATAATAAAGGGGCACTCACACAATCTTATGTATTTTGTGGTCCACAAAACACAGATCCAGAAAATACGGATGATGTCCATGTTGCAGCCCCATTGACTTGAATGGGTCCGTGGTCTGCATTTTGCAGTCAAGTATATACAGATGACCTGTGTGCTTTCCGCATCCGTATGTTGATTCTGAAAAGAACTGAACATGTTCTATAAAAATGTGGACCACGGACCCTTTAAAGTCAATGGGTCTGCAAAAAATGCTGATGCAGAACGGACATAATCTGTATTTTGTGGATCAGTGTTTTTTTGGATCGCGAAATATATACTGTCCCAAACCCTCTTCAATCCAACGTCACCACGTCAATCCTCCCTGCCATTTAAGTGACGATGTCATACCGCCCGTATACTGTACGTGACCACTGCAGCCAGGCACATCAGGCACATGACATGCGGCATACAGGCACATGACATGCGGCATACAGGCACATGACATGCGGCATACAGGCACATGACATGCGGCATACAGGCACATGACATGCGGCATACAGGCACATGACATGCGGCATACAGGCACATGACATGCGGCATACAGGCACATGACATGCGGCATACAGGCACATCACATGTGGCATACAGGCACATCACATGCGGCATTTCACTTCTGCAGTCAGAAAAACAAAGCCCAGCGAGGAGGGTCGATCAGTGGAACTGGAACAGAAAGAGTTTGGTATGATGAAGTTTTTTTTTCCCTATTCTAATAGTTTCTAAAGAAATACAACTTGAAAAATACCGTCAAAGATTCCCTGTACTTGGGAAAAGTCTGATACATTATGATTCGTGACATATCAAAATTATAGGGGGTCCGAGTGCGGAGACCACTACAGAGTGCTAGAACAAGCAGGGAGGAGCACTTGTGAGCGCTGTCCCTTCTCGCTGCAGGAGACGAGCCCATAGGCTTTCTATTGAGTCCGCTGGCTTCAGCCTCCTGCAGAGAGGAGGAGGTCCGCTATGTGAGCTGTTCACTCTCTGGTTCTAGGGATTGGTGGGGATCTCAGCGCTCGGACCCCCACAGATCATCAATTTGGATATGTCACTGTATACATGTAAACTGTACAATGGAGTGCAATAGTGGACCACAAATGAAAACTGCAGAAAACTCAGCCCTCCCAGGACCTGATCTGTATAATGTAGCGAGTTCACGGGGTAACCGGCCTCTCGGAAGTGGTAACTTTAGGACATTGACCCCTGCATATCATGGAGTAAAAAGACCGTATAAACAGGAGATCATCGCTTTGCAAGGATAGAGCTAGAAAATCAATGATGACAAGATATCAGTGATTTATAGGCTGCGGGACACGTTCCAGGAGCTTATCTGAGGGGAACACGACTCATTAGCTGCTGGGACGCAGATCTCTGAATAAAGCAATGACCGAGAGGCTGAACTCTAAAGATAAAACTTTACATCTTATTCTCCATTACCCAGCGGCAATACACAGCATAGAGGCCTGATATTCCTACCTAAACTCCAGGGCAGAAATCCCTGCTGTCCATACAGAAACTCTGGGGAACATTTATTAGGACCGGCATTTAGACGCTGGTCTTAATAAAGCCCCATAGCTGGCGGTGGGTCCGCTGAAGTCCGCTGGCCTCCTCAACACTGAACTCCTCCTCCCATTCCCATCACAGATGCTCCGCATGTTTCTGCAGCCGCCAACCGGTGCGTATGTGGGCACAGGATCCATTCACTTGAATAGGGCCCGCAATCTGCATCAAAAAAATAGTGCATGTGCTACTTTTTTGCGGTACGGAGGCACAGACACAAAACCCACGGATCCGAATGGGTCTGCTGTTTGCAGGCCGCAGTATAAACAGGAGTCCCGCACATTCGTGTGCATGAGCCCTTACTATGGGGCCCTATAAGATCTGTGTATGCCTCTGACAACGCCTCTTGTCCATGCAGAGAAGCTGCCCGATCCCACACTGCTTCCAGAACAGAATGGTCTCCTAAAACTGTGCCTATGGAAAACCACATGTAAGAAAGGCAGCTGTGAACGCCGATCCATACTCACTTCTCAATGGCGCAGTCTTTTTCCGCCAGCGTCGCTTGCTGGCTGCACTGAGCTCTTTGCTGCTCCACCTGTATGGTTTCCACGCACACCCGCAGCTCCGTCATCTGCTTCTCCAGCTGCCGTACCCGTTCAGCGTGAGCCTCCTTCATAGATCCCAGCGCAGACTCCTTCTCACGAGCCAGGCGGTCTAGCTGCACATGTCTGCAACGTAAGAGCCTCATCCGTCAATACTCATTTACCATTTTATTACATTTTCCATTCCTAAAACAGTATTGCTCCTACTCTCCAAACCCCATACAGGCCGCCATCTATTCTTTTTATAGGGCGTTCTATGGTGGTGGCGGAGATGGGTGGGGGGGTATTTATTTTAGTAAATACCTATATTCTCCATGAAATAATTCTGGAGCATCTTTTCTGCATTGAGCCAATTCTCTGTTATTCCTCCTATAAAATGATCAATAAATTGACAACTGGGTGTTGCCATTCCTCTCGTCAAATGGTATACCCCTACACAACCTGATACGATCACCACTGACTGGACAGTGTGGAAGTTTAGCGGCACACCCCCAACTGGTAACAGTCCATTTATAAACTTCCAGTAGGAGTAACAGAGTACAAAACAGACTTTTAGGAAGAGATGCCCCAGGATTATCATATCACGGGGAATATAAGTAATGACTAACACAGACATGTCAGGAGTGGGGACATATCTTCTTTTACAGACCTCAACTTGTAAAAAAAGAAAAAAAAAAAAACTTAGCTGCTCCAACTTAATAAATTCTAATAGAGGTGTTACTGGTCATTGTGATCCTGCCTGTGATGACCATAATGACTGCTGAAAACTGATCTGTACCGAACAGGAAATATCAGCCTATTATGAGGCTCTGGGTGAAAGCTGCAATTTACTGGATTAAAAGGTCGGGGGCCAAGCATTTAAAAGTTACCCTGTGGAGAGGGGATAAATGATTAGTGGGGGTCTGATCACTGGGACCCCTCTCGATCCCCAGAACAGGGGTCCCATGGAGAAACAGGCCGAGCATGCACCCTGCTGCTCCATTCATTCTCTGGAGGACCGCCAGAAATAGCCGCTATCCCCGACAGTCCTATAGAGAATAAATGGAGCGGCAGGGCACCAGGTTCCAGCGGCAATGTAATGTATATGGGGAGGGGAAGACACAGAATACAAGGCTAGGATCCAAACCCAAACAGCGCCATTTATGAACATTTGCGCGCACTGATGGTAGGACAGAGCGCTGTGGCTCTTTCCACCCAGAGGCATACAGGGAAGAAGAGCCCTGCTCTCTATATAGTGGGGGCAGCTGTAATAGGCGCGGTATGGATTTACTGATGTCACAGGGGATCCGTTCTGCAATGTAACTGCAGGAAGTGAGCGGACGGAAGCGTCTTATCTTCAGTGTTATATATAGGACAAGATGAAACTTCATTTTAATAAAGTGCCATCAGCTTTCCCCTGGTGATATAGTGATAACACTGCTGTCTGCAGCAGGATACATGTTTATGGCTGAGCCGCAGTAGGAGCTCTGCTACATGGCGACATGTGTCACGTGACTAAGTGGGGGGGGGGAATAAATGTGCGACTTGTTGCACGGCTATTGTAGAGCTGTGAAAACACAGCCAGGTCGCAATCAAGTTGACCATAGCGCTCAACTTCCGTTGCAGGGCTGGATTTTTTTGTGATTCAGGGGTCGCGGTCGCCGCACACATGCGTGTTGTGCTGTGACCCTATTCATTTCTATGACAGCACCACTACACTGTGATCCCACCGTAATCCTTGGGTGCAACAGCTGATCGCCATGTAGCCAAACCCTAACAGCGAGAGGATTAGCACTAATTGCGGAGCTGCCCCTGTACTTGCCATGGCCCCAGGTATAGGCGCAGCCCTCATTCTCCTCTCCCATTATTAACGCTTACCTTCCCCCATCTGCACATCATTAATTGTCCTTAAGGCCGGGGCTTCGCTGTGACTTTCTGTAATACGACTGATTGATTTTAACTATTGTACTACAGCTACAGCCCAGGCCTTAGGCTACGTTCACACGACGACAAAAGTCGCGCGACAAATAGGGCACAACTTCACTGTAACATTTGTCGCGCGGCATTTTGTCGCACACAAGGTCGCACGACAATTTTTATAATGGGAGTCTATGGTGTCGCATTGCGACATGCGACATGCTGCGACTGCGACACGACAGTTGCAGAAAAACCCATCCGGGATGGATTTTTTCCAACTGTCATGTCGCAGCATGTCGCAATGCGACACCATAGACTCCCATTATAAAAATTGTCGCGCGACAAATGTCGTCGTGTGAACGTAGCCTTAGTTCTGGAATGTATTGGATAACAATTACATTCCAGACCTCTTTTTCAGATGCGTTCTACAATGTAATCTTTGACCATTTCTAAACAGCTTTTTGTCTAAAACAGTTTTACGGTCATATATATTTTTTTGCTAATGTGTACGAACATTTTTCTAATATATTTTATGTAGGGAAAACCTTTATTTATAGTAGAAAACTAGGGATGAAGTGTCCCTTAGCATCCATCTTTTTCGGAGCCGCAGCTAATGGACATCTGTCTTCCTAACAGCGTAGTGCTGCAGTGACTAGGAAGACGGGCTCGGAGCTGGTGGGAGTCTGCCCGCACTGCTCCCTCATATAGTAGTTGGGCAATATAGTATTAATATATGAATAAATCTCTTTCCTTTCTTTCTGCCCAGCGCTGTCAGTGCGCTCGTCTTCTGTACTCCCGGCGCACTGTGTGTGTACCCAGGACATATTACATATGTTGCAGACAAAAAGCTTGCAGGAAAGACGGAACTGAATATTTGTCCCACACAGAGGCTGCCTTTATATGGGTAATGGATGCGCCAAGAACAACCTGGACCACATAGACACTTGGCGCATGCGCCACAATAATACATGCACCACAATTGCTAAGCCCCATCAGGTGTGAAACACCCGCGCTGCAGACAAAATACGGCTCATTTAAGAACAGCAGTGCGCCAAATAATAAATCAAACCCTAAATGCGTGCACGTGATGGGGGGAAAGAAGGGCAGAATATGACGAGAAAAAGGAGAGCTTAGTAAATGTGCCCCACGGTATCAACATAAAGACTAGCGATCTCAGCTCCGCACAAGCAGCACGTGGGGGAGGTGAAACACGCCCTTTAATCTGTCGCCTTGATTCTGGACTATTATCTGCAGTAATACTCGAGTAGCACTGCACATAAAAAGTGCGAAAATACAAAAAAACCAACCTGGATTCCTTATCTGCAGAACTAGTCATGTATTACAGTAGATAATAGTCCAAGATTGTGGCGACAGATTGCCTTTAAGCCTTGCCTAAAGGGCATGTTACACAGCCCAATGTGGCAGACGGCTGTCCGAGCAATCGCCTGCTCGCTAGCGGAGGAGGAGTGATCACAATGTCATCGCTCGTCCCTGCTCTGTATAGTGGTTTGCCCGCGGCAGATTGTGGTTTCTAATTACGATCTGCAAACGATAATGTTTGGATTGCCCAATGATTGAGTGTTTGCTCATACAACAGGTAATCGGCGGTTATGTAAGTATTACACTCCAAGATGATCGCTAACAAGTGTTCATGGGAATGCTCCTTAGTGATTGTGTGCCGAAAAATCAGGCAGTGTAATACAGGCTTAAAGGGGTTGTCCAGGTTCAGAGCTGAACCCGGACACACCCAGAATTTCACCCAGGCAGCCCCCTGACAAGAGCATGTGCAGACCTTTAAAAAATGTGAAAGAAATAAATACCGGATCCGTTTTGCCTGATGACACCGGAAAAACGGATCCGGTATTGCAGTGCATTTTTCTGACTGATCAGGCATTTTTCAGACTGAAAAAATGCATGATCAGTCAGAAAAAATAACATGCGTTAGATTACAGTTTGCATGATCAGGCAGGCAGCTCAGGCAACGGAACTGCTTGCCGGATCACAATACCGCAAGTGTGAAAGTACCCTTAACTGGCTGTGATCTTTGAGGGCCTGGGCACAGGAACTGACTGGGTTGCTGATGATGACCTGGGCACAGGAGAGCCTGTTCACAAGAATGACTCCAAGTTCTTCAGGCTTCCATCTGCTAGCATTAAAGGGAATCTGTCCCCAGCAAGCTCACTATCCAACTGTGCATAGACAAATAGATGTGATTCACCTCATTAAGGCCTCATGCACACAGCCACAGCCATTTTTGCGGCCCGTAAACTGCAGATTGGCAAGCCACGGATACCCGTCGTGTGCATCCCGCATTTTCCCTTCCGCAATAGGTTTTAAATGCCTATTTATGTCTGCAAAATTGACAAGAGTAGGACATGCTCTGTTTTTTGGGTGGGCCATGGAACAGACATACGGTTGGAATTAATGGGTCCAAATCTGATCTGAACAAATGTGGCTCGGATGCGAACCAAAACTTATGTGGATCGAATGCGGACTGATACTTTTTCTTAATATGCAACTAAGCCCTTTGGTGCAATCAGGCCTTCACCATTGCTCCTGTTGCACCAAACTCTACTTCTTTCTGTGGCCAGCTCGTCCCTCACTGCTTTGCCACTGCCTGACCTGTCAGTGAAAGCAGCCAGGGAAGGGCAGCGTGGGTGCAGATTCCCTTTATGCCCTCTAAGCAGTGCCCAAATAAATTTAGACTGCGTTATCCATGCTCCTGTGAAGAGGATGGAATGGGGCACAGGAAAAAGACACGCATTTCTTTATTTCTACTTACTTTCTCTGAAATGTCTCCTCTTGCTTTTTCATCTGATGCTGCAATGACGTCAGCTTCTCTTCCGCTTCTTTTATTCTGCAATATATAAATACAAAGCAGATTATATATAAGAACTGGGGTCGAAATCCTGAGAACAGCTGCCTTCTTGTACAGTGACGGAGTGCCGATACTGTAACAGCCCCGAAGAAATCTGCGAATGCCAGTGTGAATGGCGGCTGGTTCTGTGCGTACAGTTCATTTCAAGGAACAAAAACTCAGTATGGGACTGAGCTGCGCCCTAGGTCATGTGACTGATTTACGGTGACGTCACTAGCTCACAGAGCGCCCTCTTCGAACAGCTGAGGGAGTCAGACCCCCGCCAATCTGATATTGATCACCTATTCTGAGCATAGGCCATACATATCAAATTCCTGGATAACCCCTTTAAAGCCTCATTCACACGTCAGTGATTCATGGACGTGTGCTGTAGGGGTTCTCCACGGACAGCACGCGCCCCAATTCATTGTAATCTGTGTATTCATGCATCAGGGTTTTAGGGCTGTAGGTCCGTGGTTTTAGCACAGAAGCATGCTCTATTTTGTCTGTGCACACGGATCCATCACGCCCATTATAGTTCTACGGGTCCGTGAAAAACACAGATGTCATCCGTGTTTCACGGATCATTAGGAGGAGATGCTATGGAAATTAATTTTCAGCTGTGCAGTGTCCTTGAAACACACGGACACACGGACCAAAACACGGATCCTTCACTGACCACCCTATCACAGATTTCATAACCGACACGGGCGTGTGAATGAGGTCTGCCAGTCCTGACGAAATTAGTGGCTCCAACCACGACTCTTCCCCCGAGCACTGCTGCCCATACATAAATTAGCTATTCGGGTCTGGGATACTAGTAAACGGCTGCATTCTTACGAAGGAATGATCCCCAATGCGCCCTTATGGGACAACCCTATGTTCCCCTCTCTTCAAGCTGGGGCGGATAGGCAATTTTGGAGGGTACTTGGTGACCTATTTATTAATAATGTGTCCAACACTTTTGAACAACTGAAAGACCGCCATGACCTGCCTAGGACCACATTCTATAAGTATTTACAATTGCGACATGCCATGGATGCACACTTTAGAGGTACTCCAGTAGCAATTTCTGACTACCCACTGATCGGTGTGATACGCTCCCAAGGCCCCAGGGGATTCATCTCCGCTCTCTACACTCACTGAGCACCAAGATACACGAAGCTCCCCTCTCAGTACTCTCCAAATGGAAAACTGATACCTGATCTTACAGATGAGGAAGTTAGTGACGTACTGGAATCTCCTGTACTGGTTTCCCCGTCCATTAATAACAAATTTATACAACTATGTATTATTCGCCAAAGCCATCGCTCTCCCGCCCGGTTACAAAAGATGGGCAGGTTATCGCACTCTAGGTGTCACAGGTGTGACTCAGAAGGGGCAGCTTTTTGGCATCTCATATGGGATTGTCCACACATACAAACCTTCTGGTCTGGCATTACAAGTTTTCTCTCTTTAATTCTACACCTTCCGGTACCACTAACTCCGCAGATGTGTCTGTTTGGTATAGCTGATGAAGGGGTATATCCTCACCATGTGAGAATTTTCCTGAAAGAAATGCTGTTTCTCGCACGAAAAGCAATCGCGATCCGTTGGATGGGTGAGAAAAGTCCTTCTCTCAATCAATGGAAAGTGTTAGGCCTCTTTCACACTTGCGTTGTGAGGATCCGGCGTGCACTTCCGTCGCCGGAAATGCCCGCCGGATCCGTCATAACGCAAGACAACTGAAAGCATTTGAAGACTGATCAGTCTTCAAAATGCTTTCAGTGTTACTATGGCAGCCAGGATGCTACTGAAGTCCTGGTTGCCATAGTAAGTAGTGGGGAGCCAGGGGAGCAGATACTTACAGTCCGTGCCGCTTCCGGGGTGCTCCGCAATGACGTCAGAGCGCCCCACACGCATGGATCACGTGATCCATGCTCATGGGGCGCTCTGACGTCATTGTGGAGCGCCCCGGGACTCGGGAGCCGCACGGAGGGTAATCTGCTCCCATGCCTCCCCAGTACACTTTACCATGGCAGCCGGGACTTTAGCGTCCTGGCTGCCATGGTAACCATTCACAAAAGCTAAACGTCTGATCCGGCGATGCGGAACCGGATTAATGCACTTCAATGGGCATTAATTCCGGATCCGGCGTTACGGCATGTCTTCCGGATTCTTGGACGGAGACAAATCCGCAGCATGCTACGGTTTTGTCAACGTCCAAAAAACTTTCACATACTGAACGGAAGACATCCTGATGCATCCTGAATGGATTTCTCTCCATTCAGAATGCATTGGGATAATCCTGATCAGTATCTTTCCGTCCTAGAGCCCCGAGGACGGAACTCTAGGACGGAAAGCAAAAACGCAAGTGTGAAAGGGGCCTTAGTGAATAATGTCGTATCCTATGAGAACATTGTATTCAAAAACCGAGGTTGCCCCCAGAAATTTGGTAAGGTGTGGGGAAATTGGTGCTTTTCCACGCAAACGATGTACTCAACTCCTAGATTTTCTGCTGATCTCAATGCAGCGCTAGGATAATCTAGTTATGTGCCCACCACTCACATGTGATATGTCAAAGATGTTTGATTTGTATATGCACTACAAATGTGAATTGTCATCTCACCTTTATTGATAATAGTATGTATACTGTTCATGTTCATGAAGGTCTCATCGACTTCTATGTATACTGCTGTAATTTGTACTTTTATGATTATTCGTTCAATAAAACGAGTTTAAAAAAAAAATCTGTGGCTCCAGCTAATAAACGGGTGCTTGACCGTCCTAAGAGCCCATTTACAGGGGAAGATTATTGGGAACAAACATTCGTATGAAGGCTCACTCCCAATAATTGCCCTGTGTAAAAGTGCTACCAATCACTCAAAAAATGACTATCACCCTAAGTAAAGTCTATGGGGATGAACAATCATAGCAATGATCATTCACCCTCACAAGGAAGGTATGATTGCTGTATGTAAATGCATATGAACAAGTAGTTGATACCATGATTAAGAGCGTATAGATCGAAACTCGTTGGGGGCGTTAGCATCATCTATGTGAAGAAACTGTATTCTTATACATTTATGAAATAAAGACTGAAGTTTTGTACTTCTCTCAGTGCTGGACATCTCTTACTACTCGTATGAACAAGTAGGTAGTGATGAGGAACAAACAATTCATTCCCAATCACTGCCCTGTGTATCAGGCCACGTGAATGGGCTCAGTGGCATACTGCCAATGGAGTCAGGCCACATAGTTGTTACAGGGCTTGCAGGTGGCCCAGTCGAACAGCCCACCCCATGGCGGTAAGGAGTCCCTGCTCTTCTCTATGGAGTCACAGTTCAGCCCATCCCCCTTTCTGAGTGTGCGCTAATGAGTCCCTGCTCTTTTCAGTTCCAGGGTCAGCACTATGACATGAACGAAGATGGGTCGTCAGCATTCGGGGTGCCTCAGGACACCCCTGTATACTAACTTTTATTACTCTTTTTTCTCCCAGATTGTCTCAGGCGGTCTTGTCTCCTGTTGAACGGAGGCAAAAACCTTACCAGGCAGTAGTCAGCGGAAGGAGATTCTGTGACTAAAAACCTTACCAGGCAGTAGTCAGCGGAAGGAGATTCTGTGACTAAAAACCTTACCAGGCAGTAGTCAGCGGAAGGAGATTCTGTGACTAAAAACCTTACCAGGCAGTAGTCAGCGGAAGGAGATTCTGTGACTAAAAACCTTACCAGGCAGTAGTCAGCGGAAGGAGATTCTGTGAC
Organism: Bufotes viridis; assembly: GCA_033119425.1. Taxonomy (NCBI): domain Eukaryota; kingdom Metazoa; phylum Chordata; class Amphibia; order Anura; family Bufonidae; genus Bufotes; species Bufotes viridis. The sequence goes on along the minus strand of CM065594.1, from coordinate 258,021,327 downwards.
TAAAAACCTTACCAGGCAGTAGTCAGCGGAAAGAGATTCTGTGACTAAAAACCTTACCAGGCAGTAGTCAGCGGAAGGAGATTCTGTGACTAAAAACCTTACCAGGCAGTAGTCAGCGGAAGGAGATTCTGTGACTAAAAACCTTACCAGGCAGTAGTCAGCTGAAAGAGATTCTGTGACTAAAAACCTTACCAGGCAGTAGTCAACGGAAAGAGATTCTGTGACTAAAAACCTTACCAGGCAGTAGTCAGCGGAAGGAGATTCTGTGACTAAAAACCTTACCAGGCAGTAGTCAGCGGAAGGAGATTCTGTGACTAAAAATCTTACCAGGCAGTAGTCAGCGGAAGGAGATTCTGTGACTAAAAACCTTACCAGGCAGTAGTCAGCGGAAGGAGATTCTGTGACTAAAAACCTTACCAGGCAGTAGTCAGCGGAAGGAGATTCTGTGACTAAAAACCTTACCAGGCAGTAGTCAGCTGAAAGAGATTCTGTGACTAAAAACCTTACCAGGCAGTAGTCAACGGAAAGAGATTCTGTGACTAAAAACCTTACCAGGCAGTAGTCAGCGGAAGGAGATTCTGTGACTAAAAACCTTACCAGGCAGTAGTCAGCGGAAGGAGATTCTGTGACTAAAAATCTTACCAGGCAGTAGTCAGCGGAAGGAGATTCTGTGACTAAAAACCTTACCAGGCAGTAGTCAGCGGAAAGAGATTCTGTGACTAAAAACCTTACCAGGCAGTAGTCAGCGGAAGGAGATTCTGTGACTAAAAACCTTACCAGGCAGTAGTCAGCGGAAGGAGATTCTGTGACTAAAAACCTTACCAGGCAGTAGTCAGCGGAAGGAGATTCTGTGACTAAAAACCTTACCAGGCAGTAGTCAGCGGAAAGAGATTCTGTGACTAAAAACCTTACCAGGCAGTAGTCAGCGGAAGGAGATTCTGTGACTAAAAACCTTACCAGGCAGTAGTCAGCGGAAGGAGATTCTGTGACTAAAAACCTTACCAGGTAGTAGTCAGCGGAAGGAGATTCTGTGACTAAAAACCTTACCAGGCAGTAGTCAGCGGAAAGAGATTCTGTGACTAAAAACCTTACCAGGCAGTAGTCAGCGGAAGGAGATTCTGTGACTAAAAACCTTACCAGGCAGTAGTCAGCGGAAGGAGATTCTGTGACTAAAAACCTTACCAGGCAGTAGTCAGCGGAAGGAGATTCTGTGACTAAAAACCTTACCAGGCAGTAGTCAGCGGAAGGAGATTCTGTGACTAAAAACCTTATCAGGCAGTAGTCAGCGGAAGGAGATTCTGTGACTAAAAACCTTGATGGTATTCTTTGCATGCATAGCCAAATAGGAAGGGGGGGGGTGGGCAATTCTGACTTTGGGGCCCCATGATTTCCGTGTACGGCCCTGGCTCTTAGCCATCATCTGAGACATTTAATAGAATAGATAATGTTGGACATGATTTTCCTATAATGCTTTTCATAATGGGAGATAAGATTTTCAGTGGCTTATGAAGACAATAGATGGCATTGTTATTATCTGCACTACGCGGTGTAAGATACGATTACAGGCCCGGACCCACCAGTTTACTGTACCAAGATATGTTGGCAATTGTACAACCCCCACAAGTGACAGCTGCCGGATATCACACATTAATAATACTGGCATGATAGACGTCAGGCGTTAGAAGGTCCCACGGAGCAGTGACCCCTCCATGAAGAGGGAAAATTAAGAAAAATTATAGTGATTCTGACCAGCGTCAGGAGGTTCTATCCCCCTCCCACTATGCCCTGCCCATGAAAAAAAAACGTCACCAAATTATGCCATGTGCCATAACTTGCTAATTTGTTAAGATGCTTTCATCGGACTAACGATCTTTAAATTTTACGAAAGATCTTTTTAACAACTCATCAACGTTAAAATATGTAATATACGTTCTCAATATGAGACTAATTCACAGCCTGATGGAACGTTCAATGGAAAAATGATAAAGTGTTTATTTATTAACAAAATTGGATAAAATCTCAGGCATGCGGGAACCCTGCATGTGGGGAGGGACTGGGTTATTAACCATCTACATGCATCGGGGCCTGATTAATCAGCTAGTGGTTAGCTGGCATACATTATCCTATGAGTCCGCTAGGCAGTAGCTGTAGTGGCGATACATAGGGTAGTGGCGTGCCTATAACGGTCTGTGAGGGGTCAATACCACTGTGGCGCCCTGATATCAGCGCAATCAGTCTCCTGTAGGACCCTATATAGTTAAACCGTTCCTACAGACTAGTCCTCCCTATGTGTGGCGGCTAAAACTGAGGATACACTGCTCAACGCGTTTCCACATGGGACCTACCTACCCACGTTTCATCAGGAGCGCATATAGTTCAGTAGATCTATGAATCTATGAATGGTAGTTGCCCTGTATTCCCGCACTGTAGCGTGCAGGTTACCGGCGCTGTAGTGGTATTGACCCCTCACAGACCGTTATAAGAACGCCACTACAGATACTGGCTAGCGGACCCATTGGACAATGTATGCCAGCTAACCACTAGCTGATTAATTGGGCCCGATGCATGTAAATGGTTATTAACCCAATCCCTCCCCACATGCAGGGTTCCCGCATGCCTGAGATTTTATCCAATTTCAAGTACCCCCCATATTTTGTTAATAAATAAACACTTTAATATTTTTTCCATTGAACGTTCTATCAGGCTGTGAATTAGAAAGATCTTTTTAACCATAAATCTTCATCCTGTGAATATTCATTCATTGTATGGTCAATGTTTACAGCTGCGTCCATGTCACCAGACACTTCTATCTTCTGAGGATAGTTGCTCAGTATCTGATCAGTGGGGCCCGCTGAACAGCCATTTGACCCACGGTGCTGGGGTGAGCACATCATCCTCTTCCTCGGCCTGTGACGTCACGTCCATCAGCCACATGGCCTTTGTGTAGTTCAGTTCCAATCAAGTGACTGATGCAATACCACGCTCAGCCACTATACAATGTAAGGCGCTGTGCTGGGTTTAGTATAAAGAGGTCGTAGACACAGAGAGTGCATCAATGACATCTCATCTAGCCAACCAGAACCGCAGAGACAGCTGCCTACAGATGGGTGTCAGGTTTGGCTGGTACGGGCTAACGCGCAGGACTTACCGTGCATCTTTTACTGCTGATAGCTCCTTTATTTCAAACTCCTTTAGCTTTAGAGCTTCTTGCAGTCTCTGGTTGGTGGACTCGGCTTCCTGAATTGTTTCTGCGCCTTTCAGTTCCATTTCCCTCATAACTTCCAACTCTTTTGTCAGTAACTTCACCTTAAAAAGAAAAAAGAAAAATCATTGGAGGAACCCTGGTAGCGCTCTTCTGCCGAGCATTGCAGTCTCATCCATGAGCTGAGTGAGGCCGCTTCCACACTTGCATTTTACTTTTCCAGTATTGAGATCCGGCAGAGGATCCTAATACCGGAGAAAAACGCTTCAGTTTTGTCCCCATTCGTTGTCAACGGGGAAAAAAACTGAACTGAACAGAGTGCACCAGAATGAATTCTGTTCCGTTTGGTTGCATTTCCAAACCAGAGAGAAAACCGCAGCAACGGATCTGGAATGACACACAATGCAAGTCAATGGTGCCGTAACAGTTTTCTCGGACCCAAAAGAAAACAGATCCTTCCCCCATTGACTTTGGTGTTCATGCCCAATCCATCATTGGCTATTTTAAAGATAATGCAACTAGACCCCTTCATAACAGATGCAGCCGGGTGTATTACCAGTAAAAAATCAGGTCAGAAAAATGCATTGCAATACCGGATCCGTTTTTCTGGTGTTATCTGGCAAAACAGATCCGGTATTTATTTTCAAACGTCTTCACATGTTCATTCATACCTTGAGTTCATGGGAAAGAACCACAGTGTTCATCTCATCGAGACGTAGACGAAACTCGTGCTCACGTTTCTTCATTTCACAATCAAACTCCAAAGACAATTCCTGCATGGAAAAAGCAAACACCAAAATGACAAACTTGGGTAAAATCATCACGTATGTAGCATGTCATGTCCACTGCATGTCTAGGGCCTTCACTGTGATACTGACACATGGACTCTATGACCACCTACCTGAGTGTACAATGTGTGCCAGGGAAAAGGTGTAATACTGAAATCTGCCTGGTCTCAATGTCCAACCATGGTTCTAGAAGCTAAGATGATATAGACTGGCACCGTGCCGAGGTCCCTCACATATGCTGTGGTTTCGGACCACTTGCCTGACAATTCTTAAGCTGTTATGTTTCCAGCCATTAACATTGATGTATGGAGACTCATACAAATAGCACATCTATACTAATAAAAGCCGTGTGTGAGTGGTGTCCGTGCGTGTGTGACAAATACTCAAGTGCGCATGCGCAGCACACTGACCAATGGGCACACACTCCACGGACACTACAGTGCGGCATCCTATTGTAATGGCAGCGGGTCCCGGTGCAGTTACTGTATTGCACCGGCCCCGCTCAGAGAAGTAATACTATGAGTAGCTGTAATACTAATAACGATCTTCTCTCCTTAACTTACTACATGGTGAGGCAGGAGGCCGGGTGGGTGGGCAGGCACTGGCAGAGTAACTCACTACGTCATGCGCCTGCTTCATTCGTGAAGTGGGCGGAGCAGGGGCGTCACTTAGTGAGTTACTCTGCCAGTGCCATCCACAGATCCCCCCCATAACAGTGACATCCACAGATCCCATAACAGTGACATCCACAGATCCCCCCCATAACAGTGCCAGCACTAATGTTCTAGCGCCCGTTACTGTAACGGGCATAATGTCTAGTATACACTATAATAGCCATTGGAGGCTCCTGAGAAGCTGTCTGTAATGTTCATCAATGGGATGAGTGACAGGTAGTACAGAAAAATGGCCACACTCCTAATCACTGCGTCCTCCACAGCTGAAATCTGTCCCTGCAGTCCTGGGAAGCAGCAGCTCAATCTCTTGCTCCAAACCAGAAATGCTGGAGGCTGCAGACGACCCACACAGGCAGGGCGCTCAAGGAGAAGAAGTCTGTCTGTATGCCCACAGACCCAGGGATCGGCAAACCTATTTTTTTAATTGTCTCAATAAGTGTATAATTAAAAATCAAGCAGCTTTAATTAAAAGTTTTCTATCTATCCACACCACAAAGTGTCAGGATGTCCATTTTTAATTTTTCCATAAATTACGAAGTAATCAGGTTCCGGGTATAATGAGACTGGCAGCAGTGGTTGAGGGTCACAGCGGCTGGTGGGGGTCTGTTTTAGTTGTGGTGGTCTTGATACTAAGCCAATAATGTAAGATGTTCTTGACACTATGCCAATGAGTGAAGGATTTCAGAGGTCAAGCCAGGAATAGGCACTCTGTGATCGCTCGTCATAATGATGTACACTTCACAATATGATGAGAGTATTGCTACACAATGTTCTTTCACCTAAGTACCTATATATATATTTACTACCCTAGACCATGTTACGATTAACCCATTCACTGTCCTAGACCACCAGGGATGCTATGATTAACCCCTTCACTGTCCTAGACCACAAGAGATGTTACGATAAACCCCTTCAATGTCCTAGACCACCAGGGATGATACGACAAACCCTTTCACTGCCCTAGCTCAGGGATAATATCATTAACCTCTTAACTATCCAGAAATGTTGTCCAAGTCTGCCATGGGTATTTAGCAATCCTTCTTTTCAGAGGTGAGAAAAGGTAAGTGGAAGGTAAGTTTCCTAAAAGGGGTCCCATACACTATAAGCCATAAATTCTGTGGGCAAGCAGTACAGCGGTCTACAACAGAAACTACCGAAGAACCTGAGTTTACCTTGAAGACAGCTTATGATCAGCTAATGGCGGCCATCACATGCTGCCAGACATCACTTACAGGCAAGATGGAGGAGGTGAGAGTGGACTTGGGCCTACTACGCCACGACGTGCAACAACTAAGAGATAGGGTCCGCCATACTGAAGACTGTATATCAGCCTTAGAGGATCTTACCCATCCCCTGACAGCAGGGATGCAAGCCATGGAGGTGGATCTGTGGAGACAAAAGTGTGATGGCCTAGAAAATCGGGCTCGGAGGAACAACGACAGATTCCTGGCCATGCCAGAAAGAGCTAAAGGCCCAGATCCGGCAACATTCCTGGAGAAGTAGTTTAAATCCACATTTCCTTAAGCGCGCCTTTCTATGGCCTATGCTGTGGAGAGGGCTCACCAAGTCCCTGCCCGACCACCACCACCAGGAGTTCCCCCAAGAACACTCTTGGCTGAACTGGAAGGACCGAGACCTTATCCTCAGCCAAGCGAGGAATAAACAGGCTATATCATTTAAAAATGTGACCATATCGCTCTTTCACGATTTCTCTGCAGAACTTCAGAAGAAGCGTGCCACCTTTATATCTGTAAAGAGACGCTTAAGGAAACTTAACTTTCAATATTCCATGGCGTTCCCTGCTCGCCTCCGCGTAGTGGATGGCGGGAAAACGATCTCCTTCACTGACCACCAGGAAGCGGAGGACTAGGTGACCAGACGCCCAAGACACTCACCACTCACTTGATTGGCAACATGCTTCTGTGAGTTCTTTCTTCTTGTCCTCCTACAGGAGAATCTCTTTATTGGACAGAGATGATATTTTTCACAGTCTCCACCTTGGACTATCCGTATTGTAATTGCTTATAACTGTACCCAATTGTTACAATCCTAGTTGTACAGAGAAGCTGTCGGGTACCCCCTACCTAACCAAGGGTAGCTTAAGCCCACTGGTTATTGTTTATAGATCTATGACTAAGAGAAACCGGTCAGATACCTGCATAGATATTCCACCACACTACACTAGGCAGGTCCCCGACCTTGTAGCCACAAAGATGGTTTCTACATCTTTTATACAGTTTCTATGGTTTTGGTTATTTACATTTTGTTCTATGTTATTTCTTTTTGTTAAGGTATGGCACAGAGGCATTAGACCCAGAATATATAGGGTTCCTCAATTAAGGGAGTGGAATGTAATGTTAAGTCGACCATGCTCTTCAGATACTGGATATCCTGGCCACCTTAAATGTGATGTCCTGGAATGTGAGAGGACTGGGAGGCCCCACAAAAAGGCCCACTATCTTCTCTCATATCTGTAAATATAATCCCCATATTCTTGGTCTACAGGAGACACATTAAACGTCAGACACGGCAGGGAGGCTTAGGAAACAATGGTCAGTTCGTGCATACGGGAATTCAATCTCCAAAGGGGTATCCTTGTTGATACACCATACTATGTGCTGGGAAACACAGAAGACAATAGTGGGCCCCGACAGGAAATATATTTTTGTCTTCGCACACATTAACTGCATCCCAGACATAGTGGTAAATATATATGACCCCCCACTCGCCAATGTCTCTATCCTACAAGCAGCAGCAGGATTCGCAGCGCAATACCCTGACGCTAGATTGATATGCATGGAAAACCCTTCCCTTATCTATAATGGGCAGACCTAACCTTGTTAAAATGATCTTTTGGCCAAGGGTCTGTACTTATTAGAACACGCATGTATACCTATACCGCGTAGTTTCTTTGACCGCTTACACTCCTTGATGACTGCCTTTGTATGGGGGACAGCCAGGCGTAAACTTGCTTTACATACGCAAAGACCCCAACAGCAGGGAGGAGCGGCTCTGCCCGATTTTTACTTATACTTCCTGGCTGGTCAGGTGAGATACACCTTGGGTATCATCAACTGCGTTACCAAATGCAGAATACTATTTACAACCATGTACATTGTGGCCAGTACTGGAGAGTATCTACTCATTCCAAAGACATGCCCCCCCAATGCGTAGGCTAGCACAGGGATGGGCAAACTGCGGCTCTCCAGCTGTTGTAAAACTACAACTCCCATCATGCCCTGCTGTAGGCTGATAGCAGTAGCCAGACTGGGCATGCAGGGAGTTGTAGTTTTGCAACAGCTGGAGGGCCGCAGTTTTCCCATCCCTGGGCTAGCACATCAGGTATGGAGCGCGGCAAAACTCCAGCAATACAAAGATTTTGCAGATGTCATCCCACTATGGGATATCCCAGTGTTTCCTTACTTGCAGAATCATGAAGGTGCGAAAATATAGAGAAAATATGAAATACTTACCTTGAAAGATTTATATGGAAATGGGGAAATGTTCTTTTGTGCAACTGCAAGAAAAATTTTGAATCTTGCGCACTCACTTTTTCAGATATCTACAAGTGCGCCACGCTTTCTACGCGCAGGATAGTAGACGAGCCATATCGACGTATCCACTGATAGGGATACTTAATACACAAAGACCCAGGGAATTATATCCGCTCTATAGACCCACCTACTGAGCAACCAAATGGCTTTACACCCTTTGACGGTTGAAACTAAATGAAGGGAATTCATCCCTCATTTATCAGAAGACGGGCAGGAGGCATTGGAGTCTCCCTTAAAGGTTTCGCCCTCTATTAATAATAGGCTAATACTACATAGATGTTACTTGGCCCCTACCAGATTGAAGAAGATGGGTAGAGTACCACACTCTAAGTGTCATAGATGTGCACAGACAAACGCCGATTTCTGGCATATGATGTGGGAATGTGGCTGCAATTAATCTTTCTGGCAGGTAGTTGTTAATACTTTATCCACTATGATCCCCAGCCCGATCCCTTTCTATCCCAAGATGTGCCTACTGGGGATCAGTGCCTACTGGGGATACTGGAGGGAGAGGTATGGCCCCACCATATTAGGATATTCTTGAGGGAAACCCTGTTCCTTGCGAGGAAAGCTATAGCACTTAGATGGATGGCGGATCGACCGCCCACTATAGGACAATAGAAATTCCTAGTGAACCAAATTACTCCTTTTGAAAATGTAGTATTTAAAAATAGGAAATGCCGACCTCTGGTACTATTGATATCGCATGACCTGAGCGGACGCCTTGGATTGCTTGGACATGATATGGACCTTGTCACCCCTCTCCACTTCCCCTCCTGTGTGTTCCTCCCCTATCCTTCCTGTCTTGTTTACCCGGTTTGTTTCCACATGCACATGTTATTATTGTGTGAGCCCCCTTTATACACGCATATACTTTTGATGGTACATTCATGCCTCCCTGCGTGGAGAGCTTTGTATACTCATTATGCTCGTTATGCTGTCATGTTTGATTTATCCTGCAAGTGAATATTAATAAAGAAAAATTGAACAATAAAAATAGGAAATGCCCACAAAATGTCTGGAAGGTGTGCGGAGCGTGGTGCTCATCATGTCCGACACTGCCCGACTCCAGACACTTACATTCAGTCATGCCGACTCTATAATGCTGGATCTTTGTTACACAAGATTTTGACTTTATTGAATGAAATACATGGAAGTGCATAATGTTATCACAATTATGTCTGACGCTGGTATCACTTCTTGGACATGATATGTATCTATCAATCATTCCTACCGTATGTACTAATGCCATACCTTCTTGGTAATACTTCAACAAAACGTGTTTAAAAAAAATATATATAACTATATTCTGAAGTGGTCAGATAAAACCTGCTACTCCTTCCATTACTTGCTGATTTTTCCACGGCCGCTGCGCCTCATTTGACAAGTGCCACGTCAGGGCAGCTATGAAGGTTACACACGGGTCAAGGCAAAGGTCCGTACAGCTGCCCTGCTCCAAAATACCCCTATTAAATGTGTGACCTTTCTCAAGGGTGCAGGGAACAGAGCTCCTGGACCTCCCCATCCAGTCTGCATGCCGGTACATCTGCACTCACTACACAGACTGTCAGCGGTGGGATCTATAGTTAGGCTGCCAGACTGAGAACAGCAGCTGCCCGGCTCATCCTGACACATGCGTGACTGACCGGACTGTCAAAGAGTTAAAAAAAAAAAAAAAGGTAGAGGCGCTGGATGATGGGTGAACGGAGATGTGAATGTAAAGGAGAGGCACGTCTCTACCCTATGTATGTGCAGCACCATCCCTAACATACAAACCAACATAAGATCACTTCAAACTTCTCCGTGGCTCAGAGGTAGTAGAGTACAGCCGTACGGTACCGAAGCGCTGCGGAGATTGCTGCCACAGAACTAGAAGCCAAATGAATGAGATCTGAACTCTCATCTACATGCGTCAAAAAATCTGCAGTGTAAACCGACCTGGGGTGCTGAAAATCCACGGTGGATGAGATGTTCTATACAGCAAACTGCTCCTGCTTTCCAGCATGTATGTAAATGATACAGGTACCAGGATGTCATGTGACGGCACAGTTCATCAGCTCAGACGTGTACACATGCCAGTACAGACAGTACAACGCATGCAGAAACGGACCAGAGCCGACGCACAATGCGGTCAGATGACCAACAGGTCCTTTAAGTACCGCACGCCTCTCATACCTGTCTCTGCAGGCTCAGGTCTCCTTGCACCTCCTCAATTTTCCTTTCCATCTGACGTTTCACGTTTTCATACTCTTCTCGAAGACGATCAATGTCGCCATTTTTCGAGCTAGAAAATACAGAGATAAAAGTAGGGAAAGAAATATTAGACATTGACACAAAAGCAAAGGACTGGCAAAAAGCACTGCATGGTTTTCACACAATGGGGGACATTTACTAATGCTTTTACATCACAACAGTAGTGTAAAAGTCGCAAATTATGGCGCGTCACTTTTTGAGCTTCTCAACACTTTTCTTAAAGTAGCGAGAAAAGGAGGGAGGCTTCATGCAGCCCACTGGATTTACTATAACCTGCACCAGAAACTGGCAGAAGGTATAGCTGACGCCTTCACTCCAGAATTCTGGCTCCAAAAAGTCACAAAATGGGGCTTTTGGAACTTTTTGGACTTGTGCAAACATTTTGCCACTTTGTGCATTTTTCCACCACTCCCTCCAGTTTTGAAATATGGGTGTGAAAATGGGAGTGGTTAGCTATGTTAATGAGCTTCACGCCAGATTTAAAGGGGTTATCCAACCCCTAAAATGCCCGGCCCCCTTAAAAAACATTGTACTTACCTCGCTCTCCAGCATCTGCGTCGCTTCTGGCACCTGCACGGCTGCCGCTGTATCTCCCCATCCCGCGGATAAAAAACATCCGGTGATGGGGGAGCAGCCAATAGCAGGCCGCCACGGAAACAAGCCTCCCTAGCATTGCGGGTGACGCTAGGGTGGCTCGTTCCGGTCGTGGCCTGCTATATTGGCTGCTCCCACCGTCACTGGATGTTTTCATCCATGCGATGTGGAGATGCAGCGGCAGCAGTGAGGGCATCAGAAGCGACAAGGGTGCCGGGGAGCGAGGGGAGTACAATATTTGTGAGAGGCCAGGGCATTTGGGGAGGCACTTTAGGGGGTCGGATAACCACTTTAACTCCGAGAGACTTTTTTAAAAAGTCCCGATCTCACTCCAGGTTGAGGGTGGAGTAGGAAAACTGGAGAAGCTTTTCTAGAGAAAAGTGTTAATTTTTTTTCTCATTTTTAAACCTATGAAATAACATGATACAAGCTCTTTTGCATATGAGCATTTGCGTTGCCTCCTCATGCCATTTAGGGGCTCTCCATAAGGAGATATTGTATCCCCCAAGGTCAAACATCACGTGGCATTTGATAAATGTGGCATAAAGTACGCCACGCAGACCCCGATATTCCCCACTGATTTCTATATACCATGTCCTGCACCTCGTGTCCCGGCAAAGGCTGAGCTGTAACCCAATAGGCTGGAGACGGCAGATGACAGAGCAGAACTCTTTACTAGCGGGAGGAATCTCTTTGGGATAAACATAGATCCTCCAGGGCACATCCAGTTTGGTCATGATGAAATGTGTGGAAAGGTCAGGTGAAGCGGACACATTACAGATATCACGGCCCCCCATGAGAGGTCACCACGCGCTGCCCATTCATATCTAGCCATCTCCTGCTCCTTTTATAGCGACAACAGGTTCCTGCCCCCTATGGGATCCCATCTGATATCTCAGACACAACACACAGCTGTCATCTGTGGATAAACCGGGCAGGAAGTGTTCGATTTCCCTGCAGCACCTCCACAGGGGAAAGAGGGCATTACACAGTAACAATTAAAGGGGTTTTTCGAGAGTTGGATATTGAGGACCTGTCCTCAGGATAGGTCATAAATATCCGATCGGCAAGGGTCCAACGCCATCAGCTGTTTGAGGAGATCTGCCTTCTTCCAGCTCACCAAGCACAGTGCAGTCCATTGGTCTAGTGGCCGTGCTTGGTATTGCCGCTCAGCCCCATTTACTTGAATAGGACTAAGCCGCTCCCATGTCACAGGACTCGTCGCGCTCACCAGATCACCATGGTCTCTTCAAACAGCTGATCGGCAGGGGCCAACTCTCCCTGTACCCCTGCCTATCAGGTATTGATGACCTATTCTGAGGATAGAAAGAAAAAAAAAAAAAACACAATGCAACAGCACTCTGCAAACCAAATAAAGTACAATAATGCCATAGTAATAGAAAGTATTCTGGTGCTAATGCTACGCTTATTTTGTAAATTTGAGATTCTTGGCAAATACATTTTGTACATAATTATTTGGCCACGTCTGACACACGTCAAAGCGATCTCTGTAAGGCTACTTTCACATTAGCGGTTTTTGCGGATCCGTCATGGATCTGCAAAAACGCCTCCGTTACCATAATACAACCGCATGCATCCCTCATGAACGGATCCGGTTGTATTATGTCTTCTATAGCCATGACGTCATGACTCATTGCATTCATTGGAAGCCATCTGGCACCAGGAGAAATATAGAGTGGGCTCAGCATGCATGTTGGTACCTGCATTCCCTGAATTTAATGGAGGCCATTTTGGCACCAAAAATGCTAAAAAGCAGAGTGGACCCAGCATGCATGTGGAACCTGCACTCCCTGAATTTTATGGTGGCCGTTATGGCACATAACAGGTAGCATTTAGGGTTAGGTTCCCGTCTCACAGAGATCGCCTTGACGTGTGGCAGACGGGCCCAGATAATTTTGTACAATGCGTAGCATTAGCACCAGAATATTTTCTATTACTATGGCATTATTGTACTTTATTTGGTTTGCAGAGTGCTGTTGCATTGTGTTTTTTTCTTTCTATTTCTAGCCATGGCAGCGCGCACCTGCGCATTAGGATGTGCTGACTGACCCCCTTTTTCTTTGCTATTCTGAGGATAGTCCATCAATATGAAAATCCCAGAAAACTCCTTGAAAATAAATGGATTGAATGCAGAACAGATCCGCCACAGCAACGAAAAGGTAGGATTTTTGTCTTACCTCTAAAATCCTTTTCTCACTTAGTTCATTGGGGGACACAGAAGACCATGGGTATAGCTGCTGCCACTAGGAGGCGACACTAAGCAAAAAAATGTTAGCTCCTCCTCTCACCTATACCTCCTGCAGACACTGAGCTCATCAGTTTGTACGAAAGAAGTAAGAGCAGCCAGGAGAAGCCAACAGAAAACAATAGGTAATAAAGGCGAAAATGGGTCAAGATCCGGAGGGACCCATCAAGGAGAACCAGCAATGTACATACGGGGTGGGAGCTGTGTCCCCCAATGAACTCAGTGAGAAAAGGATTTTACAGGCAAGACAAAAATCCTACTTTATCGTTCGTATCATTGGGGGGGCACAGAAGACCATGGGACGTTAAAGAGCAGTACCATGGGGAGGGAACAAGACCAGAACGAATCCAAGGCCTGTCATAAGGCCCCGCACAGAATTGCGGGGTTAGGACACACCCGACCCCTCAAAAAGGACAGGAAGAGCCATTCCCAGGAAGGCCAGCCAGAAAGCTTCTGAATACCCAGACACCCCGGCTGGGCAGAAGAAGAACAGCCCCGGGGACATAAGCCACGGCTTAGGAGACTGGGACATAAGCCACGGCTTAGGAGACTTCATAAGAAGTGGAGAGCACACTGAATATCCACAAGATGGACAAGAATAAAAACAAGTCAGGCGCCAGAGCAAACAGAGCGACTACGGAATATACCGGAGAGAGAAAACATAGCCTGGGCCCAGAAGACTCCTAAGGAAGGTGATACCCAAGGACGAGCACCCCAGGAAAAGACCCCCCTAGAGTGATCAACAGTCACAATATGGCATGAGAATAAAAAAACTGATAATGTTGTCTGGATGCCAAGGGCCAGAGAACTGCGGACAGGACAGGGAAGAAGCAGAGGTGTCAGAAAGCGACAAGCCCCAACTCCATCCCAGGCTGTCAAAGGAGAAGAGCACTCCGAGTTCTCTAGCCCTGATTTGTTAATGGTTCTGCTCGATGTCAGGCATGACCATGGCCCATAAGAAAGGAATATTAAGGGAGAGAAGAGACACAATGGGAACAAGGCAGTGGAACCAACCCCCCAAAAAGAAAAAAACTCAAAACAATTGGGGAGTAACCTGGTAGGAAAAAAGTCCTCCGGGATAAAAAAATAAATAAAACGTCCCCTTTAGACCAACGGCGAAGGGGTTTGTCTCATAAGAATGTTCTTCAAGGAGAATGACAATGTGGTAAGCAGAGACATGGAGAGGAGGGCCTTAAGCTCCATAACAAGAGAAGAGAGAAGCCGTCTGATACCTATGGAAGGCTGCGTGAACTGGAAGACCTAACCGGAAGCTAAAGAAAAAAGTACTGAGGCCAAGGGAACAGGTAGAAGCAACGGACATGTCTGAAAACAGAAAAGTTGCATAAATCCATCAGACATTATCGACCGCCACTGCAGGCCAACTCCACCTAAAGAAGAGAAGGAGGCTATGAGAGGAATGTACAAAACGGCCAGCCCGGAACCAGATATGGAATAAATACTGCGCCAGGATGTCGAACGCCACAAAGTCCCAGAAAAAAAAAACGATAACAGAACCATACTACCCGCGCAGATACTCCACAGCAGAAAGGGGGCCTACAAGAACCCAACGGCTATGGAAACTAGCCAAGCGAGCAGAAACAGTATCTGGGGAAGTGCAACTACTCGCCTTGCGGAAGGGGAGAAGTAGAAGAGGCTGATACGGTTCAGTAGAGAAGCAGTGTAAGTGGTGACAACAAGGACAATATGACCGCCGTACCCGGTGAGGGAAGCAGTGCAGACAATTTACAGAGGAAAACTGGATAAGGGCATACCCAAACTTCCACAAGGAGGGAACGCTGATGCTGTCACCGTAGCAGATGGTGGAGGCAATGCACGACATGTGAAGGGAACAAGTAGCTAAACCAGCGCCACAGAAATCAGTAGGTTATACCAGGTACAGAAAACCACACCAGTGCCCACCAGCAGTGAGCAAACCCATCACCAGTAGCATGGCTTGGTATGGGCATTTGACCAGCGCCATAAGGAATAAGTGAACCTATCAGCCACCGCCTCAGGAACACCATACATACCATTCCTGGTAAATGCGTTGCAGAAAACCACACAAAATGCCAGGGTCGATACCCCACATGGAGGAAGGGGATGCGGCAAGAACCTCCGATGCCGCGCCCACCGACAATGCGTCCTGTAAGCCAGAACAAGCGACTGTCGGTATTTGAAGGAAGAATGCAAAAACTCCCCCTGGGGAGGGGTCACACATTAGTAACCACGGAACAGGAGCAGCCCAAAAATCTACGGACAGTGCAAAGACTGCCTCATGGGGGAGGCCATACCAGCACCCATGGCCTCTCCAGAGGGGAGACTCCACCTGAAAATGAGGTCAAACAGCAGTAGCCAACATGAACTGTTGGTAGCGCAATACTCCACCGGGGAAGGAAGAAAACTGGCAACCCATGCAGATGTTCCACCTACTGAAGGAGTGTGGACGCCGAGCGTGCCAAGGTAAAGCAACAAAATTAGGGGACTCAAGGCACGAGGAGAGGCAAGTCGTAAGTCAACATCCTGGACAGACAGAGGCTGCCTCGTAGGCGCCCGACCCAAATCACAATGACTACCTAAGGAACAGGATAGTGTGAAAATAGTCACAGTTTCCCGTGGTACTGCCAAAATACCGCCTATGACGGGGTAGTTAGGCGATTGTCTGTGTCTAGCAAGGAGACCACCCTTGGAACGGAATGGAATGCGACAAGGGGATAATGCGATAGGGCGGAAGATTCCAGAGGTAGTGCGAATACTCCGCCTATGGAAAGAGGCCTTGCTACTGGGTATATTGGGTCCAATGTGCAAATACCCTGCCTACCTATAAAAAAAGGACAATGACACAGAATGAATAGGATCCAGTGGTAGTGCAAATACGCCGTTTAAGAAAGGAGGGTAATGCTACAGGCTGTACAGTATCCAGTGGTAGTGCAAATACTCAGTTTAAGAAAGGAGGGTAATACTACAAGCTGTACAGTATCCAGAGGAATTTGAATTATTCCGCCTGAGAAAGGCGGGCAATGCCACAGGCTGTACAGAATCCAGTGCCAGTGTAAGTACTCCGCCTATGGAAGGGGGTAATGCTACAGGCTATACAGTATCCAGTAGAACTGCAAGTACTCCACCTATGGAAGGGGGTAATGCTACAGGCTGTGCAGTATCCAGTGGTAGTGTAAGTATTCCATCTAAGGAAGGAGGGTAATACTACAAGCTGTACAGTATCCAGAGTAAGTTGAATTACTCTGCCTAAGGAGGGCGGGCAATGCCACAGGCTGTACAGAATCCAGTGCGAGTGCAAGTACTCCGCCTAAGAAAGAGGGTAATGCTACAGGCTATACAGTATCCAGTGGAAGTGCAATTACTCCGCCTATGGAATGGGGTAATGCTACAGGCTGTACAGTATCCTAGTCGTAAGTAGTTAGCGGTAGGGCAAGCACGCCGCCTATCCATTGCACCACAGGCTCCGCTGTAGCTGTAGAGGACACAGTGTAAGCCTGAACGTAAGGCACTACTAGCATTAAAGGCGTTGTCAGAGTTATTTTTTTTATATCTTTTTATGTTTCTAACTAATCAAATGTAACAGCTTTACCATGCACTTACTGCATCTGTAGTTGCTCCTTTCTCAGATTTCACTGAGGGTCACATGACCTGTGATGTCAGATTCTCTCCCTGCTCTGATGATGTTTTTAGTGCAGAAGCCTAAGAGAGCAGAGGTGTGTCTGTACACCAGATGTCACTGTGCTGGCCACACCTCCCTGCCCTGTGTCTCCCTCCCACTGGGTACTTCAGGAAAGATTAACCCCTTCAGGAACACAGACTCAGGGCTGAAGGCTTTACCGAGTAGCTGCAGGCAGTGAGGAGACAAATGCTGGGCACAGGAGCTGACAGACTAGAGGAATTCTGCACAAGAACAGGTAGGGAAAAGATCCTGTGTGTATCAGCAGTGTCATTGTACAGCTGGGACTTGTAGTCCTAGACATACAACATGCTGCTGAGTCTCCCAGGAGGCAGACATGTCACTTGTATTCACACCCTCTGCAGAGCAGGGGGAGGGGCAGAGATTGTTGTTATTGCAGGTAAACAAAGGGCCAGAAGAGAACCAGGGAAATAAGGAAATATACTTTTTTTTTACCTAAAACTTGCTTAGCTCAGGTATATATTGCTGCCCATCAGATTTACAGTGCTATATATTTTTTTTCCATAACTCGGACAACTTCTTTAAGATAACAAGCTGGTCACACACTGCTATAGGGTGATAGGAACCAAGCCAAGGGTTAATAATAATAGCTGTGGGAATTACATGCAGCCCCAATCCCATCAACCCTTTTAAGAGTGATAGGTAATTATTTTTCCCCCAGCCACAGAAGCACTGAGGCAAAGAAGGGGTTAAGTAGGTTGGGGACGGAGGTCATTGGGCTGAAGATATGGGCGCAAAGTTTCGCGCTCTGAGAGTACAGTCCCTGCCCCCAAACACTCTGGGAGAACGCGGCGTAGTAGGCCGCAGACCCGGGGCCTCACGTACAGGTGGGGCCGACCGGAAGAACTTCCGGCTGGGAGAGCAGCGCATGGAGGGAGCGGGAGTGTCAGGGGGATCTTGCCCCCCGAACAGAGGAGGCCGTGAACGGGCGTACTAACGTCCAGTCAGAGAAAGCAGCGGCCGCCCAAGAAAGCCTGTGAGCGCTAGAGTACCGCCGGGCCCGTAAGAAACTGTGGCAGCACCAACAGCCTGTGAGAGGCCAAGGTTTTGAGGAAAAAAAAACTTTTACTGTATCCACTTTAGAAAACACAGGAGAATGGGACCCAGCAGAAGGTTAACCCCTAAAACTTAGTACAGGGTGGAGGGGAGGAAGGTTAACTCCTTGAAGGGGGGGGGAGGAGATGGTGGCGGAGGACAGCAGGGAAAGGTAGGTAATACTTACCTAGACGGTTCCTGCCCATCCCAATCCCAGCAGTGTGCTGCCCCTTGGGGAGGGCGGCTACAATGGGGGGACTTCTGGAAGTAGCAGATAAGGTGACACTGTAGCTGGCGGGTAACAGGGGGATTTGAGATCCACTGTTCCTCCTTGTCTTCCAGAAGTGGGGAACAAGCAGCAGGCAAGAGGACCCACTGCGCCCCCCCCCCCCCTCTCAAAAGTGTGAGGAAAACAGGTGGTTGGAGGCCGCCTGTAGTCGAATCAGAAAAAGAAAAAAGAAATAATCTTTGGCAGACCAGCAGGAAAACATGTCTGCCTCCTACGGTCTGCAGGAGGGGTATAGCTGAGAGGAGGAGCTAACACTTTTCTTTGCTTAGTGTCGCCTCCTAGTGGCAACAGCTATACCCATGGTCTTCTGTGTCCCCCAATGATACCAGCAAGAAATGCTCTTTGTAACTGCTTTCCACTCAGGCCAAGAGCCGAGGATTATGAGCACTGAGCCGTTCTCTCTGATAACTCCAAAATGGGGCTGTTCTCAGCACCACAGCTCCGGTCCTCTGTGCAATGTTTGTGTGTACAGTCGTGGCCAAAAGTTTTGAGAATTACACAAATATTAGCTTTCACAAAGTTTGCTGCTAAACTGCTTTTAGATCTTTGTTTCAGTTGTTTCTGTGATGTAGTGAAATATAATTACACGCCCTTCATACGTTTCAAAGGCTTTTATCGACAATTACATGACATTTATGCAAAGAGTCAGTATTTGCAGTGTTGGCCCTTCTTTTTCAGGACCTCTGCAATTCGACTGGGCATGCTCTCAATCAACTTCTGGGCCAATTCCTGATAGCAACCCATTCTTTCATAATCACTTCTTGGAGTTTGTCAGAATTAGTGGGTTTTTGTTTGTCCACCCGCCTCTTGAGGATTGACCACAAGTTCTCAATGGGATTAAGATCTGGGGAGTTTCCAGGCCATGGACCCAAAATGTCAACGTTTTGGTCCCCGAGCCACTTAGTTATTACTTTTGCCTTATGGCATGGTGCTCCATCGTGCTGGAAAATGCATTGTTCTTCACAAAACTGTTGTTGGATTTTTGGAAGAAGTTGCTGTTGGAGGATGTTTTGGTACCATTCTTTATTCATGGCTGTGTTTTGGGGCAAAATTGTGAGTGAGCCCACTCCCTTGGATGAGAAGCAACCCCACACATGAATGGTCTCAGGATGCTTTACTGTTGGCATGACACAGGACTGATGGTAGCGCTCACCTTTTCTTCTCCGGACAAGCCTTTTTCCTGATGCCCCAAACAATCGGAAAGAGGCTTGATCGGAGAATATGACTTTGCCCCAGTCCTCAGCAGTCCATTCACCATACTTTCTGCAGAAGATCAATCTGTCCCTTATGTTTTTATTTTGGAGAGAAGTGGCTTCTTTGCTGCCTTTCTTGACACCAGGCCATCTTCTAAAAGTCTTCGCTCACTGTGCGTGCAGATGCGCTCACACCTGCCTGCTGCCATTCCTGAGCAAGCTCTGCACTAGTGGCACTCCGATCCCGCAGCTGAATCCTCTTTAGGAGACGATCCTGGTGCTTGCTGGACTTTCTTGGACGCCCTGAAGCTTTCTTAACAAGAATTGAACCTCTTTCCTTGAAGTTCTTGATGATCCTATAAATTGTTGATTGAGGTGCAATCTTAGTTGCCACAATATTCTTGGCTGTGAAGCCATTTTTATGCAACGCAATGATGGCTGCACGCGTTTCTTTGCAGGTCATCATGGTTAACAATGGAAGAACAATGATTTCAAACATCACCCTCCATTTAACATGTCAAGTCTGCCATTTTAACCCAATAAGCCCGACATAATGATCTCCAGCCTTGTGCTCGTCATCATTCTTACCTGAGTTAACGAGACGATTACTGAAATGATCTCAGAAGGTCCTTTAATGACAGCAATGAAATGCAGTGGAAAGTTTTTTTTGGGGATTAAGTTAATTTTCATGGCAAATAAGGACTATGCAATTCATGTGATCACTCTTCATAACATTCTGGAGTATATGCAAATTGCGATTATAAAAACTTAAGCAGCAACTTTTCCAATATTTAAGTAATTCTCAAAACTTTTGGCCACGACTGTACAAGGCTGCAGCAGTGACATAGGGCTATATGGCACGTAACCCCTGCAGCCAATCACTGGCCACAGCGGCCATATTCCACTTAAGCCAGTAATTGGCTGCAGAGGTCAAGTGCCATATACTGTACATCTACATTGCTGCTGCAGCCTTGTACACAACCACTGCCAAGAAGACTGGAGCTGCGGTGCTGAAAACAGCCGGGAAGGAACAGGTATGTCCAGGTCCATTATTTAGTTTATGACATTTAGTGGCTTTTGGGAAGTTTATAATTCACGGAGATTAAAAGGGTTGTCAGACGTAAGTCAAGCATGGGTGGCAGGCCTTTCAAAACCTGCTCCAGTCCGGGTAAACCTGAAGTGATGGGGACCAGTTAGTGGCGGCAGCAGTCTTGAGACTAAAAATGGGTTCCCATCACTAATGGTTCAGTGGGGACAAAGTCGCATAGATTATATATATAAAACGGACAGCACTCCAAAAGTCCAAAAAAAGGAGGAAGGTTTTATTCACCCATATGGTTAAAAAAAACAACGTTTCGGCTCAACAATAGAGCCTTTCTCAAGCTTGAGCTTGAGAAAGGCTCTATTGTTGAGCCGAAACGTTGTTTTTTTTACCATATGGGTGAATAAAACCTTCCTCCTTTTTTTGGACTTTTGGAGTGCTGTCTGTTTTTTCTTTTTATATTGTGGGTAAGTGCCTATTCCCATTGGACGTGCACCCACATATATTGCCGTCGGTGCTGCCACTGTTTCTTTTATATATAGGCAATGAAGAACAGTAACTTGGTGCTACACTGTGTGTACTGAAAGGGTGCTGTATGGCACTCTCTGGGAAATATATCTGGGCACTGGGCAGCACTATTTTTCCAGGGACTGTCTGGCACTATGGCGGTATATTCCTATAAAACATGGCTGTGATTAGGGTGTGGAAACATGCTGCTACGAGTTGCTCTCCCCCTTTCCTTTCTCTGAATTTGGATGGGATGTAAAGGTCATCAGATTAACATCACAGCCTGAGACGGGAGGGAATGACACGGCACGGCTGCTGCCAAGCTACCTTTACCCTCTCTGCTGTCAGCACAGTGCCAGTTCAGCACTTCATGTATTGGGGGTCATTTCTAACAACAGTGGGGCCTCATGAAGTCGCAAGCCTTTTTCTGCTACTGCCCTTGACACTGGGGAATGGTAGGGCCGGGGTCGGGGTCATCAGGAAACTGGAGTAAATAACGTTGAAATCTACTTCAGTCAGGGGCTGGAGTAGATATCACCCAAGGTGCACGGTCGGGCAGAGGAGGAAGCTAATTTATGACGAGGTCTGCAAGTCGCCATAAATTAGGCGGCACAGGGGGTATTAAAGACCACTATTGTGTTGGGGCAGGTCCACATGCTGTGGATTTTGTACAGCTACAGTGCAGGCATGGGGAGAGTTAAAAAAATCCCCTCCATGTGCTGCAGACATGGACCTGAGGAGAGGATATTTTGCTGTGTAAATATCTGCTGAAGATTTTCACTACGGATCTCATGCATTTCATTATAGAGGGATGAAATCCGCACCAAAGTCCACATTTGGATTTGCGGTGGGATTCCTGCCCGAATACAGTTATGGGGCAGCAATACGGCCCTGTCGTTACCTGCTCATCCGCTCTAGATCCAGCTGGTGCTCCTTCACCCTGCGCTGGTGATGGCTCTGGAGATCGTCATTCTTCTTCTTCTCGCTCAGGACCACCTGCCGATGCTTCTCAATCTGTATCTTTAAGTCGCTGATCTCAGATTGCTTGGCGTTCTCCAGGACCTTTAGTCTGTTGTACATGACTTCATACTGCTCCAGCTCCCGGTCCCTCTCGCCCAGCACCTTCAGGTTGTGGGTGAAATCCTTCTTCAACCTGGTGAATTTCTCCTTCTGCTCTTGGAGATCTTTCAGGGCGTCTTTCAGGTTTTGCTGGAGGATGAGGATCTGTCGCTGCTGGAGCTCCTTCCATTCCTGCTCTTTCTTAGCGAGCAGGTCGCTTAGTTCGGCTTCTTCTGGCATCATTGTGCCATGCACTGCCTAAAAGATGAGAATTCATTTGAGGGAAATCTTCAATGGCAAATCGGTGGTCTTATGAAATTCCCTATTATGGACAACGCTGCTAAAAACACATTACATGGAGCACCAGGGGACAGGTAAGGTGACCAGGAGAGCTGTGCCATGGGAGCACCAGGGGACAGGTAAGGTGACCAGGAGAGCTGTGCCATGGGAGCACCAGGGGACAGGTAAGGTGACCAGGAGAGCTGTGCCATGGGAGCACCAGGGGACAGGTAAGGTGACCAGGAGAGCTGTGCCATGGGAGCACCAGGGGACAGGTAAGGTGACCAGGAGAGCTGTGCCATGGGAGCACCAGGGGACAGGTAAGGTGACCAGGAGAGCTGTGCCATGGGAGCACCAGGGGACAGGTAAGGTGACCAGGAGAGCTGTGCCATGGGAGCACCAGGGGACAGGTAAGGTGACCAGGAGAGCTGTGCCATGGGAGCACCAGGGGACAGGTAAGGTGACCAGGAGAGCTGTGCCATGGGAGCACCAGGGGACAGGTAAGGTGACCAGGAGAGCTGTGCCATGGGAGCACCAGGGGACAGGTAAGGTGACCAGGAGAGCTGTGCCATGGGAGCACCAGGGGACAGGTAAGGTGACCAGGAGAGCTGTGCCATGGGAGCACCAGGGGACAGGTAAGGTGACCAGGAGAGCTGTGCCATGGGAGCACCAGGGGACAGGTAAGGTGACCAGGAGAGCTGTGCCATGGGAGCACCAGGGGACAGGTAAGGTGACCAGGAGAGCTGTGCCATGGGAGCACCAGGGGACAGGTAAGGTGACCAGGAGAGCTGTGCCATGGGAGCACCAGGGGACAGGTAAGGTGACCAGGAGAGCTGTGCCATGGGAGCACCAGGGGACAGGTAAGGTGACCAGGAGAGCTGTGCCATGGGAGCACCAGGGGACAGGTAAGGTGACCAGGAGAGCTGTGCCATGGGAGCACCAGGGGACAGGTAAGGTGACCAGGAGAGCTGTGCCATGGGAGCACCAGGGAACAGGTAAGGTGACCAGGAGAGCTGTGCCATGGGAGCACCAGGGGACAGGTAAGTGACCAGGAGAGCTGTGCCATGGGAGCACCAGGGGACAGGTAAGGTGACCAGGAGAGCTGTGCCATGGGAGCACCAGGGGACAGGTAAGGTGACCAGGAGAGCTGTGCCATGGGAGCACCAGGGGACAGGTAAGGTGACCAGGAGAGCTGTGCCATGGGAGCACCAGGGGACAGGTAAGGTGACCAGGAGAGCTGTGCCATGGGAGCACCAGGGGACAGGTAAGGTGACCAGGAGAGCTGTGCCATGGGAGCACCAGGGGACAGGTAAGGTGACCAGGAGAGCTGTGCCATGGGAGCACCAGGGGACAGGTAAGGTGACCAGGAGAGCTGTGCCATGGGAGCACCAGGGAACAGGTAAGGTGACCAGGAGAGCTGTGCCATGGGAGCACCAGGGAACAGGTAAGGTGACCAGGAGAGCTGTGCCATGGGAGCACCAGGGGACAGGTAAGGTGACCAGGAGAGCTGTGCCATGGGAGCACCAGAGGACAGGTAAGGTGACCAGGAGAGCTGTGCCATGGGAGCACCAGGGAACAGGTAAGGTGACCAGGAGAGCTGTGCCATGGGAGCACCAGGGAACAGGTAAGGTGACCAGGAGAGCTGTGCCATGGGAGCACCAGGGAACAGGTAAGGTGACCAGGAGAGCTGTGCCATGGGAGCACCAGGGAACAGGTAAGGTGACCAGGAGAGCTGTGCCATGCGAGCACCAGGGGACAGGTAAGGACCAGGAGAGCTGTGCCATGGGAGCACCAGAGGACAGGTAAGGTGACCAGGAGAGCTGTGCCATGGGAGCACCAGGGGACAGGTAAGGTGACCAGGAGAGCTGTGCCATGGGAGCACCAGGGGACAGGTAAGGTGACCAGGAGAGCTGTGCCATGGGAGCACCAGGGGACGGGTAAGGTGACCAGGAGAGCTGTGCCATGGGAGCACCAGGGGACGGGTAAGGTGACCAGGAGAGCTGTGCCATGGGAGCACCAGGGGACAGGTAAGGTGACCAGGAAAGCTGTGCCATGGAAGCACCAGGGGACAAGTAAGGTGACCAGGAGAGCTGTGCCATGGGAGCACCAGGGAACAGGTAAGGTGACCAGGAGAGCTGTGCCATAGGAGCACCAGAGGACAGGTAAGGACCAGGAGAGCTGTGCCATGGGAGCACCAGGGGACAGGTAAGGTGACCAGGAGAGCTGTGCCATGGGAGCACCAGAGGACAGGTAAGGACCAGGAGAGCTGTGCCATGGGAGCACCAGGGGACAGGTAAGGTGACCAGGAGAGCTGTGCCATGGGAGCACCAGGGGACAGGTAAGGTGACCAGGAGAGCTGTGCCATGGGAGCACCAGGGGACGGGTAAGGTGACCAGGAGAGCTGTGCCATGGGAGCACCAGGGGACAGGTAAGGTGACCAGGAAAGCTGTGCCATGGGAGCACCAGGGGACAGGTAAGGTGACCAGGAAAGCTGTGCCATGGGAGCACCAGGGGACAAGTAAGGTGACCAGGAGAGCTGTGCCATGGGAGCACCAGGGAACAGGTAAGGTGACCAGGAGAGCTGTGCCATGGGAGCACCAGAGGACAGGTAAGGACCAGGAGAGCTGTGCCATGGGAGCACCAGGGGACAGGTAAGGTGACCAGGAGAGCTGTGCCATGGGAGCACCAGGGGACAGGTAAGGTGACCAGGAGAGCTGTGCTATGGGAGCACCAGGGGACAGGTAAGGACCAGGAGAGCTGTGCCATGGGAGCACCAGGGGACAGGTAAGGTGACCGGGAGAGCTGTGCCATGGGAGCACCAGGGGACAGGTAAGGTGACCAGGAGAGCTGTGCCATGGGAGCACCAGGGGACAGGTAAGGTGACCAGGAGAGCTGTGCCATGGGAGCACCAGGGGACAGGTAAGGTGACCAGGAGAGCTGTGCCATGGGAGCACCAGGGAACAGGTAAGGTGACCAGGAGAGCTGTGCCATGGGAGCACCAGGGAACAGGTAAGGTGACCAGGAGAGCTGTGCCATGGGAGCACCAGGGGACAAGTAAGGTGACCAGGAGAGCTGTGCCATGGGAGCACCAGAGGACAGGTAAGGTGACCAGGAGAGCTGTGCCATGGGAGCACCAGGGAACAGGTAAGGTGACCAGGAGAGCTGTGCCATGGGAGCACCAGGGAACAGGTAAGGTGACCAGGAGAGCTGTGCCATGGGAGCACCAGGGAACAGGTAAGGTGACCAGGAGAGCTGTGCCATGGGAGCACCAGGGAACAGGTAAGGTGACCAGGAGAGCTGTGCCATGCGAGCACCAGGGGACAGGTAAGGACCAGGAGAGCTGTGCCATGGGAGCACCAGAGGACAGGTAAGGTGACCAGGAGAGCTGTGCCATGGGAGCACCAGGGGACAGGTAAGGACCAGGAGAGCTGTGCCATGGGAGCACCAGGGGACAGGTAAGGTGACCAGGAGAGCTGTGCCATGGGAGCACCAGAGGACAGGTAAGGTGACCAGGAGAGCTGTGCCATGGGAGCACCAGAGAACAGGTAAGGTGACCATACTGCTCTTCCATGTTATTATCTGAACCTGCTGATTTTGCTCTGGATCCGCCGGTAAAATTAGGATCTGACTGGCGATTCTCACACCAGAAATCTGCGCTCTCGTCAAACCAGAAATTGCCATGTTGCAGATTTTTTAAAATTCCCATTGACGGTCAATATCCGTGCAGATAACTTACACGTGTGGAGATTTGTTAAAAAGCTCATCCACTGCGCAAATTCGTTCGGAAAATCCGCGGCACTTCTAATACATGTGAACTCACCCTTAGGGCGTGCCCGTATTGGAGCCCGCAAACAGCACTTAAATGGGTACACAATCCGCAATATACAGAGCGGAAGGCCATGAAAGCACTATAGAGCGCAACCGTGGGATTTCGGTCGGTGCTTCCGCACCGCAAAAAAAAATGTGAACATTTATTTCCAGTGCGGACAGAATATTGCAGATCGTGCACTCATTCAAGTCAATGGGGCCGCATTCGCCAACAGCGACCATGTGGCCAGTGCCCGTGCATTGCGGCGGGGGGCAGCACAGTCGGCCCCCACACTATGCCCTTACGAAACAGGAGGTCTGGGTAACAACCTCTGTAAAAGCTGCATCGCCAAGATCAGTGGTCACCCACCTACAGTGAGTAGGGTATCTCCTAAGCTAGGGCTGCTATTACCTGACATATGTACTTAAAAAAGTCTTCAATTGCAAACCACGTGGTCCCACGACTGCCCAGACCTCCCAACAGTCCCATTTGTAGAAGGCCTGTGCTACAAATACCCCCGAAGAAGTCATTTCTGAGGGGGTCTTGTGAGCCTTCCTTGGGTGGATCAGGGACGGAAATGTTGGGTGGTATGCTACGGCCTGTATCTTGTAATAGATATGGAATTCCCTGCAGCCAGGTATGATGAGGACACGCCCACAGCGGATGTAAACTGCAACACAAAAAATAGATAAAAAGCAGTAGCTGCTCTCACCGGAATCAGGAATGGATGCACGGGCGGTGCCAGGAACATGGCACCAATCCAAAGAAAGTTCAATAAGCCCCGCGTCCAAAAATACTAATTCAGCCTTTATTATTACATGAATGTAAAATCCAAGATTAACCCGAAAGGCGTAGACTTTTTGCTATCTTGGATTTTACATTCATGGAACAATAAAGGCAGGATTTGTAATTTTTGGAAGCTGGGCTTTTTGAACTTTTTTTATTTAGAAAAAATACCGTAGATGCATTGCAAAGGGTGAATCCTACACAGCTCCATCCTGGTTACTGCAGACGGTGACCAGCTCCGTCCACCACACAATGGACAGGGCTGTGGAGCCACTCCCGGTGTCAGAACTACTGCAGAACAGCTGACTGACCGAGGTGTCGGACCCCCGCCCGTCAGATATCCGGAGGTGCAGACCCAATAGTACCTGGTAGTACAGTACTCACAGTATAATACACTGTACTGCAAAAGCAGTACAGTGTATTAGAGAAGCGATCAAAAGATTGGACTAAAAAATTGCCAAAAAAGTTGGCCTTAAGAAAAAATAAATCTTCAAGTTAAAAAAATACAAAAAAATGTTTTTCAATTGAAAAAATGCCAAAATAAAATCTCCTCCACATGTTTGGTATTGCCGCATCCATAACGATCCACACGACACAATTATCACATAATTTATTCCCACATGGTGAACAACCTAAAAAAAAAATATGGCAGAATTGTAGCTTTTTGCTTATTCGTCACAAAACAAAACTGAATAAAAAGTGATAAAAAAGCATTATGTACCCAAAATGGTATCAAAAAGAAAACTACTAGTTCGTCACGGAAAAATCAAACCCTCACACAGTTCCATAGAAAAAAAATTAAAAAAAAGTTATGGGTCTTGGGATGCGGCGATGGAAAAACATTTTTAACCCCATCAGCCCCCCTAGCTTAAACACCCTTAATGACCAGGCCACTTTTTACAATTCTGCACTACACTACTTTCACCGTTTATTGCTCCGTCATGCAACTTACCACCCAAATGAATTTTACCTCCTTTTCTTCTCACTAATAGAGCTTTCATTTGGTGGCATTTCATTGCTGCTAACATTTTTACTTTTTTTGATATTAATAAAAAATTACCTAAATTTTTGCAAAAAAATGAAATTTTTCGCTTTCTGTTGTAAAATTTAAAAAAAAAAAAACGACGGTACATTTCTATATAAATTTTTCTCTAAATTTATTGTTCTACACGTCTTTGATAAAAAAAAAAGTCCAATAAGTGTATATTTATTGGTTTTGGTAAAAGTTATAGCGTTTACAAACTATGGTGCAAAAAAGTGAATTTCGGCATTTTGAAGCAGCTCTGACTTTCTGAGCGCCTGTCCTGTTTCTTCAGGTGCTAGAATGCCAGAAAAGTATAAATACCCCCCAAATGACACCATTTTAGAAAGAAGACACCCGAAAGTATTAACGGAGGGGCATGGGGAGTTCATGTATCATTTCATTTTTTTTCACAAGTTAGCGGAAAATGACGCTTTGAGGGAAAAAAAAATAATAATAAAGTTTCCATTTCTGCTAACTTCTGGCAAAAAAAAATAAAAATCTCCCACGGACTCACTATGCCCCTCAGTGAATACCTTGGGGTGTCTACTTTCCGAAATGGGGTCATTTGTGGGGTGTGTTTACTGTTCTGGCATTTTGGGCGGGGCTAAATTGTGAGCCGCCATGTAAAACCTAAAGGTACTCATTGGTTTTAGGGCCCCTTTGCGCACCCAGGCTGCAAAAAAGTGTCACTCATGTGGTATCGCCGTACTCAGGAGAAGTAGGGCAATGTGTTTTGGGGTGTATTTTTACATTTACCCATGTTGGGTGAGAGAAATATCTCTGCAAATTGTCAACTTTGTATAAAAAAAAATTAAAAAGTTGTCGTTTACAGAGATATTTCTCACACACAGTATGGGTATATAAAAATACACCCAAAACACATTGCTCTACTTTCCTGAGTACGGCGATACACGTAGCCACTTTTTGCAGCCAAGATGCAAATGAGCCTTAAACCAATGAGTACCTTTAGATTCACAGGGCATTTTTACGCATTTGGATTCCAGACTTCTTCTCACGCTTTAGGGGCCCCTAAAATGCCAGGGCAGTATAAATACCCCACATGTGACCCCATTTTAGAAAGAAGACACCCCAAGGTATTCCGTGAGGGGTATGGTGAGTTCATGTAAAAATGTTATTTTTTGTCACAAGATAGTGGAATATGAGATTTTGTAAGAAATTTTTTTTATAAATTCCGCTAACTTGTGCCAAAAAAAAACATTTTTACATGAACTCGCCATACCCCTCACGGAATACCTTGGGGTGTCTTCTTTTCACAATCGGGTCACTTGTGGGGTATTTATACTGCCTTGGCATTTTAGGGGCCCTAAAGCGTGAGAATCCAAATGCGTAAAAATGCCCTGTGAAATCCTAAAGGTACTCATTGGAATTTGGGCCCCTTTACGCACCCAGGCTGCAAAAAAGTGTCACTCATGTGGTATCACCGTACTCAGGAGAAGTGGGGCAATGTGTTTTGGGGTGTATTTTTACATATACCCATGCTGCGTGTGAGAAATATCGCTGTAAACGACAACTTTTTTTACAAAGTTGTCAATTTACAAAACACATACGGACGTCTGAATGAGCCTTACAGGGGGATGATTAGTGACGTGGGGGTGACACAGGAAATCTCGCCTCTCGCGAGATGACGGACTGGCGCGTCAATGAGGAATAACCCGGACGCCCGCAGGACGCATCCCTGCGTTAGGCCGTCGGGTAGTGGTTAAAAAAATAAAAATAAAACGTTTTTATTGTGCAAAAGTAGTAAAATTAGAAAAACAAAAAAACTAAACCTCTATGTATTCGGTATGGCTGTCATCATACTGACCCAGAGAATATAGATATTGGGGGAGATTTATTAAACTGGTGTAAAGTAGAACTGGCTTAGTTGCCCATAGCAACCAGATTCCACCTTTCATTTACTGCTGTGAAAAATAAAAGGTGGAATCTGATTGGTTGCTATGGGCAATGACCCTCATTGTGTTATTTATGATGAAAAGTGAATGCTGCAAAATTTACAACGTAAAAACTCAGTGCCAGTATTGCCGTTTCTTCCCGTCTCCCTCCCAGAAACCGTTAATAAAAGTTAGGGCTCATTCAGATGGCCTAAGCGTTTTGCAGTCTGCAAATTGCGGATCCGCAAAACACAGACACCGGCCCGTGTGCGTTCAGTAATTTGCGTAACGCACACAGGCAGCCCTATGATAGAGCATGTACTATTCTTGTCTGCGGCCGGTCACTAAGAGGTTAAATACAGCACCTCCTCTCTGCACTGAAGTAGGTCGGCACCTTCTTATGGGGGTGTCCAATGTTCTCTGTCTGGATGGAGCGGCGGTCGAGTATGTGCACTCGGCTCCATTCACACTGTAAGGGTCTACGGGAGATAACTTACCCAGTGGGGGGTTCAGAGTAGGAACAAGGGTCCAAAGTCCCCCCCCCAAACCCACACCCCCATCATCAGTGGGGGTCCCTGAGATTAGACCCCAAACAACAGGTGACAGGTTGTCATTCTAGGACACTCCCTTTAAAACATTAAGGGGATTCTCTGCAGACATTTTTGCTCTTACATTCAGCATACGGACCGTTTCTGCCTCACCCCGTGTCCGTTATGTCTCCTCACCTCGTCGCTCAGATTCCGAACTGCAAACTTTTATAGAAGTTCATTCAGTCACGCGCTTATCGTTTCCTCTTCAGCCATCTAGGCCACGTTTCTATGGCAACTGTGTTCGGCCCGGGCCTCGCGCCGCTCAGCTGCTTCATCGCCATGGCAACAAGCGTTCCACAAGCAGGAAGGTGCGACTAAAAACATATTCCCCAAGAGTGACCAGCTGTGATAGTTCCGGACCTCTTCATGACCGCCCTGATTTAGTACAGACATTAGAACAAGCCCTTAAAGAAATACAGACCTAGACTAGACCCCATAGAGAAATATATAGACCTTAGACCAGGCTCCCCTAAGAAAATACAGAACCTAGACTAGAGCCCCCCCCCCCCCCTAGAGAAATATAGACCTTAGACCAGGCTCCCCTAAGAAATATAGACCTTAGAACACACCTCCTGAGAAAATACAGAACCTAGACTAAACCCCCTAAAGAAATATAAAGCCAAGACCAGACCTCCTAAAGAAATATATACCCCAGATCAGGCCCCCTAAAAAAAAAAAAAAAAATACAGAACCTAGACCAGGCCACCTAAAGAAATATAGACCTTAGACCAGGCCCCCTAAGAAAATACAGAACCTAGACCAGACCCCCTCTAATACAGACCTATTACAAGACCTCTCCCTGATATAGACCACAGTCCCCCTTTCGGGCTACGATCACATGGTGCTTTCTGCCGCAGTGGGCTCCAATTAACCGATTCGGACCGCAGTGTATAATCGGTCTGCATTGATGGAGACCCATCTAAACAGTACAGTCTGAATTACTCAAATGGAGCCCACTGCGGCAAATGCATCTCGACTGCACTGTGTGGTTGTACCCTTAAAGGGGTATTGCCACCATTAAAACTGTATCATAAATGAAAGCTTACTCCATAACTAAAATATCATTAAATACATGTATTTAAAAAAAATTATATTTTAAAAGTTGTAATGTTGGTTCCACCGTATGGTAGCCTGGCCGTTTCCTATGGTTACGGCCACCGCAGCAGTTCCACTGTGAGAGTAAACTCACTGCTGGCAAAACCCCTTTACAGTAAGCCACAGACGAGCAAGGGTACATTCACACTAGCGTTAGAGTATTCCGGCTGCCTGCCGGATCCGGAAATCCGTTGATGGGGTGTTTCCATGAATAACGCCAGACAATATAGTTAAATAGAAGCAAAACCTACTCACCTTCTCGTCTCTGGTCTACACTAGGAGCGGTCATTATACAGTCCTGCGGCCGTTAATGGCGTCCTGGAGGTCTCCATGTTTTAGAAGACTCCTAGACAATCCAACTGAGTGGTTACCCGTCAGAAGCGGAATTATTACACTTTGCGCCGGTAAGTGCTGGAAGGTATCAGAGGTACAACCTGACCATTAATTCCTGGCAGGGAACTGCTTTTAACTATAATGGGGACTGGTGGAGATCCGGCCGCAACCCAGCAAATAGGCAGGGAATTGGCTGGACAATTACTGCTGCGCGCATTATAGTTAAAGGGGTTCTCTACCTTTTTCTTACTGATAATCTTTGGCCACCCGCCAATCAGCTGTGTGAGAATGCGTCAGTTCTTGCAGTAACTTTCCCACAGTCCAGTGAAGTCAAGACTATGTTGTCCGGGTACAGCTTAGCCCCAGCTGCGCCCATGCCACATAACAGTCATGGCATCACTGGCCTGCGGGAAGCAGTGAAATGAGCATATCTGTTAAAAACTATAGTAATCCTGGAAGACCCCTTTAAGCTTGTAGCGCTTTATACACGATCGAGTCACATTATTATGACCACTTTCTACGCCGGCGGGTAACTCATGAAGGAAAATCCTGTGTGGGTATTGTAGGGATCTGTACTCGCAGTAGGGTCGGCAATGGAATTTTCACAGACACAGCGGTTACAAAGTCCAAACCGTGCTTTATTTGATCACTTCACAATAACAAATCAGCATCCAAGTTATAGCGTCACTCAGAGCGGTGAAGTTATAGCACCAGCAGAATATACCATCAAACAAAATACCTGCCCGGCTCTACCTAATACACAGGCGGTTCCTATCTCACCTATAGAGTCCTGTTCACACCACTACTTTCCCATACACATTACCAGGGCAGGTTCATGTGGGCCCTTGGGTGATAAATCTCAGTGGGCCCCCCACACAGTATAATGACCCCACAGTGGCCCGCCATTCAGAATAACGACCCCCAGTCGCCCCCCCATTCAGAATAATGACACCCAGTGGCCCCTACACTAGGGGTTATACTGTATGGGGGGGGTCATTATACTTTATGGGGGTCATTATACTGTGTTAGGGGCCCTCACTAGCTAGAACTGACTGGGCCCCACAGCAAATTATTGTACGAACTCCCCCCCCCCCCACCACTACACACACACCCCAGTGGGTTCACATCACGTTTTTCTATCCGTTTGATGTGTACAAAAAAGGTACTGTATACAAATGTGCAGCACACCACGTTTTTGTATTCTGCAGAGTCCAGTAAAAAAATCCATAGGTTAACATATATTTTTTTGGAACTGTATGCTCTGAGGCATCTGTTAATGTATACGTTTTTGGTATACATTCAACGGATGGCAAAAATGTGACTGAACCCAGCCTTAGTGACAGAATAAGCACCAGTATACAGCGGGACGGGGGATACAGCGGGGGGCTCGCCATGTACTGGCAGAGCGACCAGCCTGTGCCTAGTGGTCATCAATCTGTAACTAGATAACACCTCCATACAGTGACCAGATAAAACCGCCATACAGTAACTGGATAGCACTGCTATGCAGTAACTAGATAACACCTCCATACAGTGACCAGATAAAACCGCCATACAGTAACTGGATAGCACTGCTATGCAGTAACTAGATAACACCTCCATACAGTGACCAGATAAAACCGCCATACAGTAACTGGATAGCACTGCTATGCAGTAACTAGATAACACCTCCATACAGTAACCAGATAAAACCGCCATACAGTAACTGGATGACACTGCTATGCAGTAACTAGATAACACCTCCATACAGTGACCAGATAAAACCGCCATACAGTAACTGGATGACACTGCTATGCAGTAACTAGATAACACCTCCATACAGTGACCAGATAAAACCGCCATACAGTAACTGGATAGCACTGCTATGCAGTAACTAGATAACACCTCCATACAGTGACCAGATAAAACCGCCATACAGTAACTGGATAGCACTGCTATGCAGTAACTGGATAACACCACCATACAGTGACCAGATAAAAGGGTATAAGAGGGCACAGTCAGGGGCGTAGCTAAAGGCTCATGGCCCCTGGTGCAAGACTTCAGCTT
The DNA here is from genome assembly GCA_033119425.1 of Bufotes viridis. Taxonomy (NCBI): domain Eukaryota; kingdom Metazoa; phylum Chordata; class Amphibia; order Anura; family Bufonidae; genus Bufotes; species Bufotes viridis. The sequence goes on along the minus strand of CM065594.1, from coordinate 257,987,324 downwards.
GGGCCCCCCTTCCCTCAGTACTTTGTGTGTCTTCTTATGCGGTGCAAGGGTCTTTGGGCCCCCTCAGGCTCCTGGGCCCGGTAGCAACTGCTACCTCTGCATCCCCTATAGCTACGCCCATGGGCACTGTACAGGGTATGATAAGAGGGCACAATGCAGGGTATAAGGGGGCATAGTACAGCGTGGGGGGCACAGCCACGTGAGCCTGTGACGTTAGAAGGTCCTTATGGTGCATGCGGTTTAGACACCACCATAATGAAAGGCAGAGGAGTGAGACAGGTGAGACAAGTGAGGGGGATTCATACAAGAAGTAGTGGCAGGTCTGTGCAGGGCAGCAATAGGATATAGGAGGGTGGAACAGGAGCTCTGTATACATGAGTGAGGAAAAGAGACAGAGGGGTCTCCACGAGGATGGGATAAGGACAGGATATGGGGGGCAGGGCAGGTGTCATGGAGGCAAACTGCTTAATAAGGCAGTAAAACAAACTAAATAGCGTGAAGCTGCTGGCCTACTACAGCATCCAGCAGCAGCTTGAAGAGTTCCCTGCCATCCCCCCAGCCCTCCTGTCCCACAGACAAGAGACAGTCACAGTGCAGACTCACTCACAGACTGTCTTCACACTGCTGCTCCAGCCCTGCGGTCTCTCTCCTCCTCAGGCAGCACGTCCTGTGTAGAGGGGACATGTCTGAAACGTGTAAGGTAAAGTGCTGCTCTGCTGAAGTGAAGATGTGGCATGTCTAAAGCTCCACAGCACGGAAGCTTGTAAGGGGGTCAGCGGCAGCCGGACCCTGCATGCTGCTGAAAAAGGCTTTCATGTGACTAAGCTCCCTGTGTTCCAGCAATGAGCGCTTTCATCTGTATTGATGGAAGCGCTCATAGCAGCGCAGTGGGCACCCCCCCCCCCCCCAGGAGCAACGGGCCCCCGACACTTGCCCGGGTATGCCGGGTGCTGATGCCGGTCCTGCACATTACCACAGTATATAAGGTGTGAGACAGTCTGCACACATATCCCTTGCTGCTGTCATAGGTAAAAGGGAAGATTTAGCAGAGTTGCAAAAATGGATGATTATTGGCATTCAGGCCGAGGGTATCAGTATTGCTGAAACTGCACTGTGTGAACTGTTTTCATGCTGCTGTGATGAAAGCTTATAGTGAGTGGACAAATTGCACCATTATGAAGCAACATGGAAACTGCGGAGCACAACGTGCCATTGAGGTGAGAGGTTGACGTTGCTTACAAAGGTGCACGAGGACAGAACGACACGCTACAGTGGAGCACCTCACCGCCAAAATGAACCAGACGTGTCTAAAATAACAGTTATGGGGCAACACGGTGGCTTGCAGCGCTGGAGTTCTGGGTTCAAATCCGACCGTATACAACATCTAAATGGAGTTTGTATGTTCTCCCCTTGTTTGTGTGGGTTTACTCCGGGGTCTCCGGTTTCCTTCTGCACTCCAAAGACATACGGATAGGGGACTTAGATTGTGAGGCCCATTGGGCGCAGCTTGATGATAATGCCTGTAAAGTGTGGCAGAATATGTCAGTGCTATGTAAGTGCATAAAATAATAAATAAAATAAACTGTACTGCGTATGGGGCTCCAAAGCAGACGGATGGTCCCTGCACCTGGGGCGTTGCTAGGTTAAAACATTCGGGGCCTTGGCCCCTGATGTTTTGTCCCAGGCCCCGAATGTGCTGTCTGTCAGCTAGATACAACTGTATTGCTGTCCTCAGGATGGCAATACAATTGCATCTAATGCACTGGAAGAGCTGAAGGACCTGTGATGACTTCATAGGTCATGTGACCAGTAAAACAGGCAGTGGTTGAGAAGGACCTGCGATGATGTTACCACCATGTGACCAGTGCAGGATAGGACAGCAGTGAAGAGGAGAAGACCTGGTGGTGATGTCTGTTACATGAGGAGAGGTAAGTGAAGGGAGAGGCAGAGCAATGCTGGGAGTTGTGGTTATTTAACTTGGACTGTATGTTAGGGCTCAAGGGAGGGAAGTTATTTACATGGGACTGTGTGTTGGAGGTGGCTGGCGTGGGGGTCATGTTATTTACATGGAACTGTATGTTGGAGGGGGCTATAGGAGGGAGTGATGTTATTTACATGGGACTGTATGTTGGAGGTGTCTGTGGGAGGGAATTATGTTATTTACATGGGACTGAGTGTTGGAGGCAGCTGTGGGAAGGAGTGATGTTATTTACATGGGACTTAATGTTGAGGGGGCAAAGTTATTTACATGGGATTGCATGTTGGAGGCGGCTGGGGATGGGGTGATATTATTTACATGGGACTGTATGTTGAAGGTGGGTGGGGAGGAGGTGATGTTATTTACATGGGACTGTATTTTGGAGGAGGCTGTAGAGAGAGATGGATGTTATTTATATGGGGCTGTATGGTGGAGGGAGGAATATAACTGCAGGGGGCATTATAAATATTGGGGGCACTTCAGGGTGAGCATTATAACAGTAGGTGGCAGTATAAATACTGGGGGAACTGTATTATAAATCCAGAGGACATTATAGGCATTCTTGTTACTACTGGGGGCTCTATAGGAGGGACTTATAGATCCGCCTTATTTCTACTAAGAGCATTATGGGGGCCTTATTACTACTGAGGGGTCTGTAGAGAGCTTTATTACCACTGGGGGAACAATAGGGGGCCTTATTTCTACTGGGGGCACTGTGAGGGTATTATTAATACCGGAGGGCACTCCGGTGGCACTCTTGTGGAGCGTTATCACGATTGGGGGCACTGTAGAGGGCAGTATTACTAATGGGGCATTCTTGGGGAGCATTACCACTGTTGGGGGCACAGTAGGGGGCAGTATTACTAATGATGGCATCCTAGACATTCGACTTGGCCATATTCATTGGGGCTTGGGCCCAGGATCCTTTGAGACCCTGCCCTGCACCTCTGCTAATGAAGTTTCATCGGCAGAAATGACTTCATTTTTCGCTGCAGTACTGGAGTTGAACCTCTGCTGATGGGCAAAGGGTTGCCTTCTCTTATAAGTCACATTTTCTGCTTCATTGAACGGATGGACGTTGGCATATCAGGCGAGAAACATCAGAGAACAAACACACAAGCTGGTGGTGGCAGCGTTATGGTCCTGGGAAGGTTTTGTGGAACTCTCAGAGCCCACTCATCCATGTGGAGGGTACTCTCACCCGACTTGGGTATGAATCTATCCTTGCAGATGACGTACACCCATACATGCTGATTGTCATCCCTGGGGCGGATGGGATCTTCCAGCAAGACAATGCAACATGTCATACGGCTAGAAATGTCCGACATTGGTTGGCATGACCAAGACTTCCAAGTACTACCCTGGCCTACTAATTCCCCAGACTTGAACCCAATTAAGCATCTATGGGACCACCCCAATGCACATCAGTCATGGTGGCTCCAGATACCTGTGTCAACCTACCAGGACCTTACTGAGTGACTCCCAGCCCATCTAGCTGCTGTCCGTGCTGCACTCGGATATTAGCTGGTGTTCATAATGCTGTGACTCGACTGTGTAGTAGCCAGTAGAAATATCTATTCAGAAAGATTAGTTCTACTTGTTTCTCTGTGTGGTTCAGGGTTGTGAACACAATTAGATGTTGGTGAATATGGTCCTCCAGGTCGGCAGAGATGGAGATTCATGTCTGATGAGAGAGCGTCACTCCCTGATTTTCATTAGAAGGCAGACGGCGTGGCTTCCTCCTTGGATCTCATTTGTCTCCAGCACAAAAGCGTCATTGCCGTTCAATACAGAATAGATGATGTAAGACAAGTAATGATTTGTTGGCTGCGTCCTTGCAGTTCTTCCATCTTGTGTCTGAGGTCAGGCTTGAAAATAGGATTGAGGTCTATCTTAATGCTTCCATCCTGCCGGCTGGCTTCTTACCTTAAAATATCTGTTCTTACAGAGTATAAAAAGGTCGATTTAATAGCACTCCCTGCAATAAAGGCCTTCTGAACGCACTGGGATTTAAAGGGATTCTGAAGAGAAAAAAAATAATGGACCACCAATATCACATGGGTGGGAGTCTGATTCATTACACCACTACCAATCAACTGACAGCCTATTTTAATTTTTTAATTTTCTTTTTTTTTCCCTGTCCAAGAGCCATGACTTTTTTTTTTTTTTTTTAAATATAATTTTTATTGAATTTTCAAATTATCAACACATTACAGTCATTACAAGATCTCCTGATATAACAAGATAAAGTATATGCATGGAAATACAATCTGTGACTGCAATAACTCCCTCCC